>CM071610.1:5824000-6206244 GCA_036365135.1 Miichthys miiuy | reverse complement strand
TAAACAACCATTTATAATTCAAATAATCTCCACCTCAACCAGCCACAATAATAATATAGCAATTAGAAAAGGATAATTCTGCATGAGGAGTACTTTTTCTTTTAGCACTTTTTAATGGTACATTTTGCAGATGATACATACATACTTTGAGTACATTTTTGAATGCAGGAATTTTACTTATACTAGAACATTTTTTCTTCTTCTTCTTCTTCTTCTTCTTTTCTGAGTAGTGAGGTCTGCAGCACTGCGCCAAGGTGACTTTACCACAGGCAAAAAGAGAAACTCATGGGTTTAACCCATAGTTATTGTGCCAGTTGCACCAGTGAGAATTAACTGGTAACATAGCATGAAGTAGAAGTACTGTTGCTATGGTTACTTGCAGTTTAACATACCTCGTGTTGAATAGTGGTTAAATTATTGACTGAATTAATGTTTGAGGTTTTCCTGTTATACACTTTTCAGGAGACATCTGCCATCCAAACAAAACAAGTATTACCTGGAGCTGTTGCACAGTTGTTAAGGATTACATTACATTTTATTAATTATGTTTAAAGGAGTAATTTAATATTGCATGCCCGTGTACCTGCAGATGACTTTGATGGGATTTAATTTATCAGAAACAGTGATTTAACAGTAATTATACTGGCCTATATTTCATTTACCCAAGGTCTTGTCAGCCATCAGCATTACATGACCTTCTATGAGTCACTCAGCAAATGTCACTCTAATCAGGTTGCAGATGATTGACAGTCAGAGACACACACAGAGGACGGACACACACTACTAGGTCATCACTCATGTATACGACACTGACCTGTTCATACAGACCGGCAGAGATTAGATACATACAGATGTGGATTATGCACGCCTGATACATATCAATAGGGTAGAGAAGGTCTAATAAATCAATAGTTATGAATTATTCTGGTTATCTATACAGTTTGCTGTTTCACAGCACACACTTCAGGCTGGTTTAGCTGGATTCACCTCCACTCCCTGCAGCTCAAAGTTCTTCTTTTTATACACGAGGATTGAGCATCACTTTAGTGGCATAACATTTTTTTTTTTAAAAAGGCAACCCGGCACACTCGCTTATCTCTTATCTGCAGTGTTTTATCAGCTGTTATCAAAGCTGCTTTGAGATAGTTTAGCTACTCATACTGTATGGCTCTACTATCTTTGAAGACACAGAATGAGCTATAATAGATCTAATTAAAGCAAAGTTTTCAGAATTATTGGATCAAGATTATAATCAAATATTCTGAACCATATTTTCCATCAATACATCTGCATATCTTAGCATATCGTAACTGAAAGTTAAATGCATGAGCGGCCTCGCTATAGACCAAAAGATCTCGCAATGCCGTTGCATGCAGTGAGGTTAAAGGTCAGCTCATCAGTCCTGAGGAGCGTGCTCCAACGAGCCCCGCACATACTCAAGTCGTCCTGATTTTATGCAGCTAGACTTGTACTCGAAGAGACACACACACGAGGGGGCTCTTGAATGCGACTCAATAGCTGTCTAACGACCTTGTGCAATCACATCAAATGGCTCTTATGCTGATTGACAATTAAAGCGCTGATCGTTATTCCTTCTCTAATCAACAGAAATTTCAGACAAGAACTTTGCCACAGATGTCTGCTCTTTGCTTTGCTGTTCTTCTAAATGGACATGGACCGCACTATAGACTTCTTGTTCAGTTTAGTACATTTATACAGTTTACAGTGGCAGATTTACTACAAAACTAAGTTCAATTTCAGTATTTTTTTTTTTTAAACAGTGACTACTCAGCTGTGGATTTTGTCAGCTACAATGGCAACTGTTGCTTGCTGATTTTACAAGCGGCAACCTCAATGCGAAAGTGCCAAAAACTGCAGTTCCTCAAACGGCCACATGAGGCTGGCTACAGGACAAGTCGATCTCCATAAGCCCCCATGTTAAAATGTCACAACTTCACAACAGAAAAATAAACACGTTTATAGCCTGGTACACAAAAACAGTCTCTATAGCTAATTTTCACATCCATGGTACCGAGGGTGAATTTTTATACAACTCATCCGTTCAAGCATGTTTGCATACAAAGGCAAATTTAGCGCTAGCAACTCTCAGCTTCACGAATGCAACGGTATGCTGCTTTCCTCACTAATCCCCTTTAAATGTTCAGACAGATGGTAAGGGTTCACAGTGTCATGAGGTTGGTGACAATGTTGTGTTTAACAAGTTACTGTTATCTATAAATCTGTCCAGGAAAGGCCGCAGTGTGTTGACAGTGTTGTAGTTACAGAGGAAGTTTGAGAGATTTGGTCCCCACAGTAACTGTGTGCATTGTGCGGCTGAATCCCTGAGCTATTAGATACTGACTCATTTTAAGTTCCTCTGGATAAGTATGTCTCTAAAAGCCTCCAACATAAACATTATACAAATTGCTGGGCTGACAGACTTTGTGTGCTCTTCCTGTAAAAGGCCTTGTGGACTTCTTTTAAAGCCTCAATGGACGTTAATGTTTGTCGTCCGTGAACTGAATGTCATCTTAACATATCAACTACTCCTTTCTATTGCATGTATAGATGGGCTTTTACATTACAAGGGACAATCATAATGGAGCTCTGAGAATACAGAATCTTCACTATTCTATGAAACAGGAGATGGTGTATGTATAATGTGTTTAGCCCTAAGTGCCTGAGGTAGTTACAATTTTAAAGCTTTCAGGTTTATTTGAGTAAGTTGCAACTTTACTGCTAAATACAATCTAAGCATTTTTTAGAAATGGTAGCATTTTTTAGCCATGTTAACAGAATGGGTCCATGGATAGCAATCTTGGAACCCACTGGCTATCATCTGATAATGATTTAGCCTCTAGAGGCAATGGGCATTTTTTCCCGGCTTCCAATGAAGCCAACGAATATCCAGAAAATGGATATCTGGGCCAAGACTTCCCCTGCGTGCAGTCTGATTAGCAAAGACATATTTCAAATGTCAGATGTTAGCCGACGGGTTCAGAGATTGCATTTCAGCCCAGTACCTTCTATCTCTTTTGCTCTCCACACAGACGGTTTCAGCCAAAGCCTACTCATACACGAGTGGTCAATACAATTTGGACTACAAATGAAAACCAGAACATATCTGTTGCTGAAATCTTGGTCCCTTTGCTTACAGATTCTGTATTCATGTGCAGATATCTGTTTATAGGGATTACATAGGGATTATATAGGTTCATGTGTGTGTCAGTCTGTCCACCACTTTGGTCCAGACTGAAATATCTCAGAAATTGTTGGATGGATTGCCATGAAATTTCATACAGACATTCGTGGACCCCCAGAGAATGAAACCTACTGAATATTAATCTCCTGACTTTTCTAGTAGCACCAACGTGAGGTTGACAGTTTTGGTTTAGAGTGAAATATTTCAGCAGTTATTGGACTGATTGCCATGGAACGTGGTACAGAAAATCATGTTTCAGGGGCGAAACATAACTTTTTAACCATTAAAATTTGATTTTGTCCAATACTTTTATGGCATTCCCATCAGCCTCACCACACTTTCACTGGCAATCAGCAAATGTTAGCATGCTAAACTAAAATGGTTAACATGGTAAACATTATACCTACTATCAGTATGTTAGCATTGTCATTGTGAACATATTAGCATTCTGATGTTAACATTTGGTTTAAAGCACTGCAGTGCCTAAGTTGAGTTCATGTATCCTATAGATTTGTCAGCTAAACGTCTTTTTACTGTATAAATGTGTGACATATATTCCTTTTGGTTTCATCTGTTTTCCATATTTTTACGAATTAATTTTCTGTCTTTTTTCTTTTATTTTCATCACTGGCTTGTTTTTGCTGCAACTGCAACACGACTCTCTCTCAAAGTACTTCTGTGGGAAAAAAGCATCCCATTATGGTTTTTTGGGGACTTCTTGAAACCCATTTGTTCCTCCATAAGCAATTAATAACTGAAGAAAATGGCGTCCAGCCACCAAACAAGGTGTTGTTTTTCAGACAGGCCACAACTTGAAACTATTAAACCATGTTGAAAAAACACAGGAATAACTCAGATCAAACAAACTTTTGACTAACAGGAAGGTGGTGAATATACATAGAAGTGTTCTTTCAATGTGTACTGAAGTTTATATGGAAAATATGAAAGGCACTGAGCCTTCGAGCAGATAACAGAAACTGGAGATGAAACATCACAAGGTTGGTTCTTTTAAGTGGACAAAAAAGTGCAGGTCAGGAGGTCAGCATGTGTCTTATGGTGTGTTCTAGGGAATGTTCGCCTTGAAAATATGGAAACAGAACAGCCAATTGGAGTATTGCAAAGTACAACCGATAGCTGGAATCAGACAACAGATACATATCACAAATTACCAGTGTTGGGCAAGTTATTCTAAAAAAGTAACTATTTACAGTTACTAGTTACTTCTCCCAGAAAGTAACTAAAGTAGTTACTGAGTTACAAATTACAAAAGTAACTAGTTACTTTGGAAAGTAACTATTGCGTTACTTTCAAGTAATTTTTTAAATGTTCAAATGTGTCAAAGAATTTGGACCCCACCTCCATCCCCCTTTGACGGAGCTTAAAATACATGTGCGTGTTCAATTATTTATGATAAATCTGAATATTATAATGAAATGGACAGTTAATACAATACATAACAGAAATCCACAGTACACAAATCTAAACTATTTTAACGTTGCTGTGGGAAAGTGAGACTAGCATCCAATAAAATGTCATGGATTATTGTAGATCTTTGTGGCTGAGAGAGCCATGAAAGCCACATATTTTAAAATGTATTTCCGTGAGAGCCATATAATATTTTTAACACTGAATACAAATAAATGCGTGCATTTTTAAACAAGACCAACAATTTTATAGAGTATAATAAGGCTCTGAATTTATTCTTTTTAATAACGTTGTTATACTGAAGCTAACCAATAATAAATAAAATACTTCTTAACATTAATGCGACTTCTGGTGCTGCATGGTCCCGATCATGCACCGATCCCCATAGCAACCGCTGTGTTTCGGATGTAGACGCGGATGCGCACTCACGTACTTCTGAGTGAACTCTCCGGTTGTTAGCTCATCAGCAGTTTCTTTTCCGAGCTGTTCTGTATCGTTAAAATTGAACAAAATAACACGAAACACAACTGCTTACTCTTCTACTGATTTTAATTGGGACATTTTGCAACGAACGTAAAGACATGTGGTACACGTTTCGAAAGCTGGGCACAGTGGAGACCACCGGGCTCTCTCCAAGGGGAGGGGGAGAGAGGGAGATGCCCGGCCAAGCCAGTCATCATCATTTATGCGATTGTCTCGTGCCCCCGCCCTCACCAAGGAAGGAGGAACGAGAAAAATCTTTGCCGCTTGGCTTAGAGATCTAGTTGGTCTGATGAAGAACAGCTGCCTTCAATCATAGTAACGCGCCGCATTTTTTGGCAGTAACGATAACAGCGTTATAATGGTGAGTAATCAATTAGATTACTCGTTACTGAAAAAAGTAACGCCGTTATTCCCATCACTGCAAATTACCATGTAGTCCTATAGTTTCGCTCACGTCTCTGTGCAGGTTGTTGAGTTGTAAAGCTCTACATTCCCACAGACAACAACATGAGTTCGTCCTTCATTTCTGATTCAAGGTGAAGTCAGGAGAATCTCAATGCTGTTAAGATTTCGTGACGCGGCATCATGTTGAAAGATTTTCAAACCATGCAGCCACAGATTTCCATCTATTTGCCTCTTTGCTTTGACTTTGTATGTAATTAGACCTCCATTCTCCTATAAAGCCCTTCTCAGACATTGCAAACATTGCATGAGTTGATCTTTTAAAGTAATGGCGTCGTCTAAATGCCTTAACATCGGCTCTTTCACGGTGTTTAAATCGTTTCTGTGCATAAGAGACAATGACTGAAATGACACTACAAGACATGCATTTAAGCTCTATTTAAATTGTGTTTTACCTCGTGCAGCTGCAGCCTTTTTGTTAATCTGACTGCATTCAGTTCAGACTTGTAACGTGCTGAAAGTGAGATGGAAATGTTGCTCAGCCCATCCAAGAAAGACCACCGTTGTGACTTGCATGTCTACAAAGGGTTTAATATGTTTTTATTCAACAAAAGGCAGACTATCAAGACAGAGACCAACAAGTAAACATTACTTTTATTGTCAAGAAATAATTATGAGACATAAATGAGCATCGTAAGACCCTTATTGCTGCCAGTCACAACTGAATTTGGCAGTGTACCGTTTGTGTCTGCTCCAGAATGCTTCAAAAATCTGATAAAGGTGGTCAATTCATCAAACGTTACATCTATTTTTCCTCTATGAGAGCACGCAGGGTCGACAAGTGAGAAAGTGGTGAATCAGTGTCTGAGAAGCGAGGAGGCAGACTTCCAGGTGTATTAGATTTGACTCAGGCAGACATAACAAAAGCCTCTTGCCACAGAGATTTGTGGCTTAATGTTGCTGTTAAACATTTTTGCGTTAATGCCAGAATGAGTTGTATTTCAACATATCGTCTTGGATGGTCTCTCGTCATGCTGCTTCTCTGGTTTTGATTTGTAGCACCACATTGCTGAAGCTATCGGTAGGGTTGGCATGGTACAGAAGCCTGAGCTATAAAAGGCTTATTAGAGGTGAAGCAGAACGTTTTTGAAGTACTTCTCTGCGGAAAAAGACGCCACCTGAATGAGTTTCAGTTTGTTTCCTTTGCAACCAGTTATTAAAAGCTTTGAAGGCAGCACATGATTGCTTTTCTTTTCTTTTATGAGCGTCCATTCATGTAGCTTTTTTTTATCTTTTATGTTTCTCTAACTTTATTCATGGCAGCATAAGATACCATCAGTTACTGGTGACATCTTTGAACTTCAAACACTATGTTTTATGTTCAGTTCCCTCCATTAATCTCTGATCTTTTCGTCTCATTATTTGTTACTGCATGGCTTTGTCAATGGCTAAGTTAAAAACCCGTCACAGGAACCTTAAAAAGCTGCTAATTTACATCCCTGCTGCTCATAAGTCATTCTGCAGTCATTGCCATTTTTACTGCCTGTCCTGAAGCACAGTTTTATTTTATCATTGATGCAGTAAAGAAAAAAAAAAAAGACCACAGAAAAATCCTTTGCAGCCAGTCGGTCTGGCAGAGAGTGGAATTGATCTCAGCGCTGAGAATCCCTGCATTGTTTTCTCCCTAATTATCATGCACCAAATCAACAGTGAAGGCATCAATCTCCCCGAAAGTCATGACTCCTCTTGAGGTGAAAAGCTATTAAACTTTGCACAAAAAACAGCTCCATCTCCGGGGAAAGCTTCATTGTAATAATGCATCATCTTTATTCACCAAACACAAGAGTTATTCCAGAGCTTTATGACAGCAATAATGACTCGGCCGTGACGGTGACCATGACCATAGCCAGACAGACATTTGATTTAGCCAAAAGTGAGATTTCACATCAGGGTGTTGGAGATATTCACGTAAATTTATTTTGAAAGCTTTCCCCCAAAACCTCATACAAAATTTTGTTTCATCCGTCCCCATCAGTTTGACTGACAGCCGCTCTCCATGCCGAGGCTTCAGAGTGAAGTATCATGATAGGTGACAGTGCTCTGAGGCGTTCTTGTTTACACACATGCGAGGATGAAAAGAGCAGACATGCTATCGACAGCTAGTAAATATTTTATGCTGCTGCTCTCTGTCTTCTGAATTTTCTCTCGGCCTCTTCATCTTTTGAATATGTCGTACAAAAAAAAAAAAAAAAAAGATTTGAAGAGCTATTGTTCCAAAATGATTCAACGACTGACCACAATTGGCTCCTGGCACAGCTGGAAGGCGCATTATAATTTAAGAGGATCATTTGCCCATAAAAGTGGTTGTTTTGTGGCATTATGGCAACACAATTTCCAAATCTGTGTCAGCTTCAAAACTTTCCCCGAATATTTAAGATCCATCCAAAGTTATACTGCATATAAAGAAAGAGAAAGCAAAAATCTGAACTTGAAACTTATATTATTTAAACCAGTATCTAGTCTGTAAATATGTATTTAGTGTAATATTCATTACACAAATATATATTTTTGTAATTTCCAGTAGTTGCCTTTCAAATATTTTGGGCTGCAACTGACAATTATTTTCATGATTGATTAATCTGTTGATCATTTTTTGCAGTTGATTGATTAATCATTTATAAAATTAGACAATCCCTGTTGCAATTCCCCTGAGCCAAAAGTGACATATTTTAATTGCTTTGTTTCCCCTATAATCAAAAAGATAATTAATTTACAATGATATAAAAAAGATAAAAGTAGCACATCTTCACATTTGAGATATTGGAACTAGTGAATAGTTGGCCTTTTCTACCAGTCACAGTATAAAGAATGGTAAGAGCATGAGTGACGTCACCCGCAGGTTTCCAAAGCACTGTTTTGAAGCTGAAAATATGCGGCACAGGCTGCAGAAGTGAGATTAACTCACTTCATTTTCCAGAACCAGAGTTTGGCACTTAATCTTTACGTATAAAAAAATGCTGATATTTTTCTGTCGACTGACTAATCGTTTCTGTCCTATCATGTATCCTTCTTTTCCTAATGAACAATAATCCTAAATGGCACTCACCTTGGAACAATGCAGACACGTGCTCAGATGGAAGAACAACCGATGTTCTTGTCGTATTATATGACGATGGCGAGAAAAAAAGTAACACCAGAGCTGACCCGAGTCTTTGGCAACATGATGACATTTGAAAAAGTGTGACGTTTGGGCAGAGTGGCTCTGAGAGTTATTTCAGTGTGATGCCAGGACTGATTTGTCACTTCACATCGATTAGACGTACGACTGTTTCACAGAAAACAGACACAGTGGAGGTATGACTCAAAAATCCTGTCAGAGAGACTTTCCACTTCTTCTTCTTCTGCAGTACTAAGTCAAAAAAAAAAAACCTCAAAGTAGGAAAAGTTGACGTAGAGGTTTTACTCCAGACTCCAACTGAGTCTCATAAAAATCCATCCACCAAACAATTTGTTCTAAAGATGCTATTTAAAGTTATATTCTGCAACAATGAAAGTTAATTTCTGTTTGTGTAAATATGTATATAATCTCTCTTTGTAATTCCATCCAGGCGTTAATTTCGGTGAGAAATGGAGCCGCTCGGCTCAGAACAAGTATTCAAAGAGAAGAAAAGCCGTAAAAACGCCTGTTCAGCAGCATATTAATGTGTTCACTGGGTTTGTTTGTTTTTGGAGGAGGGGGAAAAAAAAATGATTACCCTAATATTTTTCAGATGGCTGAGCAGTTTATGATTGAATCTTGTAATTGCTGATGTTAAGTGACACCCCATTGCTTTCAAGATGGGTTTACAGCTTTTCAACAAGCAACACTACCTTCGAGGCAATTAGGGAGACACACTTCCATGAATGAGGAGGAACGCATGTGGACAGCCGCTCGTCAGGTGATTGGCTAAAAAAGGAGCTGATGTTGTGTCTGATTTGGTCAGAATCAGCATGTGACAATCGCATGAAAAGGTGGCGGTGGGGCGTCCTCACCGGCCTCCCACTCGCGGAGGCCCACTTTTCACGCTACCAACTGTAGCAACACGTATAGTAACTGCTCGTTTAGGGAATTAAATGGTCAAATTCACGTCTTCCTTTCTGACCTTTTGAGTTTAACCAAAGCAAAAAACTGCGCCTGCTGCCCAGAAGTGCCACTTGGTGATTGGTCGAGTCATTAGAAAGCAGCATGCAAGTTTCTATTAGCAGCATCCATCTAAAGACCAGAGGACATGTAATGACTTGCAGGGATTTGCACAATTCCCCATGCCTCCCTCTGACCTCTATCTGGTGCGCTTAAGCAGGGCCCCTGAGAAAAGCTTGACAACAACATTCACTCACTTTATTGCCATGGGACTGTACAGCATCAGCTGCAGGACACTAATTCATAGCTGGACTACATTTTACATAAGAGCCGAAATTCATTTTAAAACCATCACACTAACCAGAAGGTAACCCAGCTCCAGAGGGAGAGGAGCTGTAGTGAGGTGGGAGGAAGGAAGAAGGCTCAGAAAAATAGAAACCTTTTCAAAAAAGTAATTTCCTTACACTTAAACTATAATACAAAGCTAAGCCCAAATCTCATTTTTATTGAACACTGAAAGTCACATCTGTATCAAATACCCCCGCAGGTTTAATGGTGAACTGTGTAAGCTGATCCTCTACATTTATGGAGCCTCCTAAAAAGATTCAAAGAAAATCTCCCAGAGCTCGGTGAAAAGGAGGAAAGGCCACGTTAGACAGAATAACTCCTATCATCTGAATCTCTCAGGAGGAGGAGGAGGAGGAGGAGGAGGAGGGAGGAACTTTTAACAGAGACAGAAAAGTGGAGAAGATAATTCCCTCTGAAAGAAGGTACAGGTATGACAAAGGTGATGAACACCTCCATGCTCATAGCTGTTTGTATTATTAATGAGCCCAGCTGTGGGAAGACAACTCAAGCAAGAGGTTTGTCATGAATACAGCCGTGCACCTCAGCGCAGCCAGTGACAAACTTTCCGATCCACACCTGGAGATAAAGCCCTTACCATTGCGCAGCTGCTGCAGCTGCTGCTGCAAAAAAAGATGCGATGTATTTACAGTGTGAAAGACATCAGTATACTCTGTATCTGATATTCAGTCATCAGAGGCGTTATCTTGTGACTAAGTGCCGCCAGTAAACAATCCGTGCAGCTTCTCCCGGTTTGCATTCATTTATGACGACCTCATTTTCAGAGTACATTTCAAGCCACTCAATATTTCATAAGAGTTGTAAGGAAAATGTGTAATATTTACTATCTGGCACTGTGTGTGAGCGATCCATATAAAAAAACAGAAGATCCTGACAGGAATTTCATCACAGCTGGATTCTGTGACAAATAAAATGATATTTTATGACTAGCTATGAGGGGTTTGTGTTATTTCCTCTAAAGTCCACATGCAGACACACAAACACACACTCTGAGGAGGCGTTATATCGCACCTGTGCATACTTCCTCCTGGCTGAACATCACACAGCCCAATCCTTACACAACCAGCCCGAGGCCTCCCTGTCAGTCAGTCCTCCCTTTCATAGGAACTGGCCCTTAACAGAGCTCCTTCCTCTTGCTTCATGTGGCCACGATCGAGACGGCACAATACCCACAGTGCTCCGTGGGAGCACCCCTTGCTCGCCTGGCCGGCGGGCGAGCGTGCAGTGTCAAGATGACACGGCCATATGTTCATGCCCTTCATTTCCCCGGCTCCAGAGAGATTCTTCATCGCTTCATCTGCGGTGCGACTGAGGATTTCTGTCACTTTGCCCACGGTGTGCGTGTCTCTCTGCATGATTCATGACATTTTGACACTTTATCAACATAATTGAGGAAGCTGTCAGCTTGGCCTCTGAATCACCTTTCACTAATGTGCGTAACCTGATTGACCCACCGCTTCACGTGCACACTGACCGCACTCAGGGGAGATACTTTGGCTCTCTGGCTGCCATGTCACATCAGGAAAGCGCAGAACAGAAACAAAGGCAGAGTATCACAGATACACTATGTTCCACACACACAGTCTGTGCCGACACTTGCAAGACAAAGCCACCAGTGTCATTGCTGGTTTGTCTTTACGCCTGTACATGCTACAAAATCAACACTTCCCTCCATGTCACTTCAGTGGCATAAATCCGGTTTATTTTTAACATTAAATTGGATAGCTTTAATTTAATTCTGACCTACTAGAACTGAAAGTATTAATGAGCACAGCTGGGAGGTGGCCATAAAGTGCCACAACAATTCCCACTGTGCACTTAAGCAAGCCAGTCCGCTCTTAGCTGGCACACTTAACCAGCACCTGTGCTGTCAACGAGAGGTTTAGAGGCGAATGTAATAGAGCTGCGCATAATGGTGCTTTTCAGTTAATTAGGGCTAGAGATTGTCTAAAAATGCTTTGGGCAGCCCAAAATGACGTCTTTGGATATCTTGTGTTGTCCAATAAGCAGCAAGAGCTGAAAGATATTCAATATTCAGTGATGTTCAATAGAAAAGCAGCAAATCTTCACATTCGAGAAGCTCAGAGCTTCACAATCTATTATTGAATCAATAGAATCAATTAATTTCTGGACATTTTCTGGCCCCTGGCTAAACAATTCAATTTTAAATTGTTCCAGTTTGAAGTCAGACTTATCAATTAATCAAGTGATTATTTTCTCATCTTTCCATTGAATACTCCCAGAGCAGAGCAGCATCAGATGCTGCATGAATGCATGATTCATTTTTTTTTTTTTCCCAGTGTGGACGAACCTTGCGATTCTCTCCTCACACAGTGTATCCGGATTACTGTGCGTTTGTATTCCTCACACATGCAAATTACAGCTGTCACTCCACCTCTAGTTGTTTTGTTTGTTTGCATGATTGTTCTGTGTTTACACGAAAAAGAAATTACAGCACATTTCCTTCCCTGTGGATCTACCTTCTGGACAGGCAGTGTTGGGAGAGAGAGAGGGGAGATTAGATAAGTGTCACCAGGACGTTAATAAATGAAGAGATGGGGAATAGAAAGTGAGATTGTGTTCGAGAGAGAGAGAGAGAGAGAGAGAGAGAGAGGGAGAGGATTTTAACAAAGCACAAAAGGATGATTTCACTCATGAGGGAAGTTGAGTGGAGAACAAACAGGAAGTCTTTTCCCTCAAGAGGAAACTAAGTGTAGTTACTGTAACAGCAAACTGACCTTGTGGCTTCTCTTGGAAAGGAATGCATGCAGAGGAGACAGACAGAGAGATAAATAGGAGCTCATACAGTATAGAGGATCACCCTCCAGTGCATACACACAAGCTCTCTCTCCCTCCCTTTCTCACTTTCTCTCTCACTCGCCCACTTACTCAGTATCGTTTCATCTCTCCCTCTCTCACTCTCTCCCTCCCTCCCTCCCTCTCTCTCTCTCTCTCTCACACTCAGTCGCTGTGTTCTGACGGATGGGGATACACTGCCAAGGAGGACTTAGGGGCGAGAAGAGTGTGTTTCTTTTCTTCTCTGGTGTGTGTTTTCTTTCTCTTCCGCCTGGCTTCCCTCATGAGCTGTTAATTCCAAACCCCCGGTCCCGAGGATGAGGAGAATCTATTTGTGAAGAAGAAGAAGAAGACGCAACAAAGGAAGAGGAAACAAGGAGCAACAGGGTGGTAAATTCTGCGACCGGGAGTCAGCGAAAAAGAGCTTTTCTTTTTCTACATGCTCAAACAAGGTTAGTGAGTAAAGCAGCTTATCTTTCAAAGAAACACTCTCTGTTTTACCCTCTGTTCTTTTTACTTTGTTATCTTTAACAAGGCATTTCATATTTATGTGCTTTCCATCCCTGAGTGTCTGTTAAGGCTTAAATTAAATGTCCTCACAGAGCAGTTTTCTAAATTGAGCAAAGTCCCCTGGTTACATTTTTACAGACATTACAGTAAAGCCTCCAGGTTTGTTACTGAAGTTTCACTCTAGGTCAACGCAACTGTGTAATTTCCCAAAGGTGTACAGTACGCTTCTCAGGTGGAGTCTCCTTCTTTGGCGAGGCAGCAGTGAGAGAGAGAGAGCGCTGCAGGAAAAGGCGAGGACAGCTCGCTCTCATCCGCGCTCCTCAGCCGTCACTTTACACAGGAGGCAATTAAGCGAGATTGGCACCCGACTCTGCCGGTAACTTGGAAACAGGCGTGTGGGAGACGGATGGTGGCACTTGATAGAATTTAGAGGAGAGGGGAGCAGAGGAGGAAGGAGATTCCCTTTGTTCACTGACACAAAAGCCTGCTCCTCTGTTGGAAAATTTAAAAAAAAACCCTGCTCTCTCTCTCGCCTGTGTGTCTCTGTGGAAACTGGCCCAGGGACAGCAGTTGTGAGGTGTGATGATTTTGCATGACAGTGAACATTGTTTTGAGTGTGTGTGTATTGCCAGAGAACATGTGCATAGAAAGTCTGTTTGTGTGCTATGTGTGTGTGTCCATGCATGCACGAGGATAATACATCTCTAATGTATATTGGAGGTGGTGAGTCTCCTAGGTGAGTCCTTACGTTTGATTACCGCAAGTGGAAGAAATTATTCACACTTTATGCCAGTCAGGCGACGGGAGAAGAGGGAAAATGAATAAAAACAGCATGCGCACCCACCCCTCTTTTCAAATATTGTGATACCTGGATGAACTATTGTGCAATTTCTGGAATGAATGGATGAGAGGTTGTGTAATTTATGCAATAAACGAGCTCCCCGAGGACTCCTTTGTTCGGGCTGTATTTATTTAGAGTGTGTGATCGAAAAATTCAGCTTGAAACCAATAAAGACCAATTCTGCTCACCATTAGTCACAAAGCCTTCTCGCTGCCATTTTTCAGCGTGGATTAGATAAGTGATAAGTGTGTCTGGAGACGCCGAGGTTGGCCTCTGCCTCCTGGTAACAAAGGCCTCCGAGGAAGCCCGCTGAGCGGTGAAGTGTTTTAAAGATCGGCTGTGGAATTTGATTAAAAATGTATTGAAGTGAAAAAAGGATGCAGAACAGAGAGTATCGTGCTCTCAGTGTAAACACAGATGGAGGCACACAGCGCAATTACTCTGAACTGTGTGTGTTTTGACACAAAAGGAGAGATATTGCGTGAGCCTAAGCCTTAGCATCCATTCATTTCAGTGACAGCAGAGTGTTGGTCTGCGTTCAGCGGGACGTGTTTATACGAAAACCTCTGAAGTGAAGAATTAGCTTTAGAAAAAAGGTCATTCAGCATCAGATTAGTGCAGTGACCGTCCTCGAATTGTGTTTAGTCTGGACTGTTCTTGTTTTTTCTCACCTCCACAGGAGATACCGAACGTAAGTGAGGTCAGGACAGCAGAGCCTGACCATCAGTCATCAGTAGAAGACTGTTACCTGTGTCACCTTGTCTCATGCACTCAAAGTACTGCCTCACAGGGACAGTTATAGTGAGTCCATCAGTGGCTCGCTGACTTTCCCTACTAGAGTCATTGACATTGAGAGGGTGTTAATGTCTGCTTGGTGCACACATTAACTCGCACGTACGGTATTCACATTCACCCGAGGCATATGCACACACCAAACACACACACACTCACACTCCCACCAGGGGAGTGGAAGAAGGGAGAGGCGTTGTGACCGGTGGCTTGGCAGAAGCCCTCAAGGTGAACATTTTCAGCAAAGGAGCATTTCAAATTCAGAACAGATGATCAAACCGGTGTCGAAAACCGCAGAGTAGCTGGCGGCACCAGATGCAGACATTCTTTTGGCAGAGGAAGAGTTTTTGGTGCCTGAGTCTCAAACATAAAAGTCGGAGGCGCAAAGCTGTGGTGTCGTTATCGCACGGATGCCGCTTCTTATCACGGTCCAGATGAAGCAACAACACTGTCGGCTATACCGGGCAGCATTTTCTGTCATCACAGCGCACCTAATCTAGCCTATTATCCAGACATATCAGAGTGCAGACAACATCGGTTATTTAGGACCGAGTGCACACTGAAAGTGTGTTTCATGGTGAGACTGGAGTGTGTCCGCAGGTTATCACACACAAACAGAAGACCAAGAACTGTGTCAGCCAAGTAACTGCATGTTCCCCAATGTAAAAACAGAGTTAGACACTAACAGAAAGCTAAACACCTACCGCTCTGTCACTTATGTACAGCTACACAACAGTGTCACTAAGCATCTATTAGTGTAATAGCTCTTATATAAACCTTTCTTTGCCTCCCACCCACTGAAGTCTAAATAATTACATATGGACTGAATTTGGCCAGAAAAACATGACACCCATCCTCTAAATGAAGACAGAGGCTAAAAAAATGGCCCTGGTTTAGTGTGCCACCTCTGCTATACTTTTTTTTTTGTCCACAAGGGGCAGACAGGCTAACCATAATCAAACTAAGGCTGTTTCCACACTGGATTTATTTGAGCTATAACCCTTTGCTAAGCTTGTTTGCTTTAAACCTTTACTGCTGTTCTGACCTGCAGTTCGTTTACATAATGCTTTTCTTATCAAAGTGCAGCTGCAAACCACGGCAGCACCTGTTTGACCTTGTTGAAAGCTTCCCTGCCGCTTTCCCCGAGTTGGTTGATGTGAAGAAGAGTCCTGAGTCCACAAGCAATCTTTATTATTATTAACAGGAGCTCCTGGAGATCACGCTACAGAACATACATCTGTCCCAGCAAAACAGCAAGCAAGATCTGAATAATATCCGCATTTATCAAGCTCTTATAGATTCTGCATAAACGACTCCATATAAGGAAAAAGATTGACAGTTGATGGGTGCATCTTTGAACTGTCACACATAGGGCCACGAACGGCAGTCATGGGGGTTGTCCCACTTCCTCTATAGACTGAGACAGACAGATACATTTCTGTTTGGCCTTTATTTGACCTTTATTTGAGTGCAACTAATAAGAAGCAAGTGCATACATGTATAAAATGTCAACCAAGCAATAACATATTTTGTAAGGTGCTGCATGTGTGCTTAATCCACAACCTTCATAGATAAATGGAGAACAATCGACAGGCGGTCAGGGTGCCACATGAGCCCGGGTGTGGGGAGTGCGGCCACAAAGATTTACACATACAAACAAGATACAAATTTAGCACTTTTTATTTGGTATTTGATGCTTTATTTTCTAGTGACAGCTGAAGAGGAAGACACTAAACTGAGAGAGGGGGTGACATGCACTAAAGGACTCACCCATTTAGCCTTAGATGCATGGGGCGCACGCTCTACCAGGTGAGCTACCGAGGTGCCCAAATTTTTCACTTTTTTATGAAAAAGTACAGTTATTAAGGCTGCAATGACTGTTAATTTTCATTATTGATGAACTGGTTTAGTCCAAAAATGTCAGGAAATAGTGACAAATGTCTCACAATTTTCTAGATTGCTTGTTTAGTCTAGCCAACAGCCATAAACCTAAAGATATTCAGTTAACCGTCGCATAAGATAGGGGGGAGAAAACAAGTTTAGAAGCTGGAACAAGTGAGTGTATGATATTTTTTTGCTTTGATAAATACTAATTAATCAATCACTAAATTGTGGTAGATTAATTTTTGACAAGCGATTAATCAAATTTCAAGGCTAATTATCATATGGCAGTTTGAATGTTGTTTTGAATGTGATTAATGATGTTACCATAACTTGAAGACAGGAATTTTCTGACATTAGGAGCCTGACTGGAGGCCAACCATAACATAGTTTGACTCAAACTGACCTCAGACCAGCTACAGTAGTTCAGGTGGACTCGAGTACAGTGAGTTCAGAAGAAAGTGCCGACGTGAAGGCCACAGAAAGTGGAATATTTCTTATGTTCATTAGGGTTGGATGATCTTTTGGAGATGGAGATACCTCTGTTTGCACATCTGAACAGAACAAAGGCTTTTATCTGACCTTCTGAGTGCTCATCCCACATTTACCCCCCACAAAAACCATATTGAACAGTTTCCAACTGAGAGTCTAACTCATTAATAACACCAACAGCAGCCATGGCAGCTAAATAATTACATTACCCAAAATAAACAGCAGCATGTAGTCGCTCTGTGCACGCAGAAGTGTCTTGTTTTCTGATCTGCGGTGCAGAAAACTCTGCATTTATAACAATGGTGTGTCTGTTGTCGTGACATCTCTCTCATGAGGGTTCACACCGAGTTTCCCTGCCCAGGGCTTGGCTGTGTGTGTGTGTGTGTGATTTTGTTTTGTGTGCGCTTTAATTTGCAATGCACATGTGCTTGCGTGCAGTGTGTGTGCGCACATGTCCATAGTCACGTCTATGTGTGTGAGCGAGGAAGAGAAAGACAGAGAGAGAGAGACAGGCTGACAGAAGCAGGTTCCTTGATGAAGCGTTGACGTTGCCTTTGATGCAGGCTTCCCCCTCTATATCAGATTCCACCGAACAGATGATAATCTAGCAGAGGCCTGTAGAGTGAATCACACACACATACTGTACACACACACACACACACTGTCTCTATTCATCAGCTGTAAGCATCCGCTCTCCCTCCATGTGGGCCCTGTGTACTTCAATGCTGCTGTAACCATTAGATGCCAGAGGCAGAAAGCCAGCTAGCACTTTGTCCCATTATACTGTCAATGGTAATATCAGTAGCCTGCGCCACGTGGTAACTTTATGCATCCTGACCCCTTTGGGCGTGCTGTAACACGTCTGTTCTCAGCAGCCGCAAGAGTCAAAACACAAACACAGCGGCGCTTTTTACTCTGCTTGTTTTCAGCTGATAAAACAGCCCATTAAACCTTTTCATTATATCTAAAAGTCAAGTCTAAAATGTCGGGCCGCCTTTATTTGTGCTCTCCTCTTTCAGGTGTATATGTACATTGCTTTGAACCTTTTTTTTTTTTTTCATTATTGGCATCAGGAAAGTATTTCCTCCTCCTCGTGTGCAGCGACTGAAATGTGAAGCTGACGGAATAATCAAATAACGAACAAGCTGTTGAAATTCAGGAACAGGTTCACCCAGTGGCTGTTGAATATTAATTCACTGTTTGCTTTGTGCCTTCGTGTGTGTGTGTGTGTGTGTCTGGTCAACAGAAACACAAAGAGAAAATACATTGATTCAAACTCCTTTGAGGCTCTTGTAGTATTGACCCAGCTGAAACAGTTAAATCAAAGATGACTGATCATTCATGAGTGGAAAAAAAAAATGAATACTTGAGGGATGGGCAAATATTTACTGGAGTGGGCTCATTATGCAAATTAGTATCTATCTGTATTGTTCATTCCCGAGCGTAAATAACAAGCTCCATCCGTATTGTACTTGTCAATATAATCAGCTCCTCAACAGTTCTCAAAAACCTTAATTGAGGGAGGAAGGTCAGGGGTCTCATCTCGAGGGCGGTTTTCAAAAAAGAGAAAACACTCAGAGCATAACCGTAATATTGACATATTGATGTTTTAATCTTCATGCATGACTCTGTTTTCTCACTGACCCCCACTCAATTCTCATTATTTGGTGCCTGACCTGTGACCAGAGCAGCTATTCCACACGGCCTCCTCTTTGACTTGTGTTTAACCTTTAGTTAACATGTTCCACTACATCACCTCATAGATCAGCGTCACGTGTGACTAGTGATGAGTGGAAACTTGCAATGATCAGCATCAGGTTTGTTTTTATGGCTGATAGGGGAGTAAAATGTAGGGTACATCCCTACTTTATACAGGTTTTGCAACTTGCAGCAACTGAAGTTACTGGTGTCACATTTTCAGCTGTTTTGCACGCCATAACACAGATTTAGGTTTAATTGGTGGTATAACTCCTCGTTTAGAGAGAGAGCAACTGACAAGTATGTTTGTACAGTGCAGTACTGCATGTAAGGACATAAAAAGAAATATCTGGTGTATATAATGTAAAGCACTACACATAAAAAAAGCAGGACAACATCAGTAAATAAGCTTTACACCTCCAAATCCAAAGCAGACTAACTTCCATCTA
The DNA here is from genome assembly GCA_036365135.1 of Miichthys miiuy. NCBI lineage: Eukaryota > Metazoa > Chordata > Actinopteri > Sciaenidae > Miichthys > Miichthys miiuy. The sequence goes on along the minus strand of CM071610.1, from coordinate 6,186,790 downwards.
AAGACATACGTCTGACTGACCTCCCTTATTGAGGTGTGCTACGGAGAAAACAGATGTGAGTGACACCGGCGATGCGCAGGGGGTGGACGAGACGATAAATGTCGATGTCAGACACTGGACGTTGATTACAGAGCTGGAGGTGCAGCAGAGACTCTGTCACTTTGGCTCAGCCTTGCAATGCAGCGCAAAAGCTTTTATCGCCAGATAAAAGGAACATGTCGAGGCAGCGGTTTAAATGCATTAACGGTGTCAACGAGAAGCGAGAGGACTGAAGGAGCAGCTGGGCCACCTACCACCCTCTGGATTAGCATTTAAGATACTTGCTTTATTCTTGTGCTAACTTCATTGAAGTGCTTTTAGTTTGTGTCAAATTTAGAAATTGTGTCATCGGATTTGTGTGTTTGGCAGTTTTCCTGGATGGATCATCAGTGAAAAATGCTTTCTGGGCATGAGAGTTAATACTTGATCCTCATGAACAGTATGTATGTAAAAAAAATATATATATATATATATATATATATATTAGTTCAGTAGTAACTCTATTTCATTTCTGGCTTTTTTTACCTGCTTAATGCACCACTAGGTAGTGTACGCTGAGTTTTTTTAGAGCTCTTTCACTAAAAAACAGCTGGCTGCTGCAGAAAGAAAGCAACGTTAAAGTGGTGAAAGTGAACCAAAACAGTAAAGTTGCGGGCTGGACAACTAAAACAAAGAGCTGAAACTCATTATGAAGTCCCGTAAAGCCGAGGGGGAGCTGGGAATTTGGGTGATAATGTAATTTGATATACATTGTTGTTAGATAAAGCTGACTCAGAAAACTGGTTAGTAGACATTTGAGGGAATATTATTTTGTTATACTGATCTTATTTTAGCCTTAAAGATGGAAACGGGTTATTAAAATGTAACGTTTACTATAAAAAAAAAGCACATAAAACCTCTGTCTTCATCACTGGACACAGCCTTTGAGCCAGTAGTAGTCGGGGGTAAATCTGTGGGGGTTGTCGTCCTCGCTCAAAACAATGTTTTATTCCTATTTTCTCTTTTCTTCGCTGGTGGTGGACCTCATCATTAAAACAGAATTCACAGCGCCATTATTACTGGGCAGGAAAAGCATGAATGTGGATAAAAGCTGTGTGTGTCTGTGGGAGATTGTCTCTTAAGTCATGTACTACTATGTAACACTTGCCTATATAGTGAAGCCCTAAACACGTGTGCTCACTATGCTGAGAGAAAAACGTGTTATATAAAGACACGCAATAATCCATGAGTCATTACGGGTTCAAATGACAGTAAGTTTTGATTCGCCATGTAATATAATGGCTCATTATTATCCTTCTCTCTAATAATGATTAATGATTTAAATAGACGTGATAATCACGTCCACATTTTATCAGTGAATAACAGCAGGTAACTCTGCTATTGTTCATTTTGATAATGACAAAAAATCATTCCACAGTGGCAGAAATCAGCTCCAAAGAACCTTTTTTAAGTTGAGACTTCAGAGCATTTAGCACAACGTTGTAATATCAGAGCTTCGAGTTGAACTCAGTGGCATTCAGGGAGCATTTCAGGACATAATAGGAAGTTATTATTCACAGAAGACCCGCCAAACTTATGCAAACCGAGGTGAGTTCACTCTCCGTGGGTCAAAACCAGGACAGCCTCGTTAATGAGGTGCAATCCCACTATGATGGCCAGTCAACCAACACTTCCAATAATGATTGCTGGAACAGCCCACAAACCGTTCCTTGCATTTTAAGGTTTTTCCTAACAGGCCATATAAACCGGCTGCCAAAAGACCATTAGTGTTTGGATGTGGAGCAGTGTGGAGTATTATCCGTTCTCATCTGAGGTATTCTTGGCAGTACGGCGTGAGGGTGTCTTGTGACCGTTGCCCTCGGTGACCTCTAAGACCTCAAGGTGTGTGAGAGCTCTCCAGGTCTCTGCAGTGTATCTGTCTTTGCTATTTCGGGGGTTAGTTGCGTACGGTTTGGTCTGTTGGTCTGGTGTTAAACATCTTAAAACAGACTATTGCTCAGGAAGGTTATCTGAGGGTAAGCTCACACCCTTCTCTGTGTTCAATGTGCTACTTTTGGATAGGACACTCTCGTAAAAGCCGTCAATGCGGAGTTGGATTTTTTTTCCTCCACTCCAACTTTATTTCTATTGATGTTTTCAGACAGTGCGAGTAACACGATGCATGTAAAGGAATAGGGTCTATAGGTTGGATACATCTTCAAGTGGTTTACATATGATCAGACTGTAGTCTTTAAACGGCTTATTTCACATGCAATCGCAGTCTTTTGTTGGAGGGTTCGCCTGCAGTCATTCCTGAGCTTTTTAGTGCTAGCAGCCAAAAGTCTTTTAAAAGTGATATTCATCCTGTGCCATAAGTTTATTCAGGTAAAATGTGGCCAAAAATGTCCACTATTTCTTTATCAATCTCATGCCAGTATGAAAAAAAAAAGAAAGGTTAAGAACCCCTTTGGATGAATTTCACTTTTGGAGTGACATTGTAATACATTTCTGTGCAAGGCAAAGAGCGTAACCATACACCAAAGCGATCAAACTAAACCTCAGATTACTTTTTAATAATTCAGGCTTCTTTGCTGTTGGCTTAATTGAATTAAATACAGTGAGATAACTGTTGGATCACTCTGAATATTATATTTTTAAGCGCCAACTTTTAGTCTAGTGTTGCCTAACAACCATGGTGGTCTCTGGAAAACCTTGAACATTAATGCATGCCAAAGGGGGAGACAACAAAGCTTAACAAGCTGCTGCGTTTTAGCTGCAGTTATGTCATGCATTACTGTCCCATGTCATGATTTTCTCTTTCTCCATTTTTGAAATTCCCATCGGGCTATTTGTCTGCTGATGGAAGCTATTTTAAATCCAGGGTCAGGAGGATGATGATGGGGAACATTTCCAAGAGAAACCAACTGAGCCCAGGGTGGGGTGTTAAAGCAAATCCAAACAAACAATGCTGGCTTGCGTCTGGGAGATACTGTCATGTCTGTCTGCATCACAGACACTGAATAGACCACGGGATATGTCTCTCAAACCCAGGAGCCAAAACAAGTCCAGTTATTCTGCACGAGTCACAGTCCCACTACCAAAGAAAACTGAATTTGAGTGCCAAAGCGCTGATGTGATGACAGATGAGGCCTCTGCGTAGCCTACAGGCACCTCAAACCTTGATGGAACTGCAAGTGTTGGGAGCTGCTGTGGAACAATTCCTGAAAGGCTTTCTGTGGCCTTGAAAGTGATTTAACAGCTAATGTATCTCTGTGACATTTAGCAGCCAAACTCAACAACACCCAATCCTCTGAGTCCCTTGATCAAAACAAAACTCCGGGAACGCCTAAAGCTTATTTTCATAAGTTAATCTTTGTATGAACTGATGAATTGTTTTGTCAATAGTTGCCCAAAGTGACAAGTTAAAATAACTTGTCCTGTCGGGCCAGCAGTCTAATAGCTAAAGATATTCCAAAACATATTCAGAACAGCTACTGTGGACCTTGTGATGAGATCGGTTTCAGTCAAGAACGGAATTTCAGTCAACTTTTACACCAACATGGACGAGAAGTGCTGAGAAAAATGGATATTTGAACATCTGTAACTGTGATTCTCATCCTTTTTTGCTTGTGACCCCTTGTCAGAGCATTTTTAGGAAGGTTCATGTTGTCTAAGGATTTATCAATAACCCTAAAGTCCCTTGCAAACGCTCATCAGTAGAGCTGGATTCATTCACGCTGCACCACATGGAAGAAGGATCTGTGTAGATGCGTGCATTATATTACGATTGGGCTCTAAATATCTCCATCCCCCAACTGACTTTGAGACCTTGATTACATAATGAATTCAACTTATTAGACTCCAGTAGCTGTCTCATTATAAGCCTCTCTCTCTCTCCACATGCATATATTTACTGCCAAGCAAAAAAATGACTGAAGAAAGATTTGCCCTGTTAAATTCTCATTTGGTCAAGAATAGACTTTCTCCTGTCAGCTACTGGATATTAATCACCGCAGAGTTTTGGATGTTTTAATTACCTCTGTCACTGTTGGCTGCTGTGTGGTTAAAAAAACCCCAAAAACGTAAGAACATGTATCAGATTATTTTCCCATCACCTCTATACTTGTGATATTAGCTGTTCACTGAAGTTGAAATGAGGCTGGAGCGGTGTAGCACGGTGAAATGAGCTGAGAAAGCTGAGATCTGTTAGGAACCGCTGCTGGGGGAGGTTTATTTCCCCCCCAGATGGATGCTGATATCCTCTGTAGGAATATAAACTCACAGAGAGTTTCTCCACAGTAGATTGCTTTTAACAACGTGATGCTGTGCTGCCAGTTCTACAAGGTATTACCAAAACTATCAATATATATATGTGTAAACAGACAAATACCTCTATTGTTTTCCTGTCTGCCTTTGTGATTCAAACTGATGTTGAACAATGGGTGTGAGACAAAGTGAAGAAGGAGGCAGAATGGTTTCCATCAACACGACAGGTCTCAGCAGGTAGAAACACAGCAAGCCAGCAGCAGATGCACGTTTGATTGCAGCCTTTCTCTCATCTTCCGCTTGTGTTAGGCTAACAAACCATTACCAAGTCAAAAACACAAACAGACCACCCATGCAGCAAGGTGGCTGCACTGCACAATAGCCGAGTTTCCATACTGGCCAAACTCTCCATGACAAGCTCTATGGCAACCCCGCTGTGTTATTCTCCTTTCTTCTTCATTTCCTGTACACTACACTGTGGGTGTTAATTACTAAATGTTACATTGTTCCCCACATCTTCAGTGACGTAAACGTCTCCCAAGTAACATCACGCCACCAGACCAAAACATGTTGCTGCCTCTGGGCTTTATTTAGAATATTTGATCTGGAAAATGTATTCAGGTGACTGATCATATAAACCGAAGAAGAGCCTCTGCTCATCAGTCAAATTTATGTTGAGTTCTGCGGCTCTGAGCTTGTAGTTATTACTCTGACAGTGCTTCATCAGTTTGTAATGAAAAGATGCCTCATCTGTTTTATTGTAGATAACAGTACAATAATACTAGAGACATTTTGTCATGAGTTTTTTCCTCAGTATTTCTTGTGTAATATGTTACCTGAATGATCAATTCAAATTCTACCTGTTGTTACATTAACTGTAAAGATCAATCAACAGGTTTTGTTATAAAAATCAGAGTCATGAGGGAGCTTTTGTTAAAGCTTTAAGGGCAATAAAAACAAAAACATTTGACATTCACAGGATTGCATTTCCGTCTTGTCTGTCAGTATTAAACAGAACAAATTTAAATCAGCATCATGCAGCCGAAGCGTTAAATCTGGTGAGAGTCTAGCAGGCACAGAAGGCTTGTAAAGGGTCTCCACATAATGCATGCTCTTTACAAAAACAGCTGTGAAAAGTTAACTCTTAACAGTAAATCATATTCCAGTGATATTTACAGGAAGTTTAACTGCTCTTGACCTGAAGTTAACTTCTTTGGTGAATTCGTATCCCTTCCAGCTGTAAGAAAACATGATCCTCTCAAGTGTTGGTCCCTGGTAGTGGTGCAGTGTTGCTCTTCTATCTTAATTGTGTATGTGTGTGCATGGTTTATGTTCCTCTGTATGTTTTATCCCTTGGGCAGATTGGCGACTGGTCAAGTACATCTCTGGATCGTCATATGTAAAGCCTATTAAGGTTGAAATTAGATAGCGTTTCTTGGTCAGTGTCATAAATTCTGATGTTTCAGCTATAAATAACAACAATCTCCAGCCTCTTGTTATCATATATGATATTGATCCCACTGCGCACCATATGTGAACAAACCTTTTCATTTAAACAAAAATCACTGCTCTGTTTGGGCAGATAAGTATCATAAATGCATTGTAGAGAAAATGTGATTTCTGGCTTTCACCCAGTGTTTGCTGGAAAACGTTCCAGATCCAGCTGTGCTCTACAGGAAAGATATAGAGAGATATGAATATTTATATATTTTCATTTCAAACAGTTCAGCGTTGTGTTTATGTTGCAATGAAATCCACTGGCGGTGCTTTAAGACTGTCTTAAAGTTGCAGTGTTTTGGGGATTTGGGGCCTTTATTTTCAGAATAAGGCAGGCATGGAATATAATATTCATAACTATGTTTTCATGCATGTATAATCACCAGAAAATAAGAATCTTTTTGTTTTTGTTACTTAAAAATTCTCCTTTTATAGCTACAGCAGGGACGGGTCCTCTTTCATGGAGGCCGCCATGTTGAAACACCGTGTTTCTACAGTAGCCCAGAACGGACAAACTAAATACTGACTCTAAACACACGCCTTTGTAGTGTTGTTTTTCCTTTACACTAGGAAGGCAAAGGTTATGTGAGGAGATTGCAATGCAGCGATTACACCACTAGATACAACAAAATCCTACACACTGGACCTTTAAAGCATTTCTGTGATTTAGTGCAATACCACTGTCATAAATTTGGACAGCAACCAGCTAATATTACTTACTAGTCTAATGACATGAAGCCCAGCTCGGCGTCTGTCTTTAAACCTTTTATAATACGAAGCTCTCACCACCGACTAAAAGTTAGTCCCAGATTATTTCTCTCCTTGGCTTCCTCCATCTACATCCCCTTTGGTGTTTTTACCTCTGCCATTACGTCAATAGACGTGCTGAGCCCGGTTACATTGCCCACTCACCCAGCTCCACTCCCCCGCCTGCACTCCCAAAAGCCCCCGGGTGTGAAAACCTCCTCTGCGGTCTGAAACGCCTGTGGTACAAACATGAACACTCCCCAGTGCTCTGACCTCTCAGGCCAGCTAACAAACTGAACTAACACTAGCTGACATTAGCATTAAAGCATTAAATAACAGAAGCTATAGTCCAAAGCCGATCAGAAGACACTGTGAATTACAGAGAGTTGATGCGATATGGAGCAGCCAAAAGCCATCAGAGAGAAAACTAGAAAACATTTTCTTGATTAAATATTATCCAGTTTCAGCAAAACAATTGAAATAGTTGGTGGTGTGCGACTTAGTGCTGTAAAGCATTACGTACTTCCTCTATGCAGTGCTACGGAGTGCCGAAAAAGGTGTTCAGGTCGCAGAGTGAGAACGACAGAGACACCATTCACCCGATTATATGCAAACGTAGCATCAAATGATTTAAAATTTGTTATTTTATGATAGAAAAGTACAAAATTACACAGTGTTGCTTTAATATGGATTTGTGATATCCATACCTCCACACATTCACTGCCTCAGGCTGCTTCTCTCAACTCACTGACAACTGCGCTGCACACAATTCAGTCCTCTGTCCCGGTGATGATCATTAGATCACAGCTCTGAGTCTGTCGTCATGGGCCCACACACTAATGGTTCGCTGAAGGGCTTCCGAGTGAAGCTCTAATATCATCAAAAGTGAATCAATCCCAATTTATTAGGATGACAGTCAAAGGGAGCATCAAGTTGGCAGCAGAATACTGATCAGTATTTGGATGCGACCCCCATCAGCAGATACAAGATGCAGTCACTTTGCTAGTGCACACTAGTCTCTTGTTTAAACTGTACTTAAATCCCAATGCTCACAAACTTATGTGTTTTATGGTGATTGATAATGCACATTAACACGGATTCAGACCAGCGTAGCGACAGAGAGTGCAGCGAGGAAAACACAAACCTAATAAGGTACAGAGCGTGCATAAATATCCAGCTGCTATCATCCATAGGATAAAAAGGTTATGTGAATACTCAACTTGACAGGCCTAAATATAAAGTCAAGCTTTAGAGACGGAGAATTGCATGTCGAGTTCATGCCTTTACAAACTTGAAAGCTTCTCACATAAAAGACATTTCAATCCAAAATAAATAAATAATGATTTTGAGAAAGCATAATAACGTGTCACGGACTTTGAAGTTAATGTTTGAACAAAAATAAAACTTGGACAAAAATGTCCATGAGATTGCATATCACTGTGTGTAATCTCTAAATAGCCCAGAATCTTCCTCTGCCCTTTCCCTCATCAAACCTCTGACAGATTCGGGTCTCCTGCTGTGTTGTGATGAAAAGTCTACTGTTAGGATTCACAGTGCTTGCTGCAGTAATTGGTCACTTAATATTTCCTTCTTCATCCGGGCAACAATACTGAGTAACGTGTAGACATATAAACGAGCTCTGTGCTTTTGGTTAACCCACGAGTCTGTAAATTTTTTAGATATTCTCTCCCGTAACAGCCTTTACATTCACTCTTCACTCTGAGAGTGGCAACGCTGGGTTGTCATGAATCTTTATATATATTTTAGTTTGATCTCAGACATAAGTAAGTAGCGAGACCCTCCATCTGTGGTGCATGTCTGTTCTGCAGGGCGTCATGTTCTATTTTCAGTCCCAGGAAGCTATGCACTGCGTACTATGCTGTGTGTGTGTGTGTGTGCCTGTGTGCATGCATGGCTGTGTATTTACAGTACATGTTCTGCTTCACTACCACCAGGCTCATTACACATACCCTTCACATTCGCTTCTTCCTTGCAAACAAACCCAGCGCTGTGATGAAGTGAACCTTGCCCTTTTGTTGCCCGTGCAACACAGGGAGTAATGTGACAATGATGTGACTACACGTGCAAAACAACTGAGGAAGAAAGACTCGTGTATACACAGTAAACCCCTTGTAAAAGACCACTGCAGTAGAACGGAAGGACTCCGTTTGAAGGGGGATTTGAGAGGATGGGAATCCCTCATCGTGCTGCACATGTTGTCATCTGGCAGTACACTGAAGCTCTCACCAGGAGTAAAAAGATTGGGGGGAAAACCATATAAAATGCCACTCTAACAAGCCTCCTGGGACCTCAGCTGCCTGGCTTTCTGAAGAGGGAACAGCTTGTCTGATCTAAAATGCTTTAAACACTCCAACAGAAACAGCCTGCTGTGTTCCACATACACATTCTGTCCATGAGATCCATAGTAGCAGCTTTGTATTTTGGTTTTGATCGTGTGCAGCCAAACATGGTAGCATGCAGAAAAACTAACAGGGATGAGAATTCTCAGAAGTGTTTAGTTCCCTCCAATATATTTGTTTATACGCAGAGGCACATATTTTTTCAGTAATGACTTGACTTCACATTCATGCGGTTACAACCCATATTTAGAAGCAGTTAGAGGCTACAGCTCACCTAGAGTAAATACAAATATGTTTTCTCTTAGGGGTGTTGTCAGGAAAAAAGGAAAGGGAAGTACGGGTCTTCAAGTGTCGCCTCATGTTGCATCGCTGCAGATTTCAGGTCTGAAAATATAAAACCAGTGGATGTGTTTTTTTACACAAGACAGACCACTGTGATCTGGTGAGAAACATATTCATATTCAACATTTTTCAGATCAATCATCAGGTTCAGACTGGTTATCTTTTTAAGACAAGGTAGGATGGGTTTAATCAGGATTCCCATGAGTGCATTTTGGGTTCAGATCCTGAATTTTGGACCCTCCAATTTGGAGCTCTGCATCTGTAACTTTGCAAATATAACAAGTAATCAACCATGTTTGCTTTCTGCATGCATTAGCCAGGTGAGCACACACACGTGAAAGCTGTGAAAATGTCAAGGACGCCTGTCTCCGCATTCTTCACGTCCTACTTTAACCAGTTCTCTTCTCGACAGAGAAGTCAGATGTCCGTTTATTTGCTTTCGCGACTTCATTCGCTGCACTGAAAAAGGCGGCCATATGCCAGCTAATGTAAACCCAGGTGGGTGCTCTGTGTGCAGCCTGTAAATACAATATTTTTTATGATGTAGCTCATTGCTGATCTCTTTATCATCTCCTCGTCACTATGACAACCACATTACCACTTCAAAGGTTTCTCTTTTTTCCTTTTGCATGTCTGACCTGATGAACAATGTATTATCTTGAGAAAGTATATGGCTTTAGGCTTCCTTTTTTTTTGTAGAATCTTTGTTGTACACATAAATAAAGTGATGCCAAAACAGCGTGAAAATAGTAAAAACAGTAGACAGTGGTGATGCACCATTAAACTGGATGCGATCAATCATTCTTTTCCATCAAAAGAAAGGGTAGAACATTGATGGCTTCCTATACATCCCTGTTGTTGCTCTTTATATGTAGTTTCTATCTTGCTGTCAGCTGCCGTCGACCTTTCAATAATTCAGGACCCGTGCTTTGGAATATCTTCCATGCTGCTTCTGCAGTGAGGATGCTTAGCTTTCTTTGCACAAACTTGCAGCTAAATCCCTCGGTGGATTGGGAGGGTCAAAGGCAGATTCTGGTACTTTAGTTTAAAATGAATTCATGTCATAAATATAGGAGGGGAAACCATAAAAGCTTGTGGTTTCGAAGAGCAAAATACATTTTCCAGACCGTTTGATATCCTCTTTAGTATATAAGACTTGTGCAGACATCTAGCTTTGGTGTCTTCCATTTCAGTCTCTCCTAAATTTTATCCACGTTTTCGTCCCACGCTTGTTTCATCTGTCACATGTGGCTGACACTGATAAGAGCTTCAAAGTCACATTCAACTGCAAGGTGTTTCTCACATTAACTTTGTAACACCACTGCCAAATGCAAATGGCTCTTTGACATTTGAGTTTATAAGAAATTACCATAAACATCACCTTCTCAAGGGACAGGAACCGTTTATGTGTAATTTCTTCTGGTACCATAAAAGAAATCAATTTGCCAAAGAACAGAAGCAAGCAGAACGTGCAGCCGCTCCATTAATCTCACTTAGTATCACTGGACGCACAGCTTTGAATAAGTGTACAGTTGGAGAAGAGTCAGAGGAGAACTCCCACGATGCATCATTTACGAGCGAACTGGTCTTCAGCAGCTCTGCAATCAAAACTCTGTAGACTGACTGTGCTGAAACATCTGCGTAATTCATTAAATATTTGGTGAAAACAACATTTCTCTGAGAACACCACACTTTTAGTGCCCCTGTAGTATTTGTCTTTGTATATATATATATATATTTACCGGCTCTTAGTTCTCAATGGGACAAACTGACAGATTTCAGTTCAAAACATTCATCGGAAAAAGATATTTCTTTTCTGTTCTTAGTTCTGTCTTTAATGTTTTGCTAATGTGTTAGACTTATGTGGGAAGTGTAGTCAATAGGCTGAATTTATGCATAATTAGCGCCGCAGCTAAGGTAATGCTTTATTTTACGGGTCTAAATACTGAGGAAAAGTTTCATTTAAACCCAAGTAAAAGCATTTATTATCAGAGACTTTGTCTCATGATCATACTGTGGATGAGCGTGACATTATGCAAAAACTACAGACCTGTTAATTGAAATGATTATTGTTATAGTCACGATGATTTTTTCTCATCTAGGTACATGTAATACATGGATAAGAGTAACTCTTGAAATGACAGAATCAGGGCATAAACATTTCTCCTGTCAAAAACAGAAAAACTGTTAGCGCTATCAGGATTTCAAGAATGTCAAGAATGGAACAAATTTGAGCCCCAGTCACCCCAGCGAGTGCCAATTTCAATATATATTAATGTCCAAGCCATCCTATCACGTAAACCTAAGGGCCAATTTCGAATGTCATCATAGGCGCTCACTGCCAGACAAGCTGTCCACACAGTAGGGTGTAACTTCCAGAAATCCAAATCAAATATCTTAATCTTTCCTCTCTCTCTCTCTCTCTCTGCTTGTCTTGTTCCCGTCAGGAGTCCTGACTCCCAGCAGCAGCAGCCATGTGAGAGGAGCTCTCAACATGCACAGGATGCCAAAGTCCAGCTAAAGCAGAGCAGCCCCCCCCCAATCCCTCCCTCCCTTCCTCCCTCCTGCTCCCTCCCTTCTTCCCACATGAGGACGAGAAGATGACTATCACCAGCCGGCAGTCCTTCAATGTCCTGACGGTCATCTTCCTCCTGCTGTCCACTGCAGGTCTGTAAAGTTTGCTGTGTGCTTATCATTGAGTCTATCTGTCTGGTCTTCAAAATTTTATATTTTATTAATAACCAGAGCCACCAGAAGAGTTTCATGGTGTGCTCATATTTGGCATTCTAGGAGTGGTTTCTACTAACTCTGGATGTGAGCTACCAGTCAGCGCCATGAACTACATACAGGAAACAACCCCAAAAGACACAATTTTACGGATAAAAGTTGACATCTGATGGCCAGAAGTTAAATCAGAGACATTCAACATCAAGGGAGTGTTGCCAAAAAAACTTAATGTGGTAGGAAAAGCTCTGAACCTTAGGGCGCTCTCCAAATGAGGCCATGTAGCATAAAACTGTGAAGAGACCACATTACAACGCCCGAAAGGTACAAAGATAAGAACCCAGCTGACACATATCTCTGAGATATGGAATATACATTATGCACAAGGGAAAAGATGCCTGGTAAAGCTTAAAAATGACAAAACAGGGCAAGAGGAGGATGGAGTGATGGAGGGAGGAAAATCAGCACAACAGTTAACAGGAACAGTTTGAAATAAATTGTAAACTCATCACCAAAGGGGGTGTGCGAATGCTGTGAATTTGTAGCTCCAGTACGTGCACAAGAAATGGATTCAACCGCCAACAGGGACAGGGTGCAATACCCGGATTTCCTCCATCTTTGGTGGATTAATTTCTGGTTTTCTATGTCTTGATAGGGGGTATTTCCCAGATCACAAATTTGTTTTGGACAGAATTACTCAATTTGCTCATAAATGACGTAAAGAACTGCCATTGCGATGAACACCATGGACTGTAAACCAGAATCAATTCATTTGTAATAATAAAAATGACCATACATCTGACCACCAACCTTAAAAGAAGATAAAAAATATATTATATTCTCAATAATTGATTTTTGGACAGTAACAGCAGTGAGCTACCAGAGCGGCCCTCAATAATCGATTTTTAACTTATTTTTAAATTAGTTTAAATAATACATTTAATTAGCATATCACAGTCAGATGATATACACAGTAGAATGGCTAGCAGCTAACAAACTACCAACTTTGTTTTGTTTGACCAACAATCAATCAAACAAATCCCAATAATAATCAATTTATAGTTTAGAATTTGTATCATTTTTGCTTGATAATTGATGCCTCGATTGCCAAATTTGTTGTTCTATTGATAAGTTCAAGATTTTCCTTTTCCTCATGCTTGCATAACAAAAAGAACATAGTTTGGACTTATGCTCATGTATTAATAACAGCAAGATCATACATATCTTTGAAATGCATTTCAGAGCTTATGTAAGTCCACTTGTGAGTCAATATCACTGAATGAAATACGATTACAACAAAGCCAACGTTTCTTCAATCCTTCAGGAAAAAGTCAACAAAGCGTGGGTGTCATTATATAAATAAATATGACGTGCCAGCAACGGCCGATGTTCAGATGTTGCTTGTTGTTGTCGGGAGGGGACTGGGAGAGCAATTTTCAGATCACAGGTTGTAAACATGCTTTAATTCGAGAGCCAAGCTGTTAACTGTATCCTAAATTTCAAGAGGTGTTAATGAAATTAAGCAGGTGGGTGTGTTTACAAGTGTAGGGGTTTCCAGAACCAGCTGCTGTTCATTTGAGAAGCCAGAGACTTTCCCCTGAACTCTCCTCTTTCCAAACCTTTAAGTCTTGCATCGTTAGAGGACTTTATGGTCCACTTCCAGTGTCGAGGGCGTCTGTTTCCTTATTGCCAGGTCGTGTATCTACAACTGCAGGATTTATGGGACATAAATAACACAAGTCAAATGCAGAGCTATTTCACCGATTCACCAAATGACAGTCAAACGAACAGCTTTCTCTCACTATATTAACCACCCTTGACTTCTAATCTTCTGCGCCCTCCAGTGCTGCTTCATTTTTGCCTGCCTTCTGCTAAATTTTGGATCGTCAAAGGGAAGACGGCTGGCCACACCAAGCTCATTATAACCTGAAAAGAGATCTCTGCTTTCAAATGCTGATCTGTCCCTGCCTGAGATTACTGAAAGACTTCTATCGGCCCGCAGCATAAGTGGACCTTGTGAACTAAATCACAGCAACACTTTTACTGTTAAGGCTCCGCTGATTAAAGGAAACGCGCAAGACAAAGACAAATCAGTTACAAAAAAGCGAATCTGGGTGTACTTCAAATGGAGGGGGAATAATTTAATTTATGCTTAGACTGAGAATGAGCAAAAACATAAATCAAAGAGTTTCAGTTATTACAGAATCAGCGTGTGACACATGAAGTAAATAAAGCCAGACTGATTTATCAGCATGGCTGATATCATCGTCCGATTTTAGCTTTTGGCACCGAAAATCGCATCAGCGTATCTGCAAATCCGTAACAAGACACTGCAGTAAACAAATGCCAACGATATATTTATGGTAATTTAGAAACAGTCTCAATATTACACAGCCCGTCCATCAAGGAGAGCAGGCTAGTTTATTTTTTTAACTGTAAAATGCGTCTATAAATGTATTGGTCACAATTCTGGCTGCCAATATTTCTGTGTATTTTAAGATCACAATGTGTTAATCTCATTATGTTCTTGTTTAGATAGTTATTTTTATGGTTTTAGATAACGCTTGGGTTGTTTGATTGTGCTATTTAGGTTGTTTTCTAGGTTGCAATATTAATAATCACATTTGCCGCTGCCTATCGTGGACAGGACACTCGTGAAAAATCTGATACAGTTTAGTTGTGACGGCGTTGAACAGGTGGATGTGTACTGCTCCGCTGTAATGTGCATTAAGTATCATCAGCCCTCGTAATGTGACACTCATCTGGCTCATTTCTTTGACAAATTTTTCATTATCAGACGTCTCAGCTGCTGCTGATTTCATTTTCATGCACAGGTTTATTGTTCTCCAGATTCCACAACAAAAACAATAATGTTTTCTTTCCCTTCGTGACAGCGACGATTCACAGATTCATCTTCTCCTAAAGCTGCAGGGACTTGCACGCACTGCTGAATGCGAATAAGTCAGACTACTATTTGTACCGTATATTTCTGAATTCTCCATAATAAACTCAGAACTCTGTCATGCTGCCTAAAAAAAAAAGACTTTTTAGGGTCACTTAAGAGTTTATGAACAGGTAAAGAAACTGTCGCAGCCTCACTTCTCTCATTTGAATTCAGTACATGTTGTAATGAGGAGAAAGAAACACTCCAACCAAAACTCTAACCAAAAACACCATCTAAGGATCTGTAATATAATTCCAACATAAAAAATATGGAACTGGTCTGAGGAGCATCATTGGCGCTTACATCGAGAAGCAGTGACAGTTTTATGTTTGCATAACGACCGAATAAATTAGACGTTTTTTGGGTTGTTGGGTTTTCAAAAATGAAAAGGTGACCCTCGGCATCGGGGTCTGCATGCTTAATGCGATGTCTCCTATCTGACTACTTTTTGTTAGCACGCTGTTTGTTTTCTGTTCCTTATCCTACGCCATTTATTAGATTATAGCATGCACTCTCTCCAGTCGTGTCTTTTGTGAGGCTTTCTAAAGACAACAAAAAGCATTCAGTGCTTGCTTTTGTTGTTTGGCTGCTGCAGGTTGTAAGATGTTTCCTTGAGAGCTGTTCCATCAATAATTCTAATAAGGGTTTACACTAACTCTGTCTCAAAGGTCTTGAGTCACATTTCAACTATGTTGAGTGTTTGTGTATTTGTCTCCCATGGTACTAAAATAGCCTACTTCCTTCCTTCCCGGCACTCTAAATCTTTTGTCTCCTCCAAAACTGCAGCCCTTTCAGCTCATTACCGAGTGTGTGAACCCTACTCTGACCACAAGGGGCGCTACCACTTCGGCTTTCATTGCCCGCGCCTCTCGGACAACAAGACCTACATGTTCTGCTGCCACCACAACAACACGGCCTTCAAATACTGCTGCAACGAGACTGAGTTCCAGATGGTCATGCAGATCAACCTCACCACCACCTCAGATGGTTATGCACACAAGTGAGTAAGGAAAGAAAAAAACAACTATCACACTGCTATTTGAACCTATTTGAACCCTTTAAACTGTGCCAGAAGCCCGACAGCCATCGCAGAATACATACAAGATTTATATGAAAGGTTATGCACTCACATTGACACCGTTTCAAGAGAAGGTTCTGGGGTTAATAAGAGAAGTGAAGCCTTGAAATAAAATGATCACAAATTTTGGATTTGTTCAAGCTTTTGCCCTTGCATGTACCGTATGCACTCCTCTGTTATTTCATTATGACCTAGAAAATCCTCCGAGTGCGCATACCTCCACCACGGCTGCCAATTCTAAATTTGTTACCATAATAACGCACAAAATGTTTCAAGATTTTCAGTCTTCATCTGGATCTGGATCAAATGCACATGATCTACAGTCAGTCATGTTGATTTTGGAGAATAATTAAATCCACTAAATCCACGACGCCTACTAGTCACTAGCCCATGGGATCAGACCATCCGTTTTAAATGATTGGGCCCAGTTGGGATGTTCCAGTTACATTGTTTTGCTACTGATCCTGACCAAAATCCTTTAATAATGACTATCATGGTTTACAAAGTCCAATCCATTTATTTGTATTATATTTATGTTTATTTTTTCCCACATCACCCAGCTGCCAGCAGCATACTTAGGGGACAGTACGTCTACATTACAAACTAAACTGCTCCCAGTCTAATAACTCTGCTTACCCTGTCAACCAGTGGTGACTACATACTTTTCTTTTCCACATCCTGTGTGGGAATATTTCAAGCTCCTGTCGAGCGCCAATTTTATATAATGGCCAAATGGTGTAATGACAGCAATGGTGTCTGTCACGTGAAGCATACTGGCCCAAATAGCTAATAATCAATAGCTTTTCTCAGCTTATACTGTTGAAGAATCAGCTGTAAAAATTGTAGAATTTTTTTTTTTGTATTTCACAACACCCGTGAAATGACTTCTCTCACTCTCAGAATTTGATCCATGCACGTCACACCTACCTTCCTGTCACCCCAAAAGTAATCTTTTTATTTTTTATTTAGCAGAAGGCTAAACAGGCAAGTTACAACTTGGTCACTATCTTTTTTTTTTTTTTTACCAAGAAGAGCAAGAAATCCTCACATTTAAGTGTTTTCCCAAAATATCTGCTTGAAAAATGACTCATTCACTATCAGAATAGCTAGCTCGATAAGCAGCAGAGATAAGATATGATATTTGCCTCCATGTCTCAAAGTCTAAAGTGTTTTATTAATGAACACATTGTGGCTCCATCTACATCAAAAACTAGTCAGGTCTTCTTCGAGCCTTGATGGAACTTTCCACCGAATTACAGTGAAATCTGAGTTTTTTTGGGGGGGATATCCTGCCAAACATAAACAAAAGGGACCAAAACAAACTGGGCTTGGTGGAGGTAATTAGAAAAAAAAAAAAAAAAAGAATCTTGAGTACAGCGGGGGGATAGCTATGGTGGAACAAACAGTCCCAGAGATGACATTTCCTCAGATCAGATAAAAACAGACGGTTGCAGTCTGCTTGCTCACAAACGTTTTTCCTCCCTCAACAGTACAGCACTCATTGACACCGCTTGCCTCTTACTCTGGAGGTTCGCCGACATTGATCCACACCTACAGAGGCGTTCGATACCACCGCAGAGAAGAGCAGATGCTGAAAGCAGTTGTTGCGTTGCGAGTGGTACGCCTCCACAAAGTCGTTCAAAAAGCTATTGTTAAAGTGTTGGCTTTTACTGTGGTATCCTGTCATGATACGTAAATCTATGTAAAACTTCTTGTAGTATTGTTGATAGTAAACACCACAACACGTGCCATGATATGATGCGACAGTATATCTTCACAGAGGACACATACATCTGGAGACATTGCAGGAAAAACAGATTTAAGCTGAGTGAAGGACACAGAAAAAGGAGGCTCTTGTTCTGTGGGAGCTCTCAGTGGGAGGTTTGGGTGACAAAACCACAGCTCCATCGCCTAACGTCCTCCCAGCATGCCTCTGTCTAAGATGAGATGGTTCACACTGCCCTGCAGCAGGTCATGATATTTCATTTTAGTGTCAGATGGCCTGTTGGGCCGCTCTTTCATCCTGGCTCGCTGGGCAATGAGACTGCGAGTTTGATATTTACCACTGGCCAAGCGAGTTAAACTGGCCATAATTCTGCTCACTACTCACACTGCACAGCGAAAATGGTATTATAGTTTGAGATTTACTGCAGTTCAAGGTAACACTAAAGGCGTTTACTCCTCTGAGGGTTTCAGAGTAGCTGAAATGCTGCAGAAGCTTAACAGATTCTGTGTGAAAGAGTCATTTGGGAATTAAATTTTTAAAAAAGCAACGCGAAAAAGCTGCACACCTTTGACGGATAATCAATTGCATCTGCTTTCCTTCTCCGAGGAAGCTGTGTTAAATATTGAATAACATTTGTTTTAGCTGTGTGGTCATGATCGATCCCTCCAAGGACTGTTCACATACTCTAGTTTGCTTAACTCCAGGTTGACTCAAATACGGTGCTACATGCAAAGCCTGTTGCCCCATCAAATTAACTCATGTAGACCTATTATAATTAAATGTCTAGGATGCAGTGATGAGGAAAGGTAAATGTAGTTAAGGATACGTTTAGATTTGAGTGCAGTGCTGGCATTTGCCTGCCCTAGTGTTCATTTAAGCAGCGCTGATGTTCGTTTTAAAGCCATTTATTCAGATAAATATCCCCAAGGGCACATCAGTTTCAGACAGAGGTGGACTCACTTGATTAACTGAACTAAAAGTACTAGGACATCACTTCACAAGGTCTTCAATCAATGCAGTCAAACAACTTGCAAAGTGTGCCAAAATGACATAAAAGATGGGTTTCCCCTCCAAATAAATCTCCGTTTTGAAGTAATATCCTGTGTTGGCTCTCTGAGTTTTTCATTCTGTCTAATCAAAGCATCATAATAGGACTGAATCACTTTCAATTTGTGTGTTATTCCTCAACTAAACGTCCTCGGCCACAGAAACCGAGACATCACATCGCTAAGATCCCCGTTTTGGCAAAAAGGCTGCTTCTCAAAATTCTCAGGAAGCTATTTCTGTCCATTTACCTTGCTTTGCTTTATGGGCGTGGGTGGACGAAAAGAAAGTTCCAATGCTCCCCACAGAAATCCAGCTGGATCATGTAATACACGGAGAAAAATTTATGAGAGGTGAAAACTTAAGAGCGCGGATTTTCAGAGGAACTTCGGAGGAGCCATTATGAGATTGATTAAAAAGTCTCTTGTGCTAATGAAATTCTTTGTCCAATTTAAGAAGCTGTATTTAAAAAAAGCAGCCAATGAAACAGACTGAGTTTTTTTAATATATATTTATTTATTTATACATTTAACTAGTTTTTATCAAGGGAGGATTTGATGAACGTCTTGCCACACAAACAGAAAATGTTCACACCTGGCAGCTCTATCGTAGCTATTGGGATTTAAGATTTAAGGGCCTAGCTTAAGGGTAACTGGATGGTGGCTCTGAGCATGTGACAACTGTTTATCATCATCTTTCCCAGATTACTCTGTGATAATACTGCCAGTCTGTCTCTCCCACAGTAATTATACAGCCCTGGTTGGCGTGTGGATCTACGGCTTCTTCGTCATGGTGCTGCTGGCACTGGACTTTCTCTACTACTCAGCCATAAACTACGAGCTGTGCCGGGTCTACTTGGAGAAATGGGGTCTCGGAGGACGCTGGCTGAAGAAAGCTCGGAGTCAGTGGCACAGATCCATGCCAGAGGAGAGCGACGTCCAGGCTCAAGCCCAGCCCATGGTGCCCAGCCACTACCAGCCCAGACACAGCCTCAGAGGAGAGAGCCACAGCCCCACACTCCTGCCCTACAACACATCCACTGCATGGTGAGTCACTGTCTGTCACATTATGACTGGCAACCTGGAGTTTTGCAGCAAAAAAAAACCAAACAACAAATAGTCGACTAAGATTTACATCACAAACCTCCTGGGTAACCACAGCTGGTGTCTTCATGGGAGAGCTGGCAGTGCGCAAATAACAATTTATACATAACAGACAGGTAGGTAAAAAAGACTTCTGTGACTATCTGTGTTTTAAATGATTTTTAAGTGACAGTCTGAACAACAAACAACGCCCTCTAACCTTAGACCCCTCGGTTAAGGGGTGGAAAACCTTCACAAGAAACCTCAGGAGGAGTAACAGAAAAGGAAACCCCTCTTTCAGGACTGGCATACACACAGATGTAAGATTGTAATTCTGCTTATATTAGCATGTCACGCAACTCTTATTTGGACTTAATTTAGCAAAGAAGCCTGAAGTCTGTTTAATATTTATTAAATCCCTAAGACTGAATGTTAAAAACCTGCAAAAAAGACCTCCAAACTGACCGCCGTACAGCAGGATTAATGACAGGACATGACTTGTTCTACCGTGATAAGCATATTACAGGACAGTTGTTCTTGTTTTGGAAAAGCAGTGAGTGTAACAGATGCCTAGAAATAAATTTAAGGATCCCTTTCCTTAGTTTTTTTTTACAGTTTCTCTCTCTGTGTCTCATTTTCTTGTCTGTCTGTTTTTCTTTGTACTCAAGTGTTTTGTTACGTAGACAGCAACATGGCAGGGAAACAGGGAAACTGCGTGTCTAGCAGGACAAATTGCAGCATTTCTAGCATACTTTTCTCAAGCCAACAGAGAGGAAGCTCAACCCCGAGTACTGGAATTCCTCGTGAAGACTGCAGCTCAAACACAAGGATACAAAAACCAATGATGTTGCCAATATTCCTTTTTTCAAAATCAACTCATTGGTAAAGAATTCACTCATTTCGGTGCATGGCTTCCCTCTGACTGAGGAGGAATACAGACTTAATCAATATTTTAAGAATTCTGCCTTTCCCACTAATGGGTAATTTTCTGCAAAGCATCTGATCTGTATTTGTCTTTCATCTCAAAATAGCTGCACTCTTTCTCAACATCAAACTCTTTTAAAAGCGAAATTTTCTTGGTTTTTAAGTCTGACCAACCCATTAGGGAGCTGTCATTATTAATGAACAGAAAAGAACTGATTAATGTGCCGGCCAGAGGCTCCTAACTCATATTTAACCTGAATGATTCGACTCTGAGTCACATTAGGAACCTTTCTGTTGTCCCATTAGTTTATTTTTTTTATTACCTTTGAGCACAGGAGTCTCGAGGTGTGCTGGGCAACCTACGGGATGATTTACAATGCCAGGAGTGAACTATAACACACAGCAGCCTCAGGGAACTTTTCTTCTTTGGGCAGACAGTGTTCAGACTTTCATAATATAGCTGCACAATCGTAGAGCACAATCTGAACAAAGCTAGATTTTTGCGCAGTCAATTTTTCATTCAGTTCTCCGTCTCAGACACCGTACACCCTCTCTGTCTGACTGGGTCTCAGAGTCTCTTCCTAGAGGTAGACATCTCTCTTGGGTCATGATAATTTAATGTGGGCAGAGGTTTGACAAATGGCTTTTAGAAGCAGTGTGGACCGTGCAAGCCATAGATAGGAAGAGCTGGGATGCTGCAGAGGGATTGTGGGGCTGATCTGCTGGTGGAAACATGGTTAACTACTGTAAGTCTGGACAAATCCACGGAGCCTCCTCATTAGACATAAAGTCAGTTCGGTATGATAGGACTCATCAATCCTAGACTTATGAGGCTGACCTGTTCTGGCAGCTCTCCAGCTTTAAACCAGAGGATGTCTATAAAAAGGTGTTTGAAACGGCAGCAAAATGCTCATTGATAAAGTGGTCTTCGAGGAAACGGGAGCATGCTAAGTTCACGGCAATTCATGCTGATGATGACTGATGGGAACTGCTTCGGGATGCATAGTGGTGTGGGATAATCTCGTGCAACATCTTTCTATATATAAAAGTGTAACAGATTTCTAATAAACAGGACGGCATTTACAATACTAAGAATATTCTTACATAATCAGTCACATCAGTAAAACAAAGTGACAGATTCTGGGAGCTAAATTCAGTCACAAGCCGTTTCTGGGGCAAGATTAGAATAGCCTGTTTGCAGTTTCACACAATGAAGCACTTCTCACAGACTCCAGATCATACTTACACTTTTCCCTAAATGTGTTAAGTAACCAGGATGGCCGATACTGCACGTATATCAGAGATAATGTTGCCCACACAGTGCGTCATCAGATGGCCTGAGGTTTATTTGCGGGGGTACAGATCTTTATCCCCCGAGAGAGGATGCATGGTAAATGGCTCAGAAAACTGGGTCCACTTAGTTGAACATCTGCTGGCCAAATGTAAACAAATAGAGACGGGGTCAAGTCCCACAACTGGCGCAGCAGCATCTATAAACAACCCAGTCGCACAGTAACTCAGGAATCTAGCACAAATAGTTGCCAGTGCAGCGGAGCAATCCTGACAGCATGTCAAAGTATTTAATAATCTCCCCGCATGCACAGATCTCTCTTACTTCAGAGAAAGTGCAGCTCGACGTTCAGTGTGTGGGAATACTGTTTACCATATCGCTACGTGAGCGGGCTGGTATATGCTGCTGCAGATCTGCTGGGGGTTCAGTGTAGGTGGCCTGGGAAACTGTTATTACTTTCTCTCTGTGGATATCCTTTATTAAAATCTTCTATTCATGTATTCAGACCATTTTGAACAAATAAAAAAAAACTTAACTGGTGTCATTCTTCATAGAATGATGTGCGATCCAGGTGAGAGGAAAGATATTATGGTTTATCTTCATGAGCTGGGAATAGACAGCACATGGGAGTTTACTCACAGGGTAACGTGGCGCTTAATGGCAGCAACACTCCGGTCGTTACATCTGAAGCTGAAGATCAGACTTTTTCTGTAATAGCACATGGCATGGGCGCTGGGAACGCTTAATCCCTGCAGTGCTACTAGTTGGATTGATCTACACGGGTCCATAAATCAGGTATCAAGACCTTAGCGCTGAACTATCACATTGCCACAGGAAAACAAATATTTTGGCATCCGAGCACGGCTCTTTCGCAACCCTTAAATGGCAATAAACTCAGCTGTTCCTGAAAGCTCCAGCTCTATTGCCATAAAGTGCTCAGCAGCATTAAAGTCCTGATTGGTTGTCCGCTCGTGGCCATTAGGGCATTATAAATTTGGCCTGGATCCCAGTTTGTGCCCAATATTCCATCACTGACAATCACTGGTACTAGGAAGCAGCAGTATCATCTGGATATCTTGAAACCAGAGTTGGCAGTGAGAATCTTCTACATTATCACTCATTTTACATTCCTTTTGTAGTGTGCTCGCTCTGATACTTTTTTCCCTCTCAGAACTGCAAGAAATATCTGATCTGGTTCTGTCATTTGAGTCTGGCTTCACAGCATATTTTAAATGAATTTAGTTTGTCTTTAGTCAGCACTGATCAAAGCTTGCTGTGCAAAAATAGCTGTGCAGTTTAAGATAAAAAATAAAAAATAAGCTGCTCTTTTGCTCAGGGTTTGGTGGGAGAGAAATTAGATGTTGGGCAACATCAAATGGCACAGCCG
Organism: Miichthys miiuy; assembly: GCA_036365135.1. NCBI lineage: Eukaryota > Metazoa > Chordata > Actinopteri > Sciaenidae > Miichthys > Miichthys miiuy. The sequence continues at coordinate 6,163,360 of CM071610.1, read as the reverse complement.
CGTATCAACCCGAACACGTCAAAGAGTCTCTTGGTGATTCAGAAATCACTTGGCACCAAGTTACAGCAGCACCTTGTGCCAGTAACCACCCACTCACTCAAGGTTTGTAGCTTATTGGGCCAGTTGAGCTATCAGCCATGGATAGAGCAATCCATGTGAGGTGGCATCTGTCACCACATTCAGCATATACTACCTGACTCACCAGCTATCGTAACACTGCCTCTTACAGCCAGACCTCAGTGACTCAGCGTTATCGCGCAAGTCTAGTAAATGGACTCTCCATCACTCACTCAGTCTCAAACTATTACATCGCTTTGGTCATAGGTTACTAATGTCTAACAGCAACATTTTAACATCTGCTGGAGATTTGACACTCAGCTACACTCTGCTCTACTCCGGAAACTCATCTTTTTTTTTTTTTTTGCCTGAGTGTGATCAAAGACTAGCCATGTCTCCTCCATATTCACATCCATCTTTGAACTCGCTGGTTGGCTTTCTGCGGTAATAATAGAATTGTACATTATGAAATTATTCCTGGCCTGTCTGTCCACAGAGCGGCATGCCAAGACCTTGTCCAATTAAAGCAACACTCTCCATGTGGTGCGAGTTAATTAACATCATAGATGCTACAAAGGAAACCAGGCACAGAGTTCTGCTGCAGGCTAAAAAGGGAAAGAGCAGGAGAATAGGTTTAGCGCTTTGCGAAATGCAGAATGACTTTTGGCATTGCCACAGGGTAGCTGCAAGTTTATTTTTCGTGTTTGTGACCTTCATTCAGATCCGCTGTCACACATTTACTTTGCATTTTACTCATTTTCTCTAGATTGCGTTAGAATAACCTTCAACTCCTCAAAGCATCCAGTGTTAATAAGCACAAGCACCAATTTCCCATCACCCTGCTGATAACAAATATCCATACGTCCATACAATACGAGGGAAGAGGTAAATCAAAAAGGTGAGGAGGTGGAAACTTTTATTTTCCCATTAAAAATGTAGTTACATTATTTTGGACAGCAGGAACGGGTGCGGTGGATGTGATTCATAGAGGTGGGCCAGGCTGAAAGTTTTTACAAGAATTATAGACTCGTAAATTATTCCTTTAAATCTGATCGCTTTTTGAAAAGCAATGCTGCGCCGTTTTATTAGTCTTTGTGTTTTCAGGCCTTGAGCTGATTTTCGAGCCAGTACGTTGTTATATAAAGATCAATGTGGACCATTAAGCACAAACGTTGTGATCTGAGACCATTTCAGCCTTGCAAACTAAAAGCAATGTCCGTGTTGTTCGATTGGATCCAGGAGATTTTTTCCAAACAACTCGTGTGGAATTCGATGACTCAGACATGCAGACCGGGGCTTTAGAATGGCAGCTTTGAGAGGACAAAGAAGTGACATACCCTCCATTATTTTTCTTTTTATGTCTTATTTGTTTTCCAATCTAACACTGAGCTGCCTGAGGTCCTCAGCAATACACTCACACAGTTTGAAGTTGATCAGAGATTTTTCCCATAATAGTTCGATCTATAAAATACCTGTGTATGTGATCCTAAAATGTTTGTTCTTCACCAAGCGCCATCTTGTGACCTTCATCAGTAGACGGAGTATGTCAGTTGTCATGGAGATGGTTTGGTTATTACAGTAAGAGATTAAAGATGCTCCCTGCGGTCAGATGTGAATGGCTGCCTTCGCCTTTCTCCAGACATCCATTGACTCTCTTTGACCCCTTCCCATTCAGTGCTGTGTCTGGTTTTTGTCTGGTTTATGTGCACTTGGGTTCGAGGAGACAAAACTTGGACCAGCTCCAAATTATACTCAATGTAATCGGGTTGTGTAGACTCTTATTTTACTGGCATGGGTGTCTCTGCTCTGCGTGAATGGGTCTGAGCCTACTCAGCAGTGATCACGTGGGAAGTAGTATTCAAAGCTGGAGAAAATAATTTGAAATCAGTCACCTATGTAAGAGATTTGTGATATTAAATGACAGGTACAACTATCTTCTGTCTACTGTGCAGATGGTTACAGGATGTTTTATTGGTGGAAGCGTTTTAGATTGGAGAGTATCTGTAGTTCACGGGCAGATGGTGTTGTATGTTTCCGGTGTTCATTATGTCTCTTGTCCTCTTAACTGATGTAATTAATGAAAAATGGAAACCAAAACTGGGACAAAGAGAGTACAACCACCTGTTATTGTGAGACCGAAATCCCAAACTAATTTCACATGAACAACTCCATATTCTGGGGGATATACCTACGAGATGTGGTTGAAAGCTTTGTAAAAAAAACAAAAAAAAAAAAACAAGTGGACCTTGTGATAAGTATGTTTTGTCAAGAATGTACATTCATTCAATTTCTGTATTTCTCTCTGAGCAGAATGATGCAGCGAATGGACAAACTGAAGAGTAGCAACGCCTTGTTTTCTTACGTGGTACAGAGGAGATGCCCCACAGATGCCCCTCTCTGGACCAGACACAAACACCAGTGGTGGGTTAGCCATACTGTAGTAGTTAGAAATGACTACCGCCCCTTTCTAATGAGCACAAAACACCCATGGATGGACTGATAAAAGCAGACACCGTTTAGATACCCGGCTGAACAAAGGCGGCCAGGAAACACTGAGGACCTTACTGCTGCTGTCACAACAGACACATTCATCAGCCGCTCACAGGTGTTCAGTGACCCCTCCTTGAAATGGCTGCCAAAGGCCCGGACTGTCCCAAACAAATCCGAGCTGAACTGGATAAACTGTACTCGCAAGCGAGGAGGCTTGTCTGTTTTTAAAAAAGAACGAAAAAAAAAAGAGAAAAGAAGCTCATCTTTCTAGATATAAAATGTTTATTACGCTGCTGTGTCAAAGTTTGTGTTCAGTAGCAGTTAGACACAGTTGTGGGTTATCTATTTGGTGATTTATTTATGTGAACTAGTCAGAGAAATATATGAGTGGTTAACATTCGGAACATGTAACAGCTTAGGTTGATGCTGTGCATCTCACTTTAGAGTAGAATGTTTTTGTTACTTACCGAAACCAGAAACAAAATGTCTCAATATCTTGTATGAAATGTTTTAGGTCTCCTTTCTGCAAAACACGTGATTTCTCTATATTGTAACGTGTCTCACAAGGACACACCACCGCCATGCAGTTCAATAGCTGTAGATATAAAGGTTTTACATGAGGTCGTCAAGATTTTTTTTTTTGGTGGTGAGGAGAAGGATCTTGACTCAATAAGTTAATCACCCAAAACTTTAATGAGGATCAGGGATGCTTTCACAACAGCAAAAGAGGTTTTTGCTAAGTTAAGTTACCTTAACCCTTGGCTATGAGCCTACAAGTCCATTTGAGACCATTATTTTTAAGGTTAGCATGAGACATTTGCCTGGGTAACCTCATCCAATGACTTGTTTGTCCTTCCTCATTACTGGAGATGTCTGAAAACCATCTCTATTAGCAATATGATGCAAATGAATATCCATTTGGTTCCTTTATAAGGAGCACTCTACATCCCACATTGGTAATAGACAATTGTAAGTGATCAGCCATATTAAAAAAAAAAACATTAAAAGCCCCTTTACTGTCAGCAATAATGTACAGTAGCTTCATCTAATGGATGACATGGTATGTAAAAGTCAGTCATTGAGGTGTATCACAGCTTGGTTTAGATTTAATGAGAAGGTGCAGTCAGTGAAATGGACAAACAGTGTTTCTGGTTACCAAAAAAGCTTTTACTTTAGAGCTGCAGCTAATTGTTTCTTTCACTCCCAATTAGTCTTCAAAATGATTTCTCAGTTAAATGAATGAATAATTTGGTACATAAAAAGAAAACTGCCTGTTGTGAATTCCAACAGCCCCGAGGTCAGGTATTCAAATAGCTTATTTTGTTCAGAACCCAAGGATTTTTCAGTTTACTGTGAGAAAGAAAAGCAGAAAATCCTTAAATATGGAACCAGTCAAACAGTTTGATTATCAAATTATTGAATATTTATGGCTGCAACGTGAGATTAATCTTATTACCTATCCATTATTTTCTCAATCCATCAATGAAAAATGCCTTTTTCACAATTTGTTGATGTCTTGATATTACGTGTTTTGTCAAATGTGTCCATGTTAAAAACATTTGAGAAGCCGAAAGCAGGGAAATGTTTGAGCTCAAATATTAATTAACTATTGAGATAAATTCCTTAAAATGCTCCTTCATGTCCGAGGATAAACAAAGCAGCTGCTGGTGCCAGACTGACAGAGTGGGAAGACCAGGTGGACAGATGGTAGGTACACTAGAAGAGGGTATATGTCCCAATCTTGCATCTGCAACTGGTAATCTGGCAGCTGTCAAGCCTGCTTGTGCATCTTTGGTTCGTGCACACATTGCAATGAAAGCTAACACGACATGGCGTATGACTCGGCACAAAAATGTGCAGGCAGAAACGAGTCAGCCACGAGACTTAGCTCCAGCCGTCATGTTTATCCTCTCTCTCTCTCTCTTCAGAGGACCCACTGAACAGAACTCTGGTCAAGTGCTGTAAACGGGAGCTGCCAGTGACATCCTCAGTTATCAGTAATAATGTTCACATTTGCTGAGTTGTTAGAGCAAGTTAATTCCCATTTCACTGGCTAAAGTTTAATTGCATGTGCGCCCCAGAAGGCTCATGCCTTCGTCTTTGAGGGGCAGAGGAACAGGATGTGTCCAAGTAAAATAATTGGCCCGGAGAACCAGTGGTTCTAAATTACACTCTCTTGTTCTCTCTCTCTCTGTAGCTGCCTCCTGATTCAGATTGCGAACAGCAGCAGCAAATATCGAGGAGAGGTTTTTACCAGGTGCAGCAGCATCACAAAGGGGATTTAATTAGTCCCCGATGCTGGATAAGTGGGAAAAGATCTGATATGTTAGAGAACATGTCTCTTTTCAGGGCTCTCAGCTGTGTGTTCTGACCTGTAATAAGGCAAAGGTGGTCTATTCTTATCACCAATAATGTAATAGTCTACCCAGGGAAAGAAAAAAAGAAAAAACAACAACTTTATTTTGCCTCCGAAAAGCAGTAGCAGGGTCATAAATGGATTCCCTCAAGCCCGTTTCTTAAAATGTTACAACTTTGTGATGTTTTCTGTTTTGTTAAAAAACAGTCTTGACTCTGGCCTGATGTGATGTGGTACTGTAAATCAGCTCGACTCTCTTTCCAAATAAAAAATAATTTAAAAAAAGATTTAAAAAAAAGAAGAAGATGGGAAGAAGGGAGCACACATCTGTTTCAGTCTCTCCAGGTTGTCATGGTAACAGTTGCCTTACAGTTGAATACCCACCTGTACACAGAAGCTTTGTAGTGGTTGATACCTCACTTTTTGGGTGTGGTGGTGATGATAATGTGCACCACGTTCTGTCTATGTATTTACTACTAGATAGAATGTACAGTACCGTTTTCAGTTGGATTGTTATTGCACTTGTTGACTTTGTATTGTCACGACAGGGAGAAATAAAGTTTTATCTTTTCCAGTGTGTTTAAATCCCTCTGTGTCTAGTGCTCTTTGGCAAAAAAAGAAACACATTTATAACGTTAAGCACTGAAAGCCAAGCTTCTACGGAGGCCTGAAACAGACAAAGTTGGTAAAACGTTGTAATATAACTGAATTATATCATTAAATAATACTGTTAGATAGGGTTTATAATTAAAACATAATGTAAAAGGTTTGTTAGATAGAGGTAAACATTTTAATTTTCTCTCTATCTTTCAATTAATTCAATTTTTTTTGCTTCCTAGTTCCATTTTTGGGGGGTGTTGGCACACATTTAATCTATTTAATCATTTCCTATTACCATATGCGCAAATGTACATAATGGCTACATGCGTGATATTATGCTTTAAGCCTGAGGCTTGTGGTCCCTCTGCATGTTTTTTCATGTAGAAGAAATGTCGTGCAGAGAAAAGCAAATTAACCCTATAGCATTAATCAAACTACAGCGTGGATGCTTAGATTACATGCCTGGACCAAGCAGAGGTTAGATTTGGAGTTTAAGTTTCCCAAATCCAATAAAGAGCACCATGAAGCTCTATAAGTCACCTCCTTCATGATATAACAACATTCAGGCCAGTTTCCCATGCAGTGGATATACTAAATGTGAACAAGGCTAAAATCTTACAAAATGCAGGTTAGTTAGCTAATGATATGCTAACTGTTGTAGTAAGTAATGGACTAGGTTTCAACCAATGACAGTATAAAGAGTGCACAGAGCCTGAGTGACGTCACCCGTATACTTCTGATGCGCAGTTTTAAAGCCGAAAATATGCGACACTGGCTGCCGCCATGTTGGATGTACTGCTTCTTTCGCCTCCCGGCTAATCTAAATATCGGCAAAGACGTGGATCATCGGCGGACCTGAGGCGGGCTGAATGACACCTGGGTGCTCTGTAATGGCAGTTACCTGTCAATCAAGCAGTCACGCTGTTAATTATGTGCAACTTTAAGCCTCTGAACTAGATGATATTAAGACTGTCTGTTATTAGACTGTTCATTCCTTACACTTCTGCTTTTCCTAGTTTTACACCATCATTCAAACTCAACCCTTCATATTATGTTTACTGCAGGCCCATGCACAACACGTCAGCATGGAGATAAATTCATCTTTCATGTTATTGATATATTCAGAAGTGTTTCTAATACAACCTTTTACTGCCTTTTGTAGATGTGGTGGCTCCACAGGCCTCTGAATGAACTGTGTTTGATTTTCTCCTTTTTTTCCCCCCTTTAAAAAAAAAAAAGTCAATCAATACACCATCAGGTGATTCATCCAGCCTCAAAGCAGTGACCCTCTCAATCCGACAGAGACAGACAAAGTCCTAAGCTGGCCAACATGTAAACATCATTAAAGTAAAGAGGTGATGGCTAAAAACAGACAGTGACAGGCTGTGTCAGAGCTCAACACCTCGCTTCAAATTAAGCACCGGCTGCTGCTCACTTGCGTCAAAGGCTCCCAGCAACCAAGAAGTTTGTTACCACGTTGTCAAGGTCCCCTTTGAGCTTTCCTAATAAAGCTCTGCCTTCTACTTTTAGCCATCCTGCCCAGGTTCAGGTCCTTCTCTACCATCTCGCCTTGATTTACTCCATCTGAGCACTCCTTCTTCAAGTACGCCTGTAACCAACGCTCTTTCCATCGGCGCATATGAAACCGATTGCCATCCATCACCATTTAAAAACCATCGTCTGGATTTCCACATCCTGCTGTTATTGAGGAGCCCGAGATACATCCTGCCAACATTTATCTATTAAAACTCCATTAGGCCTCGTCTCTCCAGTGCCCTGTCTGCTCAGGCCGGATCTTCTGTGGCAATGATAATGCATTAAGAGCCATCTGAAGTAGATATTAATGTTGCTGTTTCACGATGTCCATTTGAACTCGCTATCCTGAGTGTTTGCTAATGCTGCCGTGGTTGGACCACACCTAACGGATGCCCAGATACATGAGAACAAAACAGGATAATACGAGACTGATGTATGGTTTTGCCAAGTTTGTTGGATGATATAAAAGTGACGTTATTCTCAAACACAGAGGAACTATGTATAAGATTCTTTCACCAGGATGTTGACCTCTGACCTCTTTACTATATCCCACACATTGTCTTCAGTGAATCACATTAGATATTCCAAACTTTCACTTTTTTTCTAATCCTCATTTTTCACACTAGTCATGACATTTACACGTGTTACTTGATTATTTGACAAATAAACCTTTAAGATCTTGGCGTGCCTCACAGCCTTTTTGGCTTGTGGCTCTTTTAAGTCAAACAGTGTCTACTCACAGTTTAACCGGACTGATTTGCCCTTTTCAGATTTATTAATTTGAACAATTTTTGGAGGTCTGAAGGCCAGGAAAAAAAATCATCATATTTTGTGTAGCAGACATGTTAATCAACTCGCAGCCCCTCAGACTGATATTTTTATTTCTATTACATTGCTTAACATTTCAACAAGGTGCAGTCATTGATGTTTTTTTGGTGAGCAAAATGGGTTTTGTAAGTAATCATCTATAAATTTGTCACGTGGCAACGGCGTTCTCGTCACTCATCAGAACACAAAGCTCAACACACATCAAGTGTGACTATATCAAACTTTATTGTCTAAAAACTGCAAGGGATCTACCATCCAGTAAACTGAGGGAGACAAATCTAAGCACCACAATCCACATGATGTGCAGCGGCAAACTGAAACATCTGTGCAGCAGACATTTATTAATCTTATTAAACTCACAGTCCTTCAAAAGGTCCAGTGTGTGAGATTTAACGGTGCCTGTTTACAGAATACGGCGGAAATGGTATATAGTATGCATAACTATGTTTTCACAAGTGTATATCACCTGAAAATATGTATGTTAAACATAGAAATAGAGTTATGTTTTTATTGCCTTAGAATGAGCCTCTTATATCTACAAACACCTTTTTCACAGAGTACAACATGCTGCACTTTCATGTTTCAGCAGAAGAACCAAACAGTGGCTTTAGATATAGTGCACATTTAGTGACAGTAGTACTGAAGCTGAATTTCTATTTAACTCATAATAATATTAAAGCATAATTAACAGTGTGGCCTCTTTGATTGACAGACGGATTGTTTGACCACCCACATCTGTCAATGATCCACGTCTTCGCTGATGTTTAGATAAGATAGAGCAGAGGCCAGAGCCATCACACTGTGAGCATCAGCTCTGCAGAAACCTGTGGGTCACATCACAGATGTCCATTCATTATACTGTCTATGGTGGCCACTGTAGCTTCTTCTTCACGCTTAGAAAAGGATGTGCGACCCTCAGAATACACAGCAGTACTGTGCAGCGATGGCACAATGAAACAGAAACTAAGCACTCGAGATGAGATTGATATGTTGATATGAAGAAGGAAGCTGTCACACAAACCCACTGTGTTGAGTTGCAATATGTCTCTAATGCTCAACTGAATATAAAATGTGACAAAAGCTATACGCTCCCCATGAAGCCAGTATAACAGGGATACAATTACAAGACCCGCCTGTGTGCAGTCATATTCACGGCCCTAAAGCCAATATACAATATTATTTTCTACAGACATGGTTTGCAAAGAGCCCTCGAAACAACAGCAACAAGCAAAGGGAGGAAATATGCAGGTCCTAAGTTTCATCACACTGAAACATGGGTTTTATATTTCACCGTTATGTAAATGAACAACATGAAAGCATCACAATGAAAGTGCCAAACATCAAGCCAAAGAAAAATGTCACTGTGAGACACTTCAGGAAGTTAATTTACATTTAATACCAATGCCAAACCCCCGGTAAATAAATTTACAGCAGCATGAAAACAGCAAGAAAAAGCAAAGACATCAAGCAGATCTGAGAGAAAAATAAAAGAGCTGAGCCTCATAGCTTATTGATAAGCACACAAACACCAACTCAACAGAGCCATCACATCATCTGACACTGTTTATGTCAGCACAAGCAGCTAGCTAATAAATAAAAACCTACCTGTAAGGAGTGAAGCAAGGGTGGCAAAGTGGGAAGGACTGGCACAAGTTGACGGACTTCCGGTTAAAATTGGCGTTTAGAAGATGATGTGCAGGTGACCTTAAACATTTGGGAGCCCTGAAACATTTTTGTAGTCTACAAAACCATCCTGAAGTGAGATGATAAAGTTAAAAGAAATGCTATATTAGCAGTAAAAAAAATAAATAAAAAAATCATCATTGCCCTGCCCACTTTTTTGGTTGCGTTTGACGTGAGTTGAAGCAAACATTACTTTACAAAAGATGTATGCTTTATCTGAAATATTTTAAAACAGTATTTTACAAAAGTAAAGACTTCCTGCTTGGTTTGACAAATGTTCATCTGAAAAAGAGCAGTGAACAGTCATTTTCGTGGAGGTACCCACATATGAAATAAATATTTGTATCCATCCATGTCAAATTATTTAATATAACCATTATGACACATTGTAATACAAGTCATGCCATGTAATGTCACAATCATTTCATGAGAAGAGGTAAAATATGTTGTTCCAGCTTTATGACACTGTACATTTTTAGTTTCACAATACTGTTTTGCAACTTTTCATTTTCTTTCATAATTTCATCACAAAGTCTTTGTCAGTCGAGTTAAAGAAAACAGGGCTAGTTAAGTGTATTTACATCACACCTCTCGGGTCAGACGTCACACAGAGCTTCACAATAAAAGAGACCAGCAGCTTACCACATAGTTTGCTTGGGCCTGTAAAGTTACTTTTAAAATCTACTCAGTTTGTGAGTTACGTCACATATTAAAACTTGATGATGATGCTAACTGCTGCAACAGCTCCTGTGTTGCATCAGTACAGCGTTTGGATCGATGTTTGTCTCCCACTCTAGAGTTTGATCAGAAGCTCAATACTGCACCTTGCAGGTGGTGGAGCTTTAATCTCTTGGAGACTGTTGCCTTTGCTTTCTACAAGCACAGCACAGCATGTAAAAATTGTAGAAAGAAATTATTATGTTCAAGATTAAACCAATACTGGATACGGACATTCGGCTGCACAACAACTTATTTTGCAGTTGCACATTGTTGAATTTAAGTGGTGTTTCGGTGCTGTGGTACAGTATGACATGTGAGAAGGTCCTGGGTTTGGATTTTGTATGATCTGCCCCTGTATCTCTGCGAAGACGGCCATGTTTGGTATCAGCCGCTAAAGCCCAGGCTCTCTATAAATACTGATGGGTCAAATTCAGGGGACAAGTTTCCCCCAGGAGGATCACTAGTTTGTAGCAGAGCAAACAGAACTTAGTTTAAATCACTAGTCATTATGTCTTCCTAGGTCACAGCACCAAAGAGGAAGGGTGGATGTTCAGTATAATTTATTTTCAGCAAAATAACAAGCTCACTCTTGGGAGGAAATAATAGGCTGTGGTTTTTTTTTTTCTGTTTTTGTTTTGCCAGATGCCACCAACATATTCAACTTTTAATGGTAGGAACTAGATCATGTATAAAATGGCATTAATGACGTGACTCGCTTTACATTCAGGAATCCTCGGAGGAAATTAAGGACTTTGTTTACTTTCTGACCTCAAATGTTGATTCCAGATACGATTTCGCAGTGAGTAACTCAAGTATAATTTATTTGTAAATATACTTACAAAGCCACAAGAGATCTTGTACGTATTTATTGAAATGACTGAATACTGATTCCCCTCCTACGGTTTTCATACACACCTCCTCCCTTGTCTCCTGCTCTACAATGAGTGCATTTGAAACATAATTATTAACTCCATAACAACCCTTGCGTGTAGCAGCACACACTTAATTTATCTGTTATTCTTCAAAAAAAGGATGCAAGACCCATTATAAACAAAGAAACTGCGAAATGGTCTGATTTTGTCTTTGCGGGTCTCTAAAGGGTTTACTGGTTCACTCAAAGCAACACAGGAGGTGACCTTTAAACTTTTATCAGGCACTGACCCTGGACTGAGCTCCACCTCATCACTGTTTTCATCCTGAAGACTAACAGTTCAATATAAAGGTGTTTTTATTCTTACGTTACAAGGATAAAACCTACAACTTAAACCACCGATTAATAATTTTCACTTGATTAATTTTTTCCATTGCACTTCATCATATTATACTTTAGTGCTGTTGTTTTAACTCTCCAAACTCTAATAGAAATGTAGGATGTTGCTACAGTTCGCTGAGAAACTCAAATTAGCATTTTGTCCGAATCAACAAACAGCTCCATCTCTAAACAGAAAGAAAGAAAAATATATAATTTAAAAAAATACAACCTCCTCTTTAGTCTTTGATACCAAATATGTGGCTGAGTTTGAGTCAATAAAAATATCAAGAACTTAAACTGTATTTTCTTTATATTATGTAATATTAATATTTCCTTTATAGGCACACACAACAATGCAGCTACATCCATCCGTTACCTGTAACTGCTTATCCTCATCAGGGTCATGGTGGGGCTGGAGCCTATCCCAGCTAACACTGGGCGAGATGCGGGATACACCCTGGACAAGTCGCCGGATCATCAGGGTACATAGAGACAAACAACCGTTCACACTTACGGCCAATTAACCTGTTGAGTGCATGTCTTTGGACTGTGGGAGGAAGCCGGTGAGAACCCAACCTTCTTGCTGTGAGGCGACAGTGCTAACGACTGCACCACCGTGCCAACCCAGTACAGCTACAGTACAGTAATGTAGTACTACGACCCTTTTTACTTTATAACCTCATATTTAGTCTCCTTTAAGCTCTTTTTTGGTTTCCACCAACTCCCGAGGACACATTAGCTCTTTAGCTGCTAAATGCTCCATTATGTTCATCAGCTACAGAGAATTTTTAGAGATGCTGACAACAGCAACCCACAAGTTGGTAACCACCGTCTAAATTTATCCTTTCTCTAATTATTTATCTTGGGCCTCTTATCTTTTTGTTGACTAATGCTTTGAACGCATCTCAGAGGAGCTGTTTGGCTTAATTACAACAGCAGTATGAAGTCTCTTGATTCTTTAAATTGAACAGTTTTAACATACCCATGATGCTGTCACCTCTGCGATAACCGATGTAAACATATTGTATACAATACAGCAGCTGAATACTCTGTTAGCTCCACTCCCCCTTTTCATACACACAATGATGCATCTGCTCAGTGTGACGATGGCGACAGATATTACTCATGTTTCCTGTCAACATTTTAGATGGACTACGGAGTGACACATCATTTGTTTTCTCCGAAACAGCCGGTCGGTTTATGAGAAATCATCTGACGTGGTCATCCAAGGCAATAAAACATACTCGCAGTATCCCCAAAAATTGTATTAAATGAGAGGCACCCTGGTGGCTCACCTGGCAGAGTGCATGCCCCATGTATCAAGTCTGTCTCACCTACCCTTCCTGTCCATCGCTCCAGCTGTCACTGTCCAATAAATCGTCTAAATATCTAAAATATTCTCATCCCTTGCTTAATAAATGTATTTCCGCACAGCCAGTGGTGACGTCGTGTCCTAATGGAAGAAGAAGAAGTACTGTCGTTGGATCGGAACAGGTTTAATCCCTCAAACGTTTATCCTGAAACTTATCCTTGTTTCTTCTGATGGATTAGAAACTAATGACAGACTAAGCTGTGACCTTTTTGCTGCTACGCACACAGTGGCTAAAAAAAAAAACATCACAGTATTAACTCAGAACAAGACATAAAAGATAACTAGAATAGTTTGAATTTTTCCACTTACAGTACACAAGAATATTTTATAAAAGACATTAATCATTTCAGTAAAGCAGATAAATGGTAAGTATGTTTCTAGATTGATAGTTAATCAAACAAATAAAGAAAGCTTTTGTATATTTTCATGAATATGTCATTTATTAAAAATTCTTCTTCTCAAGCAGGATACTTACATCAAGGTTTTAATCATTTTTTGGAAAAATAATAGACATTTTATGTTTCAAACATTTCCTAGGAGGCTTAAAACAGACTGTCCCTGAGCTCAAAACCTCTCTGACAGATGAATATGAACATACAGTGTATTACACTAAACATCCGACAATATACAACTTAACATCAAGCTTAACATTAGAGTGCCAAATGTTTATGTGGACTTTATGTGGATATGTGTACACATATGAGTGTAATATGTGTGGATGTTTTTGTATTTGAGAAGCCTTAAAACACATAGAAAGAGCACTTCATTTGTGGTTTTGGCGGAGTACTACAATGGGTTCACCTTTCATAAAGTAATGTGCAATTTGATTTTTTTTAAAAGGCAAATCTAGTTGAGATTGAAAAAGAGAAGAGAAGCCATTTTGATTTCATAATACACTGAAATGGCCAGTTTACATGAAGAAAAGCCACACGCCTCGATATCTGTGCCTGTCTTTACACAGTAGCTGTTTCAAGCAGTTTTTATGCAAAGTTTTTGAAATGTCAGAGGAAATGAAATGTGAAGTCAGAGTATTTTCCATCACCTTGGTGGAAACAAATAAATTGGTTTCTTGAATGTCAACAGACACAAAACTGGAGGGAATAAAAAAAAAGTGTGTCAGTGGTTGTTTAGCTGTTTAGTGTTCCCTACATTTCATAGTTTAACCTCAAGACAAAACAAGGAAACTCACTCTGCAATTTGCTATTACACAAACTATATCCACTAAACTAAAGCAGACAGGCAGCAGATATTATTATTTAACACAAAAGAATTGCTGATATAAAAAAAAAAAGAAGTCACAAATGGTTTGCATAAATCTCTTTTCAACAAAGAGATTACACATCTTTGCAACACAGAGGATAATTAAGTGGATTATTCCAGTCCTAGCACACGTTTTAAATTCAAAACATCATTTGCAAAATATGCTTTGATGGAATCACATCTATTGTCTGTCTCTCATTCTCTGCGCCTCCCTCCATCGCTGCCTGCTGCACTCTCGCTACATGTGTGAGACATCGAGTTGTGAACAATTCAATGCAAGAAAAAGTATTAAATAAATAAAAATCCACCATTTTCTGAGAAATAACAATTGCATTCACAGACTAGAAACAGAGGAGGTCACAGGCTGTCAGCAGGAACACGTGGAAGAAGCAGAGAAAGAAACTCACATTGTTGAGAAGTGGCAGTCAAGGACAATGGTTTTCTATAGCAAGAATAAAAGTGCCATGTTCCAGCAGTGGCAGACTGAAAAGGAAATATCGAGAGAAGAACAGAGGAAGAAATAGTGGAAAAATAGTAAAGTGTAATACTGGTCTACAGCAAAAATCCACACCATATACATTTAGACTGAATGTGCACCAGAGAATATACAGTAAAAGGCGTAAAAATAATGTACAGTGCACAGTCAGATCAGAAAGTGTCAGAGCAAAAGACAAATTTATTTAGGAATATGTACAACAAGACCATTTTGTCATAGACCCCTGATACAAGCCAGGTCCACAAAATGAAGCATATTTATAATGCAAAACCTCTCTTAGCCATGGCTTTTGACATTTATGTAGCACTTTTATCCAAAGTTCTTTACAATTTGCATCTCTTTCATTCACACTATTTCTATCAACGAAGCTCAATGCAGATGTCAAAGATTCTGTATCAATGCAGTGAGTCTGCAGCCTACACAAGCGTACAGTCTGTTGCTCTCTTGCATTGAAGAATCTTTGGCAAACCAATGTTATAGTGGAGGGAGGCACAGATCAGCAGAGAGTGATAAAAACAAAAAGTACCCAGTGTTTTGAAAGTGGACATCTAGGCACATGTTGCCAACTAATTCTCGCCAAAATCGAGGAGGTGCTGTCAGCTTGTCCAGCTTTGAGTAGGAAGAGGGTCACTCAATCTATAGCTCACAAAGTGACTTTACAGAAACTGCATTATCTGCGAAAAAACCAAAGCCCAGGTAATGAAGTCAAAGTCGAGCAGGCAATAAATTACATTTCTGGACTTCTGTCGTGACTAACACCAGAAGTTGTGTTTATGTACTGAGTTGGGTCACACAGATATTGATATTGAAAAGCTACTTATAGACCGCTGTAGTCTGATTTATGAAAGGACTTTTTAAATTAAAGAAAAAAAAATTCAGATTTATCTGCCTGCTTGTACTAAAAGATGAGTCATATATTAAATAAAGATACACCGAGAAGCATCCAGAATCGTTGACAGGTTAAACCGAATTTTCTTGAATTGTGAGGTCAGTGAAGATTCACACAGACATCAGTGCATGGAAGGGATCATGCAAGCATGGCCTTGCATGCCTGACGTGGCCATTGGGAGCTATTAAGTCCCCAAGGACGCTTTAACATGTGGACATGAGATGCTGGAGATTGAACTGCCAAGCCTATGATTAGTGGACAGCATGCTCGGTGTTCGAGGTTTGGTGACATAGTGACTAGTTGCAGAGCTAGTTGGTGAACTAACACGCTTGGATGCTAGTGCCTTCCTGCCACAATAGCTCACCAACTCATCTTTTAATTAGACAAAGATTTAAAAGGGATTATTTAACATACATATTTATACCATAGATTGCTCACATCAAGATCAACTATCTGCAGCTAATATAAAAGCCTTCTTCTATTTTGGACTCTTTGGTTCTTGGTACTCTTAAAGGTCAGCAGTGTCAAGATAGTTTGCTGTTGGTCATTGCATAAATTCCCATGTCATGGTGTTTAAAAATGAAGCTCTATGAGAAAGAGCCATATGCATTAACTTTGCGCTCAGTTAATGGAAATGTATTGATTTTCATCCAAAATTTTGCTCTCACAAATGCTGGACAGAGCCCTTATGGCACTAATATTGTTACTTATGTGCGACTTGGTAAAGCTACCTAAGCTTTGTGCGCTTATTTTAAATTAGCATGAGAAACAGTCAACTCTGAATAATTACAGGCGCAGCATTTAGAGACAGAAGAAACAGAAGACTAACCAAACACTCCACCTGCCTTGAACTCTGTTTGTATTTCTGGTTGTTGATCGTGTCTCATTTCCCTTTGTGCTTCTTGAATAGAGCGTACAAGATCTTCAAGGTGGCGGCGACGTCCCGAGAGACAATATCTGTCACAAAACACACAGGAGACATTTAGTGAGTATTTATAATGCAGCATCAGCACCTACCAGCCCAGTGAGGCAGTGAAAACATGAGGATGCTTTTACCAACATTAGCTAATAACCGTTCTCACAGGTCATAGATCAGGAGGACCAAAAAAAAAACCTCACGATATTAGATGGAAATTAAATCAATACGTCCTTGGTGATATGAGATCCCAACAAAATTGCCCTCTGTTGTGAGATGCGCTAACTGAATGAATGTGACATAAAGATCGACTCCACCACTGGCTAACCTCATTAATGCACGCTGCGTGCTCCAGTTTTAGACCTTGGGTGCTGGGATTTCTCATTCCATCACAGCAATTATGCCGGTAATTAAAAAGACACTAAAAATGAATTAAATTAGCCACTTGCTCGTGGCTTAGATTAATTGTGCCGGTCCTTATATTAACAGTTATCGTGTTGAGGATTTACTCAACAATTACTGACCATATATGGCTGGCAGGCAGAGGAAGTTTTAGTGATGGTGAAGGAGAGATTCAGAGACACTACAGAGCATTTTGTCATTAATGGATCTGCGGGGAAGTGAAGCAGATCCACTTGCTACTGAGTGATCACACACTGAGACAATCAGTAACTCACTGACTCAGTCACTTCTCTTTTTCTTTCTCTTTTTTTTTGATCGATTTCCTCCACACAGCCAAAAGTGGACACCCAAATGTGCTTGTTGACCACCTCATTCCCTCTATAACAGTTCGATTTTTTGGAGCCTGGCTGCAGTGATTTGTTCCCATTCAACCTCAAGAGCATTAGTAAGGCTGGGCACTGATGTTGGAAGGTGAGGCCTGGTACTCAGTCGGTGTTGCATTTCATCTGAAATGTGTTGGGGTCAGCGCTCTGTGCGTGTGGTTAGTTTTTCCACAACAAACTGGGGAAAACATTTTGTTATGGACCTCACTAAGACTTCCAGAATACACTTTATTTGAGATATTTAGTGCTTTTATTGTATTTTAATTTCTCTGTAAAGCATTTTGGTGACATTAGTTTGTTTTTTATTAAATGTGGAAACAGGAAAGAAGACTTCCAGTCTGAGTTATACAAATTAAGCGGATAACATCCAAACATAGAGCCAACCCCCTTTTGGTTCCCTGGACAGTGTTTCCTGTTTAACTGTGGTGAAGGGATAGTGCAAGAATATCACACTAGAAAGACTAAGTAACTTTCTAAGACTTGCAATTTGAGTTGACTGACAAGACAGCTGAAGCCTCATTTCTCATTTGCACAGAATGAGGACTGGAGAATTGGTTCTCCATCACTTACATTTAAAATAGATTTATAAATGAATCTTTTGATGGACAGCGTGAGCAAGAGGAAAGATCAGAGCAAATAAAAGTTTCATTGTTCATATGAGCACCTGAATATTTAAGACGGACAGACTTTTCTTTCAGGAGTTTTGTTAACTGAAACTAAGTAATCTAACTCCGGCCATGAAAAAATAGACTTATACTACTTATTTACTACAGTACAGTACAACAAGTATTGCATCTCATGTTAAAAGTTGGTGGTCCTGATCGTTTAGTGGTTAAGTTTAGTGGCATCTGTCTCTCCTTTAACTTCCACTGTCTCACAAAGGCAAATATAATAATAATTAATTAATTATATCGGTGGACGAACTGTTAAATCAACATACATATTCCATGGTAACGCGTATTTAACAGATAAATTCTGTTCCTTTGTTTTACTGGTAATCTTTTACTCTTTTTTTCTTTGGTCTGTCGTTCATGTCAGTGACTGTAACTAACAGTGAAGCACAACCCTGTCTCCAAAAAAGTTGAGTGTGTGTACAGAGTGTTGTTAAAAGAAGTGATGCAACAGAGTGGTAAACATGACCATGACCCAACTATTTTGAAACATGCTGCTGGCATCAAAATTCAAAATGGACATATAACTTTCCAAAAAGAATAAAAATCAGTTTCAGTTTCAACATTTGATCATTTGTTTTTGTGCTATTTTTTAATGAACTAAGTTGCACATCATCACATTTTGTTTCTATTTACAACAGTGTTGTAATACTTGAACTTATTTGTTATCCTTTAAATCACCAAATGTACAAACAGACATTTTACCTGAATGTTAAGATTGTTAAAGTAAGGAGGGGGCATGATTTTCAAAAACTTTACATGCTCATAAGTATTTGGATGAATGTTCAAACTCATAAATTTATGCTACATATCATGAACTTGTGATTTTACAATTAGAAATCTGATAACTGGCAGTTATGGATGAAAAAAATAGTAAAACTTCAGCGGACAGATACAATCAGAATATTTCTGGGATATGTCTGATAACTTGGTGGTATACACTGACAGTGCTCATGAATACAGATGATATAGCTTCCTCCAGAAACACACACACACACACACACACACACACACACACACACACACACACACACACACAGTAGATATAGCCATAGCAGTCAGGTTAAATGCCTGTGTCTATCAGCGGGCACCAGGGTGACATCGCCCCCTGAGAGCGTCTCCCTCGCTGTTGCTCTCTAAATGAATGATGATGACCTCGAAGTGATCCAGTCGTCTGCAGTGACACTCAGAGAGATTTGAGTTGCGCTCATTCATATTCTGCAAGCAATTCCATCTTTCCCTCCAAAACACTGTCAAACCCACACTCCATCGAGCAGTGGAGATTAATTCAAACTACCCAAGCGATCCCCCCTCCGCGCCTCACATACAAACAGATTTTGGTGTTTCCCTGTCACACAGATAAATGCTCTTGATAGAGGATATCTTCTGAATTAGTTTGACAGTGCTGTCTTGGAGCTTCGGGGTTATTTTTTTCCCTGTTGCAATTATTTTACTCCTTCTGTTTTTGTATTTCCATCCTCTGTGCCTGGCATTTTAATTAGATTTAATCTGTTGTGTACGAGGCAGAGTGGGTATAGTGTGAACAGTGTGTTATTTCCTCACCTTGTGGATCAACACTCGACACCTGAAGGCCGGTGTCAGTAAGGAGGTCCAAGGCCAAAGTCACATTGTGAAGCTGCAGGTCAAAGAAATAGAAACGTCAAACATTTTAACAGCTACGATTCACCGAGCCTTGAGAAATCATTGCTTTAATTATTGCTTTTATTGCAGTAGTCAAACAATTTGCTAAGAGAGTTACATGAGAAGATTGACTTTCATTACCGCGCATTAAGTCTGGAGCTAGAACAAGAAGGTGATTAGCTTCATGAGATCATCTATCATGAAAACTGAAAGTAGCACACAGTAAAAGTACACAGCTCTGTTTAAAAGTGTCATCTCTAAATCACTGTATGTGTATGAATGATGAAGATAATGTGTTTCTTAGTAACTTATGACTTATCAGGTATATCAAGCTGAGACATTGGATTTTCAGCTTAATGCTAGGAGAAAACTAGGAGTAGGTCTTGCAGGAGAACCATTTGCATATGATGACGTGTTTTTATTTATCAGTAAACCAAATCTGTACCTGGTTTGCATATTTGTTGCGTTTCAATGGTTTTATAATAGTCAAATATTACAGCCATACAATTTTAAAGACAATCTGAATCGTGTCATTATCACACAGATGTTATAAACACATTAGGAAACTGTATCAGACACAATCTACCTTAATTTACGATAACATGTGTTTTATCTATCAGCGTCCACTATGAAATGCCACTGTGTCTTTATATAGTAACTTATTCATAAACTCATCATATCAGTGAGTCATAAGTTTTTCATAGACTCACTCTATTGCTTCAAGTAAAGTGAGATCAAAGATGTCATTATAAGTGAGCTGTGACACAGTAGTAATTATGCATCTGCTTTTATTATTAGAATTGTAAAATATTAATTTTATCATATAATATATTGTAATAGGCACAGCTTGGGTTCAGGTTGCAGTACTGTAGCTCATTATCCACCATGCTCTTGTGGGAAATCACATTAGCTCAAATGAGAAATTAAAAAATATGTATGTATCCTGATCTTAGTCCTTTTCAATAATCTACATCTACAATTTCACAAAATATGATATCAAAAATGAAATAAACTGAAACTGAAACTGGTCATGTCTCTTTTGAACAGCTGATTTTTAACAAATAAATATTTTGTGAAACCCACAAGGCTGAAACAAGACGATGATAATAAAGTTTAGTGTCTGTGTGTGTGTGTGTTTATCCAGTAATAACTTATCACCTCTCTGAGGATACTCATCCTCATCATACTAATGTGTCAGGAATCCATATTGAATCCATACTGTACCATCTCAGAGGGACTGATGGGGGTCAGGTTGAAGTTATTGAGCGGGATAAAGAAGCCTTCCAGCTGTCCAATCAGCAGCAGCAGAATCACACCATCAGCAAACTAGACAGAAAACACACAGGATGTTGGAGTCTGTCCAGGAATGGTTGATATAATCTCAGGGGAAGTAATAAATTGCTTGTTTTTCTTTTTTTTTTTACAGGACAGTGTTTAGCTTACCTGCTTGTCCATATCAGCCACCTGCAGACCCATGGTTGACATATTCTGGTTGACAAAGTGTAAGATGGCCTGAAAATGGAAAAAACTGAGGTTAGGAAGTCTGAAATATAAGTTTAGCTGACATATTAAAGTAATAATGTGTTTCATTTTTAATCAAAAGTAGACAAACGCTTCAGTTTATAAGAGTTAGAAGGATTATATGGTCTGACAGCAGCAATAAAACATTCTTGCTATTTGCTGGGAGAGCCCTTGTAGAGATAGAGTACCTATAGGGAATTATCACTTGAATCTGCAGCTAGGCTTTACAGTGGTTTATAGAGAGTAGAGAGTTTTCAGCTCTTTGTTTAGCTGTCTGACCACAGCTGTTTTGGTTCACCCTAACCGCATTCATAGCACTCCTCATAGCACAGGAACTAATAAACCCACTGTGCACTACCTGCTCAGCATCAAACAGCAGTCAGACAGCAACTATAGCAACTAGCTGGTGAACACAGCGGAGCTTTTAGCAGCTAAAGATTCAGATATTTTCCTCTGGAGTTGGTAGAGACCAATTAACTGTATAACTTAATTTTTCATATTCAGTTATGTTTAAGCGCCGCAGGTTTTCAGCCTCTTAAATGTGACTATATGCTGCTTTTTGTGCAGTTTTACATCTTTGGACTGTTTTTTGCTGATCAGTTAATTGTTGAAGTCACAAATAAAAAAATTCTATAGTTATTTTCTTTCTTAACACCACAACATTTGCTCTCTCAATGGCCGTGGTGGTGATGGGAGAGTTAACTCCTTAAACATCCCTTAGCACTTCTCGTCTCTTTGTTATACCTTCTTCACAGTGTTGACCTTGTGAGCTTCAAGCTTCAGCAGTTGCTCAATTGGGTCTTCCCCTGAGTGCAGACGGTCAGAAAAGTGTGTTAAAGTCATTGTACGCCGTAATGCTGTTTCGATGACATTCAAGACGTGAAGTCAGCTCAACCTCTGACCACTCTTTACTCACTTTCAGTATTGCTGAGGGAGTCCGAGCCCACATCTCTGTTGAAAAGGCCAAAATATATATATATATATATGAGGTGAACGCTGTGTTTTTCTTACAACCACAGAATCACACAGGATCGAAATGTGCCCACCTTTCCTCTGTCAGGACCTCCGTCTGTACTTCTGATTTGATTCCACTTTTGTTCGTCTGGATGAAAATGAAAGTGAACCGAAATTGAGCAGCAATCCCTCAAGGTGTGTTTAAGACAGATTTTAGAGCAGAAGCTCGAGCTGAGACTCACTTCCACAAGTATGACTTCAACCTTCACGTTAAATGGCAGATCCAGTTCAGGCTGGAAACATCTCACCATGGCAACCAGCAGATGAATAGTGGCCAAAAGGTCTTTGTTGTGGATGACTGACAGGCGAGCAGCAAAGAACAAAACACAGAGACAACAAGTTGCATTGATATGACAGAACTCACCACCCCCTAGTGCAGAAGCAAAGAAAGGCCAAAAAGATCTGAATCTTATAAACTGTCATTTACTGCTTTAACTTATAATACTTAAGATTTTCATGAAATCAGACCAAATTTTCTAAATATCGTTGTTTTTATTGTTAGTGGTGAAGTTTGCAGAGGTCAAAACTCCAGCAACACTAAAGTAGTATTGTTGTATCTTGTGACACAGACTCGCGTCTTTATACTACACGTGTTGCTGGAGTTTAGACCTCTTCGGACTTCTCCTCTCCGTGCACCTGTGGGAAGCAGTTGAAGTTGTGCCAGAAATCTTCCCTATGCTTAGTGGTGGAGTCTGTGCCAGAGATTCGCAGTAAAAAAAGATGCAGCATATCTTCCAGCATTAGTATTTTTAACTTTATACTAGCCTCGCTGTTTACTGTTCGCTTTCCTATTGAAGATTTTTAGCAGAGTTTCAGGAACAGGACCACACCTCAACCGTGCCACTTCCGACATTCCTACAAATATCTTCCTAACCCTCTCGTCCTCTTTCGCTCTCATATTCTGCACCTCTTCTGCCCACCTTGTTTCCTTTTCCCATTTCTTCTCTCCTTCCTACTCTTCATAGGTTTCTGAGGAGGGTCCATTTGTGCCCGGGTGCTATGGTGGTTTCCCCACCAACAGACCGAAGAAGTACAAGAGTTTACACTTCAATCAATTGCTTATAAAAATTCAAATCATTGTGGCATTTCTTCCTTCCTAACCCAGCACCAGAAAAAAAAAAGACTGATCCTCTGACAGTTTTATTAAAACAGAACCCCATAATGTCAGTAGATTTTATCTCCACCAAATCCCTCACAGTTGGTGTAAGCTAACATGGCACCCTTGAGCTAGCACCAAATCCTGTTGTAATGCAAAGTCGCTGCCAGAAGACAGAACAGAACATTTGTTGACTTGTTGCTTCGTTGTTGAATCCCAGTCAGCTGCATGACTCACGTTTGACGTTCCACTTGATCCGGCTGCTGTCCTGCAGGCCCAGTCTCTTGTCCAACTCCTCCAGGACCACTTCCAGCTTGCGGAGCTGAGCAGTGGTGGTCATTGCCATCTCTTCCACAGGCAAGTGCAGACCGGCCAACTTTGCTGTGGTAATCAAGAAATGAACATCTATAATTTTAGAGTTTAACTACCATGGATGTAAAAAAAACAAGGGGAAACATTTGTTAACGTCGTGAAATTGAAGTAAGGTGATGATAAAAAACTGTAAAATTCGTAAGAATGTGTATTAACTCACACAGCAGGTGATGAAGCACCAGTCCATCGTACAGATCCTCCTCCAGACTCTGAACCACTATGTGCTCTGCTTTCAGAGTGCTATTGATCCAATAAACCAATGTCTACCAAGACACAATTTATCGCACAGTCAGATGCATCGAACACTTTCAGCTTCTTGCATACATTTTTTCTGTTACCAATTGAAAAACAGTGTGAAATCTCATTTTTTTAAATTCTCCCCGTCAATTTTCAGAGATAATATGATCCTGAAGTAGGTGGAAATGATGACAAATACAAAGTACTCTCCCCAAACAACTGATATTTCACCTGTTTGTCATCCCATCTCTACATATGAGATTTGCCAGGCTTATTGAGTTATTTATTCATTCATTGCCACTTGCGTGAAGCACTTGTGCTGCCATCTTTTCTAATCAAAATGTGTTTAAAAGTCAGATCCGGCAGACTCTGCCGACTCCTCGTCGTGACTCTCTGATCTGTCTCCCATCACCTCTGATAATTATGTTCATTAAAATTTCACTGATCCTTCCACCACTCTCTACCCTGCATCAGATATTATTCATGCTCTTCACGGCACACATACATGCAAGGTCTGTAATGTATTTCCTGTGTAGCATTTATCTCCAGCTCACTGAGGACATAAAGGAGAGTCTTGAATCTGTGGTTGTCCAGTACAGGGTTGGATGTTAGAGTAAATGTTAAATAGGAGATGGGGATTCAAACAAAGGTTTATATGTAGATGACAGGAATTAATCTCTTACCTCCTTTAGCTTTCCAAGTTTGGGGTCTTTTAAAGATGCTGGCTGAATGAGTCTCTGTTTCTCTGCTGTGTGAATATACAATATAATTGTTAGCTCCCTTATCATTTCTCACACTTTGAATATCATATTTATTAAAAGGAAACACCCCTTAGTAATAAAAACAAAACTGTATTTCCCTCTCTCTATAGGGTAGGAAAAGTATAAAGTGAAGTAAAAGTACCTCAAAGTTGACCTTAATTTTCAAATGCATGTCTTATATGCAACTGGGTGTAAATTCTTAATGTTTCTGACAGCCAGAGTCCTGAAACTTGCACGAACCGTGTAATAAATAACACCAGATACTTAGTCTGCTTTATTTTGTTGTCAATCTTACATTACTGTGGTGTGATATTGCAGTTTAAAGCTGCTCTAATCAATATTTTTTTATATTAACTATGGATTAAATAACTGTGAAATGTGAATGGTGCTATTTGTAGTGACAAATCCACAGATAATTACCAGAATCTGCAGTGCAAAGGGTTTCAATGTTTATATATATCTTTTTATATATTTATATATCAATTCTTTATATCCCCTCTCAGTGCTTTAAACAGAGTTGTTTTCAGATGCAATCAGCTGTTTCCAGACAAAAAAAACCTATAATGAACCCAACAAATGGAAGCTAGACATTGTTTGCGACTAGCTGGTGAAAGGGCCAGATATTTGGTAAAAGAGAGTGAATATTGGACTAGTTTTCATCAAGTGGCTATAAACACAACTCTAAATTAATGCTAATGTTGCTCTGTAACAGCTGGAGGTGTAAATATGAAATTATTTGCTTCAGAGCTTACCACAACTTACACTGTTAGTCAAAGCTGGCCCAAAAATCAGTTATTGCAGGTTTAAGTACAGATTGGCTTTAAATGTCTTTACTGCATTACCTCATGATGATAATGTTTGCAAAAACTCAAAAGTTAATGATGCAAAATGAATGTTCATTAGAGGGGATTGCACAACGCAAGTCTGCTGATAGATCTGCATATTAAAGCAAAAGGAAACAGATGGCTTCTCAGAAGTGGTTGTGTTAAAAAAGGGTGCTAAATTGTCTGAAATACAACAGGGTCATTTACAAAATGATTAACTGTGGTGGGAAGGATAGAAAATAACCTAAAACACGCAAAATTACCTTTAAAGGACAAATCTAAAGGCTGATTTGAAACTTGAGCAGTCTGAATGACCCAAATCAAGTGGACAATACCACATTGTACTATACAAATCATGACTGACTGACATAGTTGGGTAACAGGATATTTAGCTGCTGACTGAATACACACATACCCTGAAAAGCCTCAATGTCCAAAGTGTCTTCCTCTTTGTGATACTCAAAGACTGCGGCCTCCATCATTTCCCCTCAAGGTGAGACACACACCAGCTGTCAACAAAACCTGCAGAGGAGTCAATTGTGAGAAGAAGCGCTTTAAAACAAACCACAGAAGACTGAAGAAACACTTCTATCAACATCTTTGGTAGAAAGTTTCTCTCTCAACAGGAGCTCCTTGACCACATTGCTAAGTTTTAAACTGCTGCAGGGGAGTTTCTGACCAGCAGTGGATAATGCTGATTGCAGTGCCAGGCAGCTTACTGTTGTGTTCATCCAAAATTGCTGCTTTTCAACTACAAAGAAAAACAGCAAGAGATGGGCTTTGTACATTTTTTTTTTAAGATGACTAAAAACACAGAGGAGCACAGGAGTCTGAACCAAGAAAGGAAGAAGTTTCATCACTTCCTTTTTCTCTTTTTCAGTGGCGTACAGCTCTCTGAACAGATCAAGGACTGCATATCCCTCCACAGATCTGCAGGGCTGCACCTCTCTCCCTCTGAACATTTTGAATCATATGGCCTGAGACCAAGCAAAGCAAACACAAAGCAACACAGTCTGACAAAACAGAAGTGACCTGGAACATGTCACACTGTTGTTTCCTGGATCTGGGGAGACTGAGCAAAGCCTCGGTGTACAACTTTTCTTATCCTGTGTGTGTGGCTTCCTTTTCCTGGGGTTGACAGTAAGTTTTAAACAAGGTCATAAACAAAAAGAGTTTTTTTTTTTTTTTAAATAAGCTTACCTTCAACACTCTGAGAGCGACTCAACAGAATCGGGTGACTTCAGCTGAATTGAGTTCCTTAACTGATGTCGACTCCTGTCAAAACAACGATATAAAAAGTGGAGGGTTGTTCTCAATCTGAGTAAGCCTCTTGTGAATTCTATCTACACAAAAAGGTCTCACTGCACTCTATTTCAAACTGCTGCTTTAAAAGAAAATACCATGTCACCGGGTCGAAAGGGAAGATAAGCACAAATGAGAGGATGTGGCAGAAGAAGAAGGTAGCACTTCCTCTTTTTGATACTGGCTTTGCAGAGTGTTTTCAGATAGGGGCGTTTATGTTCTCTGTCACGAACACCATTTGAGACTTTAATAATAACTGCGTGTCGAGTGAAATAAAAACAGGGAAGACTCTCGGGTACAAATGTATTGTTTGGAAAACCACACTTCAGGAGGGCCCCGAGAAAAACGTGACACTCTGAGGCCTGAACCACTCAGGCTCGGCTCACACATCTCCATCTGTGATCGGATCAATTTGCTGTCATCTGGTGTCCAGCCTTCTCCATTCTCCGGCAAGAAAGAGAGAAAGAGATAGAGACAACAAAACAACAAGCTCTGTATGTGCACCGGCTTTGTTGAAGAAAAGGAAAAAGGACCACCCATCAGCCAGACGAAGGGGCAATTTGGGGGGGATGTGGAAGGTTACCATAGCAACAAAAGAACGAGACAAGAAAATAACGGCCTAAAATAAACCCATAATTCCTTTAGCTAAACTCAAATTGCAGGAATTGGCTGTTCCAAAGCCAATCTCGCTCAAAAGCCAAAGCAAATCTAACCTATCACACAAGTACGAGATAAAATGAAATTCTCATTCTGTTTGATTCCAGGCATTTATTTCTTGATTGGCAAGATAAAAAAAAGGGGGGGATGAGCCATCCAGTGAGAGCACAGTATAGACTGACTCATCCACTCTCTCAATAATTCAGCCTGACTCTAAAATGGATGAGTAGTCGTGCATTGTACGTCTTAGCAGGTCTCCAGGTGGCACCGCCGGCCAGCTCTGCTTTAGGAGAGATCCAAGCCTCCTCGGAGACGCCTGTGAAAGGCCGGTCAATACCAAGATACTCTGACTAGAGCCTCCTGGGACATCGAGAGCACACTGCACTTAAGGCAGAAGGCAACAGCACCGGCTTTTAAATATGGCTTGAGTTGTGGTGTGCATAGTTCAGAGTAAACAAGAACTGTTCACAGCTCCTTCAGTCGTAAAAGCGATTATAGTACATATACTGCAGAGTAAGAATATACAAAGCATTTTATAATATATAATATACACAGCATTTTCAAGTCTCTTAAAGGAATAGTTCAACATTTTTGGAAATATGTATATTTGCTTGCTTCTCAAGAGTTAAATTAGAAGATCAACACTACGTAATATCTGTCATTAGTTAGCTTAGCATAAAGATTGAAGTGGGGGAAGACGAGATAGGTGTTATTGATAAAAACTAAGTCAAGACCAGAACTGACTATGCCATAGAAATGTATAATTAAATAATAAAAACAAGCTTTTTAAATCTGTAGTAACTTCAATAGGGCCAACCAGACAGATAAAGATAGACAGCTAGGCTATATCACCAAAAAGTTAGCTGGTGAGTTAGCCATGGTTAGCTTGAGCTAAAACTAAATTTACTTGTTGTTTTTATTAATATGTTTTATTTATTGTTTGTTTTTTGTTGCCTATCTGTTATCTGTAAATAAAAAAGTACTTTTGATTAACTAACATAATAATAATTGATTTTTTTCAGTCATGATGGAGCTAAAAAAGCCCAGCTAAACTTGCTAATGCTACTAGCCTAGCAGAGTATTTGTAGGTTCAATTGCAATGATGTTTTGGGGTAAAATAATCAGCATTAAAAGGCCATTAAAGGTAACAAAATCAAATCTATCTGGTGCACAGTTTGTGGTCTTTGAAACATTCATTAAATTTGTTCTTGATTGCTGTAGTGTAGTTACATGTTACGCTTTTAAACAAGATGTAATGCATTAAGTGAGCTTGAGAGATGTCAGTAGGCTGTTTCCACCCTTAACGTTAAATACTGCTGGCTTTAATGTTGGCTTCATATTTAGCATCGTTATCGATCTTCTCATTGAACTCTTAGCAAGAAAACAAAGTGTATTTCCCAAAACGTCAAACTATTACGTACACAAAGCGTTTTTTAACCACTATATAATATATAACAGCATTTTCACCCTTCTTAAATATTCTGTGATAAGGACTTTGGTTAACACACAAATGTTTTCCAGTTTTAACATCACGCCCTCTTACATTTTTCCAGTGATTGCTGTGAATTCAAATACAGGCTAAAGGTTGCAGGGTTTCCCGGGTTGCAGATACTATTCAAGGAAGGAATAAATAAATACTGACATTTGGGGAGCGATTAAATATTAACATTCAGAGCCTTTTTCAGGCTACTCCCTGTGGGTTTTTTTTTTAAGTCCCACATAATGATGACTTTCAGTCCCAGTTGGTCTCCTCCAGTGTGCGGACTGTGATGTATAATGTCAGCGCAGGCACAGGGCAGTGTTCAAAGTAATATCAGGGGATGAAATCGGAAAGGTTCACTCAGAGTTTTTGTAGTTGGTGAACAGGTTGTAGAGGACTCTGAGGGTGGACTTCAGGTTCAGGTTGACAACATCTGGAAAACAAAAGTGAAACAACAGAGTTCATTAGAGTTTAACAGTTTTGAGAAGTTTCAGGAAGAAAATTTGGACCTTTGACACGAGATAAAACTAATGTCATAAGAGAAAAAAACATATCCTTGGAGTACTTGAGCACAAAATAACTTGGCTGCGCTACCATAAAAATCATATTTACAATACAAAGGAGCTTATTCTATGATTGCTGTTGGACTACTTTCTTTCAAATGGTTATTTTTTTATTTTGGAAATGAAACGGAGCTTAAAATAGATCCCAGGAGTTTGCAGATGATTATCATGTGATGTATTACTTCATACTAGGAGAGATCCAAAGGCTTAAAAGTACTTTCTGTTCTCTTTGTCAGTAACATGGTGTACTAGGCTATATGTTCTTATTTGCTTGTTGCAATTTCTCATCCCAACTAGGTCTTTGTGAAGTGATTAAAGCCAGACACCATTTTGTTACAGCAGCGCCATATTGCATCACCATTTAAAATAGGGTTTTTTAAGCTCCTTATCACCTGCTTTCCGGTGTTAGCTTGGGTGACACTGCTGATATCATTATCAGCTTATGTTCATGCAAACCATATACGAATCAGAACACATGTACTGTAGTAGGAGTGCAGTTTTGAACATAATAGCTATGATGTCCCATTACTGCAAACAGTGTGAGAAGTGATTGCAAGTAGTTTTATAGGAGAAAGGACACGCTTCCTTTTTGGCTTAGTCAGGAAAATGTTTGGAGAAGGGGAATGCAATTTGCATTAATATAGCGTGGAGAGAATATTTTGACATTTTGAAAGCAACTCAGATGCACAATTATGCAGTAAAATGCTTAGCTATCACCTCTAAGGACTATGCACAGTGCAAGTAACTTACTAGACATATACAGACGTTAAATAGTAGTGTAATTTAGTCAAAGGAAAGAATAAAAACAATGAGCAGAGGCAAAAATATATAGCGTGCATTAAGTAGTAGAATTTAAGTTATATGGCGACTAAAGGATAAAAATATACAAGTACACCACAGGATGTGATGTAAAATATCTCATAGGTATTCTTATTTTTATATAAATATATACATGTTTGAAAAAAAAAGATATGTAAATCTATCTGAATCTTAGATGTGCTCAATGATTCATTCTATTTACACAACCAACAAAACAAATGTAATATATTGTTCTCTCAGTAGCATATTCTATGAATTAAAGTGACCAACCAGTGCGTGATATAATTTGAATGCATCAGCGGAGTAAGATACTGCTTACAGTTTAAGTACACGATCAGTCAACTGCATTAGATTAGATCACAGTCTGAAAGCTATTTCTAATTTTCTGTAATAGCATTTCTGTCTCTACAGGACGTATAAAGGGGATAGTGGGTAGAGAAAAATGGATGTCTCTGTGGAAAAACAGGGAACGCTAATTAATTATCATAATAAGAACAACCACTCTAAAGCAGTTAGGCATAATTTGATTATTTAATTAAAAGCTCTTATGTTCTCTTAAATAAAAACAGGCTGTTTTGTTTTTTTCAAACTAGACAACAAACTGTAGCTCAAGGCTGGATGAACTCAGCAACATCCACCCAGTATTAGAGTTTAAGGGTGAGGCAAGGTTTCCATCTACTGGACAACCTTTAATATGACGGCTGCTGGACTGGACTGCTAACGGAAGCAGAAGATCAAATGTTGTAAATGTTGTTTGCTATGAGCCACTGTAGAAAGTTCATGCCTAAATGTTTAACTGAACAACTGGTGCAAGCATTAGTGTTATCACAGCCAGATTATTATTCACAGCTTTTGGTCCAACACAACAGAAGGTAATTTGGCTTACTGCATAATGCTTCACTGCCCATAACAAACAGGAGTAAGTGCAATGAATTATCATTTGGCTTTGTTAAAGTGTAAAAACTAGCATTACTCTTTAGTCTGCTATATCAAAACTATCATAAGAACTAAACCCCAGAGATACTTAAACTTATCTTTTATTTTTTTTTCAGACAGACATAATTATTCTACCTGGCAGTCATCAGAGCGTCACTTTCTGTTGCCTCCGTGCAGAGAACAGTTCATTATCAGTTTAAAACAGTTCATTATGTTTTAAGAATAAGTTGACATCTCTTTTTCATTTATTTATTTATTTTTCGCTCTTTTTAAAAGGTGCAATATGGACGTAGAGAGTTATCCATCCCACTTTTACTTGTGATCTAGTGGATGAGTAGCAAAATGATTTGTTTTTTCAATTATATACAAAATTAAATTATCACAGATCTGTCATATGTATTAAAGACAGACTTGGCGTTGGTAGTTCTCTCATCTTGTGGTTGTGTTATGTAGGGTTGATGTGCATTAAAATAAGCTACTGTTATAATAAAGTAGCTAATGGGGATCTAAAATAAACATAAACAACACCCATTCAACACCTTTTTATATAGTCAGTGCAAGAGACTTATAATATCTTCCTTGCCTTCAGAAAATCTCCAGAAAATGTAGGTTTTATTATCTGGTATTGGACTTCTGTAATATTTATGTGATGCACGTCTATAAAATACCTTCCGGCCTGGCTTTGGGTTTCTTTAAGCCTCCATCCTGCATCAGCTCAAAGGCAAACTGCACATTGTGGACCTTCTGTTCGAAGTTCTCAGGGGTAAGGAAGAAGTTGTACAGAGGGACAAAGTAGTCCTCCAGCAGTCCCATCAGTAGTACCAGATACACGCCATCAGCAAACTGCACACAAACACACACACAGATATGAATACATATACACAAACTGCATGAAGATTTACAAGCACATCCAATACTAAAACTGCATCCTCATGTCCACACGCAGAGGATGAAAATCTGTTTTTACGTCACTAATGATGATTTCAATCAGCTCTTCTTACCTGAGATTCCAGCTCAGTAACTTCCAGGTTCAGCTTGTTCAGGTGTTTGTTCACGAAGGTGATGAGAGACTGATAACAGGATCAACGAATGATGAGTCATTTTTACAGTACAATTAAAGAAGCAAAACAGATTTCAAGTGATTATACCGTCTTTCATCATGCAAAGAAAAGATCTTTAATACCGTTTTCACTACATTCAGCTTGTCAGGTGCATGATCCAACAAAGTGTCGAACGCGTCTCTCTCTGCGGTGAAAAAAAAAAGAAATAAAAGGTTAAAAACGCATTATATAAATGCATGATATACATTTTTCAATCTCACTTGTTAAGATGCAAAATGTTGAACTATTTAAGCAGACAGATAAAGAAACAATAAGAGTTTCTATAATACTGTGGCATGATATGTGGCTGCGACTCACCAAATCTTCCCATCATCATTCTGGAAAAACAAAAAAATGAGAGACAGTTTTCAGTTTTCCATTTTGTATGCAGGATTCTATATATAACACTTTATACTACACCAGAAGAGGACAGTTGTGGACAAAATCAGCTCTTACTCTGTGGTGCTCGTCAGCTCCTTGCTCACAAGAGCAGTCTGCAGGATGCCCTCTCGCTTCTGCTCAGGCAAAATAAAATGCTTCAGTTACTACATGAGTTAATAACTGTTGATGCACATTCTAAAAAACTATACTACGTGTCCCTGATTCTTAACCCTAGTGAGGGTTTTAAGTTAAAGTAAATCATAAATAAAACTATACATCTCTGTATCCATCCCCACATCACTGCAAATAACGATGACAAATGTCGCTGTCGATGAGGCACATTACCTTGACTATCACCACCTGTACAGAAACATGTTCAGGCAGTCTGATGGGAGCCTGGAAGTGCATAGCGAGAGCCACCAGCAGGTAAACAATAGCCACCAGGTTCTTTGAATGGATAGCTGGAACGGTAAATCATAAGACGGGACTGTCAGCTGCAAACTAACACAATGATGTACGTGAGCAATTTTCTAAAGATGAAACGTAACAGCAAAGTGCAGCAAAGTCACTGAGGTCAATGTAAAACTCACAGTCCACACTCCACTCAATGGTCCAGCCGTGAGGCCTCAGCAGTTCATTGACGGCCTCCAAAACCGTCTGAAGCTTCTGTTTTTGTCCGATTTCTGACTGGGTCACCTCGGCCACGTTCAGCTTCCTGCCTGACAACTTTTCTGTGAGCAACAGCAAAGATGAGATACAAGATATCAGCTCAGACTTTCCATACACAGAAGAGAATCATGCATAATTATATACAGTATCATGCAGCAGTATTTTGTTAGGGAATACTGGAGCAGACAAGTCTGTGCTTTAAATCTTAACCAAACTAAATCCTCTGATTTAGGATGCTTGCCTCAAGTGTGTGGGCTTAAAAAAAAAAAGGGAAGAAATCCAAATTGGGTCACTTTGTGGGAAAAAAAAAAAACGCTTCATTTACATAAAAGACAAAAGTTACAAAAGTGCTGCAAACCAAAAAAGTGCACAACAAAATGTTTTTTATGCCCGTCAGTGTCAGCGTGGGTTTTGTTTGTTGAAAAACATGACGCTTTTTAAAAAAAAAAAATGTGCAAATGTGACGTCTGCATACAACAAAAATGACTTAGAAAGGAAGACTTCTCTGCTCTGAGCAATAGTAAGAAAGAGGTTTTAAGGAGCTTATCTGGCATGCGTGGGTTCAAATATTTAACAAAAAAAGAAACCAGCGAAACTGATAAAAAAAAAAGAAAATCTAAAACGAGCACTGATGTAACTAAAAAAGACTGAGATTACACGAGGTGCAAAAGTGAGTGCGAAAACTGAAACGGGCTCAAACAGAAAAATCACAAACCACTTAACAAAACGTTGCCTGCTGATGCTGTTCACCACTCCTCTGCAACATATGCAACTAAGTCTCGGTTCTATTTTGTATTAGCTTGGCTTTTTCTAAATGAATGTGCAAGTTCTTGATGTTTTATTCTTGTAAATGTGCGGCGGCTGATGAGACATTTTGTCAGGCTGCGGTAATTATCTGGTGTTTTCACAGATGACTGAGAGCAAAGGGAAAGGCGAAGATAAAGACGTGAGGAGCTGAAGAGGGAGGTTAAGCTTGTGTGTCTTCCCCTTTGATTACACAAAAAACACAATTTAAGAAGAAAAGAAGAAGAAAAATCATGTACAAAATGTAAAAGAACACAAGAAAAACGGACCTGAAGAAACAGATAAGTGCAGTGACACTGCATTCTAATCTAAAGCAGACGCTTTTAAACATTAGTAGTCGTTGTCTAGGTGAAATCTGCAAATGTCACGGTCCAGCCTGCTGTGACAAATAACAGACACAAGGGGGAAGCCACTAACAGAGCAAAGAACAAACTCAGCGGCAGCCTGGTGAATCCATATTTATCACAGGTGGCGCTGGGGAAAAACAATAATGTATAATAGGAATTTTGACGTGGTATTAAATGAGGTGAGTATTTATGGCACCAAGGGTTTGTAATTTTGCAGCTTCTGATGAAAAATGCACTTCAAATTGAAAGAAATATCTCGTGATTTGTGTTTACTCATTGTCAAAATATGTTTCAGTGCCACTTTGAGATGATACTGATGTGATATTCACTACTAATACCTCAAATTAAGCTTTCTCTAACACTGCTCTAATAAATAAATGTTTCATACTTTGAGTTTGGTGTGAGACAAAAGTCCATGATTGACACTTGTGATAACAGGCCACAGGGATTCATGCCGGTTTAGTTGAAGTTGAAGTTATGGACAAAGATGTCAGAGCTGTGACGCCAGAGAAAAGAATCTCACCAAATAACTTCTGGAGCACTTGTCCATCATAACAATCCTCCTCCAGGTCTTTGACTATGATCCTGTCTTCCTCCAACTCACTATTGATCCAGTCAATCAGGACCTGCACACACATCAGAATACGATCATGCAATCAAACTTTCTCCTGTTGTCTGATTGTGCTGAGGACATATGATGTTTGTGTCTTCCCAGACTACCTTTAGAAGATCTTTAAATTTAAGATTTTCCCGCGATGTTGGGTCCAACATGATCCTCTCAGCATTTTCCTCTGATGAAGAGAACGTGAGACACATACATATTTTTTTTATCTCACATAGATAGCCACAAATAAACACACATAATGTTCCAATCACTTTCATATCAACAGTGATTCACACGGTAACCGAAGACAAAGGCGTTTCTACTCCACCCACTTTCATTTCCTGCTCCTCCACTGTCAAAGTCCCCGTTAGTCAACATGTGGCAACATATTCATATGTGACCTCAGTAACCTCTGACATTGAGCTGCCACAAACAATACATTTTAGGAAGTTTATAATATGTAAATTCTACACTGAGGGGTCGTAATGGGTGCAACAGTGGCTGCACACAGCTGTGGTGGTCAGTTAGAACATCACGGCTCACTGATTTCATCCCACAGTTAAAATAAAGATTGATAAAACGTATTTTATCTTTCGAATATTTAGGTTTAATAATTC
The DNA here is from genome assembly GCA_036365135.1 of Miichthys miiuy. Lineage (NCBI taxonomy): Eukaryota > Metazoa > Chordata > Actinopteri > Sciaenidae > Miichthys > Miichthys miiuy. The sequence continues at coordinate 6,127,704 of CM071610.1, read as the reverse complement.
CTAAAGCAGACAAATTTGACTTTGGACTGTTACAACATACTATGAGTTCTTACTACAGCTGATTGTTGAGGTTTTTGTATAGGTAGTCACAATGTATATAAGCCCTGTCAGTCAACCTTTAGTTTATAACTCGTCAAGAGTTATATAAGTCATCTATAACAAGTCACATCTATGATGTTTCACGACTGTTGATATAGTGCATCTGAAAGCGTTATGCATGTTTATGAGTGTAGTTTTATGAATGCTTTGGATGCAGTATTCATGGATGTTAGCAAACTTTCTTTTAGTGTTGATTCTGGCGACCTCTGTGGACAAAATCGGTATCATCATCGGGCATCGTTTCATCTATTTCAAGAAGCATCCGACCGATCTGACCCGATGGTAGGCATTAAGAATATTAATAATATTTTTCTCACTGATTGTTGTGTTTGTTTATGTAGGTCATATTAAAGCATCCGCTTCAAATTACGACCATTTCATTACAAGCTAGAAACTCCTTGTAGTACATTAAAATAAAAGTTATTATAGTGTCATCTTACACAATATATTGTTAATACAGGTTTATCAATGGGTAAGCAGGATTTTACTGTTGCAGGCGCTACTTTGAAGTGCTGCATGTATAGTTACATGGTGGTTGCTGTCTAACAGAGTGTAGTGGAGTAAAAGTATAAAGTCATAGAAAATGGAAACGCTAAATTAAAGTAGTAAAGTATCATACTTGAGTAAATGGAGCCTACATTCCATTCCTTTACATCGTGTGTGTTTATGTGTGTATATACCCATAAGTGTGTCCTCTGGGTGGATGTCCGTCCCTGAGGGAAGCATGGGAGCGTTGATAGCATTCTTGCCCTCCTCCTGGAGATCGCTTACTAGTGAGACAACAACACACAGACAAAAAGAAAAAAACAACAACATAAAACTTGTGAAAACAGGCTCAAAAAACTCAGTCAAACAAATCGAAAGAAACACCTGATAGGTAACTGAAAGGATGATATGAAACAAGACGTTTTTAGGAAGCGACATTTACTGTATTTCTATACTTTAGCTCTTCTATACTGAAGCAGGCAAAGACTGTGTGACAGAAATAAAAGAAGACAATAAAAAGAAAGCATGTCAGTGTCACTGGTAACAGTATTAGTGCACATCATCATCACAAATTCCCCTTGTGGGGAAAGTGTCAATTTGTGGCTTTTTTTTTTGCAGGACCTGTTGCTCCTCTGCAGACTCATTTAACCACCACTTTCTCTATTTAGCGTCAGTTATAGTCAGACACAAACTTTTTTCCCACACTCTTAAAGTGTTAGCAAGTCTTGGGGAGTACTACTACTTTTGTGACTTTAGCGTGCGCTGCTTGAAGTGTCACAAGTGATTTCATTTGAGTTATGCGTCAAATACAAGTAAGAATAAACATCTGAGGGCGTGGAGTTGAAGATTATTATTATTATTATTACAATAAGATGACAAAATTAGCCTGCTGCTCATTTCTGTTTGAGGCTAGCAGCTCGAGGCTACATTGGAGTTGCATTTCGGCTGTTTTATCCATTTCTAACTGTCATCATTATGTCCTTTTATGTAAATCACTCTGTTTAATTATATGCATGATCAGTTTATTAACATTATTATTATAATGAATCATTTTGCTTTGTCACATTTTTATCAGGACGACTCAAAAACTATGAATTATTGGCAACCATGTTACGATCCATCCATTTCCTGTAACCGCTTATCCTTATCACTGTAACAGGCTCTGGAAGCTATCCCTGCTGGCATTGGGCGAGAGGCGGGTGCACCCTGGACAAGTTGCCAGTTCATCCCAGGGTAGTCATTCATGTTAAACACTAAATTAGAATAATTTGACTCCACATCATGCAGTAGAGTAAATGTATTTTATAAAGTATATTCCACATATTCACTCTTTAGAAAATATTCGGCACTGGTGGTTGTTGTTGTCAAGCTTTGAGTTACAGAAACTTCAGAAACCGCTTATGATAAATGTTTAACCAGAGGCTTGAGCTGTCACTTCCTAATTTTTTCTGCAGCCATGTGAAGTTCTTTCCTTTCTATTACAGATTGTGTTATTGGGCAGCAGTGTCCACCAATGCCTTATTTAAAACTCAAACACTCTAAGTGTGTATCCTGGGACTTCAAAGTGCGTTTAATTGAATTATTTGAACATAGTACAGTTAGACTGAGAATTTCGTCTAAAACTGGGAACATTAATTTGATTAAAGGTGACGGGACGCGCAAAAAGTAACAAACACTAACACACACTTTGAGTCACGCTCGGATAAAATCAATTTCTGCTGAGATGCTTTCGCTTCTAACTGGAGAGACACTCCAGGGATTTAAAAGCTTTCTTCTCATAATGGACAAATTGCTTTTTATCATTCTGCATTTCAATTTGTAGGACCAGCAACAGGCTGGACCACGATCAATTGTCTCAAATCTGTCATTTCATTGACTTTTCTATTTATAAAATGAGCAAGGAGAACCAAGGCGAAGACAGAAACGGAACAAAACTGCATTAAAAAGGATGTAAGGTCATTTTTAGGATCCAAAATATAACGAAAGAAACAGCGTGTTCACGGTATAATCTGGACAAAATCTAAACTTCAAAGCATGTACGAAGAGAGGATATACAGAATTACCCCAGGAGGAGGGGTCCCCACAGGTTTCCTGTCTGATTCAGCTTTCTCATAAGAGCTGAGTCCTGAATCTCACAACGGATCAGCAGTTCGCTTTGTAATTACAGAGCAAGCTTGCTGCATTTCATCATAATTGTGCTGCTTCCTCCACCCCCCCCCAACCTCCTTTGCCAATCTCACTGCATTACTGCTTCTCTGAACTACTGGACAGAGCTCTGGCACTTCACACAGTCAGTAAAATGTGGGAGAAGATGTTCAAATCATACGATACAATTCATTTACCACAGCAGATTTATGCAGAACGACAAAAATTCTTTCACTCCCCTCGCCTCACAAAGACACACAGCTGATCCAATAATGTTACGGACACGTTTAACAGTGACTAGCTGTACTTACTCCTTGATGACCTCTTACAGCAGCCAACACAACCCATTACTGGATATTAACCTGCACCGCACAAAGGTAACCAGTCTCGCTTCTCTGTTTCCACTTCCAAGTTCCTCACAGCCAAATGTTAATACAGTTACCTTGTTTCTTCCTCTTGGTCCCACACAGCAACCCCGCCATGTCCCTGCTATAAACCTCTGGATACCCCACCGATGGCAACGAAGAGCGAAGGTAGAAAATGTAAGTGTGCAAGGAGTGTGTGTGTGTGAATCCCAGGCTGTTGGGCTGAGCAGTGGCAGGGGTGGGGCGTCATCACGTGTTTATTTCTGTCACAACCCTCCACCCCATCTCTGCGGTCCAGTTACAGAAGACACCGAGGAGTGTGTGTGTGTGTGTGTGTGCGTGTGTTTTGCATGGACAGGAAGGAGACACCACACTGGACATAAATGCACCAAAGCAACCTCTAGGCGGTCAAACTCTGGACGCAGGACAGGCTTCACTGACCTATCACAGGTATGGTATGGACTGGATATCCTTTCATTTAATATCCATATCAGAGCATGCAGCATGGTGAAAAAAAAGAGTATTTTCTCACACAAACAATGCCAAGTTCTTGGTTTTGTTCTCGTTCAAGTGAGCTGCAGTCTAGTAATTGCATAACAATCTAGGAAAACAGACTTATTTCAGTGCATAACTCAGCGGAGCCTTTAATATGTTTTGCTGCAGCGGATAATCAATCAGGCAGCGGCTGTTAACAGAATTATACTAACTGAATGCAAAGCAAAGCCTGAAGTCAACAACATTTATCTTACGCCGGCTTCATTGCACAAATCCGTGTAAAAAAAAAAAAAAATCTCCTGATATTATAAACCAGTATGTAAAAGGACAAAATGATTTGTCTAGACAACAGCAGCAACATATGTTCAGATTCGTCTTGCTTTCGAGACACAAATGGTTTGAGTATAATCAGTCCGCATCGTAAACAACGGCGTAAAACTGATTGAAATCGACCTCGTAGTTTGGTTCCGCTGTTCCCCGAGGGGCAGAGAGGGGTTTTGGAAGATATAAATAATGCAGCAGTATGGAGAAGACTGACTGGACCTTAAATATAGCTTCGGTTATTTACACCAACACTGGCACCAGTGAGTAATAGTAGCCAGGAGATGATGGTGTCACTTAGTGTGATCCACAGGGGGCTTTCAGAGGATATTAACCATGACCGCTGAAACTCTTTAACTTATTACACCAAATGTTTACTCACTACTGTATGTTTCCTTCCTTATCTACTTAGATTGTAATGCTGTTTCTACTGCTGCTACTTCCCTCTACTGGGGACATAAAACATGTGCTGCGTGATAATCTGGGGCTCTTCCTGAGATCTTCCCTTCATCATTTCTTCCTGTTAAAGTTTTTGTGTGTGTGTGTGTGTGTGTTTTCCTATGAAGGGTCAAAGGATCGAGAGAGTCGAAATGTTGTGAACTCTTTAAAGACAAATTATATATGTACAGATATTGATGTTTAAAGAAGATCAGATCTGCCAATAGTTTTTTTTTAAAGATATTCTTTTGGCCTCTTATTTTTGACAGAGAGAGCTGAAGTGTGACAGAAATGTGGGGAGAGAGCGATGGGGAACGACACACAGCAAAGGGCCACAGGTCGGATTCGAACCCTGGGCCGCTTTTCAGCCTTCGTACATGGGGAGGATGCTCTACCAACTGAGCTAACCCACAGTCCATAGGACAGCTACTTGTATTATTGCTCGAACAGCAAATAAACTGACTTATTTGGAGTAACTCTACTCTCAAAATATCAGAAAATCTCTTGTAATAGCTACTAATAATACCATAACTAATCCGTCATATAACTGACCAGCGATTTGGATGTTTTAAATATTTGTACAGTATTTATTGAAGAGTGAGTAAGCTAAATTCTTGAATCACTATTTCATATGGGCAAAAGACACAAAGCAACAGTATAAACATGGATATTGTGTTTAGTGATGTTAGTTTTAAGCCGTATCTTTCTGGACGTATGCATAATAATACATAATGCATAATTTCTCTCGATCTCTTTTTTGATAGTTGCTGTGACGATGCAAATATAAATTAGGTGAAGTGAATAAAAAAGAAATATAGGAATAATAAAACTACAATTTAAAAAAAAACTGAGACTTACTATTATCAGCATCCATCCTAAAGCGTCTCTTATATCGTCATATAATATTGTTACGTTATATTTTGCCTTTTCAAAGTGTAAATACTCTTCGCCCCTGGGGTGATAACAGTGAGGATGTGACACTTGTCCTCTCAGGCCTTATAAAGGAGGTGGAGGAGGAGGAGGAGGAGGAATGTTTGTTTTGCTTTCACTAAACTATCACTACTACAGCAGTGCCTGCCGCTGACAGAGGGAGCTGTGCCTTGTCAGAGAAACGCAGACTTCCTTTCAGTTTATGAGGATGACAGACAGACAGACAGACAGACAGACAGACAGACAGACAGACAGACAGACAGACAGAAGGAGTCATGAACATGCAGAGTTTAAAAAAAAAAAAAAAAAAAAACTGCTTTTATGTCTTGTCAAATAGCCTCAAGCGACACTTTCCATCCCTTTTCATATAATAAGGAGTGTTTGAGTGCCTAGTACCGTAAACGTGCTGTTGCTAAGGCGTGCTGACACAGTTTAAGAAACTGTAAGTCCCTCTATTAGAAGGAACAATACAAGTACGCTATTAGTGATTATTCAGCGAATGTGAAGCAACTTTTCCAGTGGCAACTCATCTCTTGGGTGTTCCCCTTTAAGAGTATAAAGTACCACACCCAATTGTAACAGAAACCACAACAGCAGCAGCACGTGAGGCCGCAAGCTGTGCTCCAGTAGCAAGACTACACAACCTCACAAAGTCCGCTCATGTTAGATTGATATCTAATTGTAACATCGCTGACATCTTCTGCCTTTAAAATAACGTGTATCGTCTGAGCTTTATTCTGCTTTGACCACACAGTGGCACTGCACTCAAAGCAGAGAAAAAAAAAAAAAAAGCTCCCAGACAGAGGCGCTGTGTCTGTGTGGGATTCATCACCCACAGCACTGAGCTACAGACATATGTTCAGTCTGGAGACTACCAAGGGGTTTTGTCAGTAGGATGGAGGTTGACAAATAAAGGAACAGTTATATATTTATTCATTATATATTAATAAAATATTATATAATGAATGCTGAAAGGTGAAGATTGGTCACATTCATATTACAGCTTCACAACTCTGTAACAGGAGGACAATTATTCTCATTAACTCCACCTCCCAGTTATCATCTAATCAACTCGCTGAGCTGAAGTGCAGATTTCTCCGTTTAACCCTCGAAGCAGCTTTGAGGTTACAAAAATCACTGTATTGGTATATATAACATGGCTGCAACTAATGATTATTTCAGTTATTAATGATTTTTATTTATCAATCTATATAGAGTTTATAAAATAATGTAGCATCCACAGACAAAAGTGTGGACCAGAGACAAAGCTGACACTCAAGTGTCGAGTTTTTTTGGCATTTCTGCTTAATAAGTTGACTCTAATAATTCATCAATTACCAAAATGCTTGCCAATTAGTTTCCTGTTAATCAACTAATCTTCTAATTGTATCAGCTCTGTGATGAAGCTATATGATGATGTCTTGTACATCATTTTATACTTTTATACTACACGTGTACAGCTGTCCTGTGGTGTTAAACTCTAAAAACTGGGGGTGCTAAATCACAAAAAAAATACCAGTTTCTGTGCAATGTTGCTTTAAGACGCTCAACTACTATTTCTAATATCTTGATTAAGACATTTCAAAGCCCTGACATGTGTGGAATTTAATGTGGCTCCTGAACAATTAATATGTCTTTGTCCTCCTGCTGGTGGACCTCCTTTAATGGAGATTACAAACACATGGCACACACACACACACACACACACACTGAGGCGTTAAACCCTGCAGCTGTCTGTTTTACCACACACTGACTGGCCTGTGGGAGAGCAGAAAATAAGTTTGGTCAACAACTGGAAAACTAGCACAAAGACTCAAAAGACTGTCTTGATATCCTGAACATAAATCCTCTTACACCTTTATCTCCAGAAGCTCACATTCCTGTCACCGGTCACTGACTGTGTGATCTATTTATGTTTATTACCTCATGTGAAATGCCTTTGGAGTCACTCAGAGGCTTTGTCTTCCAGCCTCTCATTGGCTTACAAGTGTTTCTGACCCTCAAAAGTAGAGTTTAAAATACGTTAATGATTGAACCCGTAATTAAATACTGATCAGAAGAGAGTGCACTGACCCACATGACATTATAAAGTCGAGATAAAGTGAGTACCAGTAAAAATAAATGTTGTAAATCATGTGCACAGCTCGTGATTGAAGTGCCAGTGATGTCCCAGAGGAGAATATTTTAATAGCGCATCATGTGATTGCAGCACCATGGACAGAAACACAACAAAGGGAACAACAAGAGGCATTTCATGATGTTAGAAAATAAAGATAAAAACAATAAATGACTCGCCTTCTTTAGCTTTTTTCTTCCGCACCAGGGTTCCTCCTAATTTCCCGAGGAAAGACTCGTCCTTCTTCATTTTCGCGGACTGCGTGCTCGCAGATGTGCTCCCAGACATCTTTCAGTTTATGTGTGATGCGTTTGCGTGTCCGTGCTCCTTCTCTCTCCCTCTTTTCTCTGAGGTCTGTTAATAATGTCACTCCTCCCTGTGGTGCGTTCAGGCACCGAGCCAGTCACAAACTAAAACACACACACATACAGTGGCAGACAGACAGCAGTCTGGAGGAAGGATCGCTGGTTTGGGGGCATCAGACGAATGACTCACATGTGAGTGGCAAAGCTTCATCTGCTTCAATGTTTACTGACGGTTCACCTCACAGCGCCACCCAACGGCAGGATGAGAAACAGGCTTTCCAAGGTCAGGGCAATGAAACCCCCCACCGCATTTATAAAACATAATAACATCCATCCATCACCTGTAACCACTTATTCTCATCAGGGTCAGGGTGGGGCTGGAGCCTATCTCAGCTGACTTTGGGTGACACACCCTGGACAAGTCGCCATCTCATCCCAGAGCTACAGTAATGTCCCAAAATTAATTTATTGTTAAATATGACAACAAACAGATAAAGTCAATTATGTAGAGGAGAGAAAATCAAAAGGTTCAAGCTGATGCAGTTGAAAATCCTCCTCATTATTAAAGTAAAGGTAGCACACTATAAAAATACAGATTCTAAATTTATTTAAGTAAAAGCACAGACATTATCATCAGAAAATGTACTTAAAGTATCAGAAGCTTGATATAAAGAATGGTTTCTGTCAGTTATTAGACATTTTAATCATTAATGACACATTAAAAAGGTTCATTACAATCTACAGTCGCCACAAAACTCGTGAAAAATCTTGAAAGACCCAGAGGCGGTGTTTGGTTTGTCCATTCTGGGCTACTGTAGAAACACGCCAATGCAACACGACAGACTCAGAATGAGAGGACCTGCTCTCTGTAGATATAAAGGGCTAATTGTAAGATAACAAAAACATAATGATGTTCAAGTGATTATACACACAAAATACAGTATATATGAATTACTGTATTCAGTTCCCCTACTATATGCTCTAAAATGTTACACACTGGACCTTTAACATGTGAGCAGTACTTTAATGTCGTAGTTGAGAAATTTACCAACTGTGAGATGAATGAAGAAAATTTATATTCCTATCTGAGAGCTGGTGGAATAGAGAAATAAAGGATAAAACTCACTAAATAGATAATTTTGCAAAACAAAACGATCACTTCAGACGCCTTTACAAATAACACATGAAGACATAAAGACATTTGGACAAGATTAACAAGTTATTTAAGACCTACTATTGGGAAATCACGTATAAAGATTAGAAGATGAACATTTATCGTATCAAAAATAAGAGTAAGCAATGAGAAAATCATTGTTTTTCATCTCATCGTAATTCATAAACCCTGTTTATGGTTTGTATTTGTCAAGAATTCAAATTTCTCTATGTATCAAAAATGCATTTTAAAAAAAAATACTGTTTATTTAGGGCACAACGTGTTTGACAATAAAACCTGAGAATATCTTCTCTAAAAAACAGAACAGGATCAGCTTCAGCGCTCACCACCTCCTCCTCCACTTTCTGGTGCTGTTTTTAGGAGACAAACACTCAAATTAATATAGTACAGAAACTCCTGTGGATGTCAGATAATATATGTGATTTGTTTATGCGATGCTGCTGTTGTGAATTTACCTGTAGTCTGCAGCAGCTTCCAGTCCACCTGCAGCCTGTGTCTCAGCCTCTCCAGCGCCTCCGCATCCTCTGGTAAAGGAGCATGAAGCTGCCCTAGAGAGGGGGCAGGGTCCCCGAGGAGAGAGGAAGCTGTGGGGGCAACACATGCCTTCTCATCTTCCTGAAATAAAAAAAAAAAGATTGACCATTAAAGTAGAACACCCTGCCATTTAACCACCAACAACTTCCACTCTATCAAGGAATGAGATGCTTTTCAGTGTTCTTTCATTAAACCTTACCCAGACCTCTTACCTGCATGAGTACCAGTGTGTGTCCCTGTGCCAGGCCCTGCAGCAGTCCTGTTAGTTGTTGCCACACACCGTCACACAGCCCACTATCTGGCATACGAACCAGCAGAACCAGGCTGGGGTCATACTCGTACGCCAGAGGCAAGAGGAGGCCCAACACGGCCTGCGTGAACCCTGACACGTCCCTGCAGCCCTGTGAGAGGACAAATAAACACACATCGGATGTGTTCTCATCTGTTGTAATACAATCAGACAATAGAACAGTAATACTGAATACATGCGCACATGCAACATTAGAATTGACCAATCCCCTCCTCCGCCGTACCTTCTTCAGGCACACAGGAATGTAATATTTGCACTTGTGTTCCTCTGAACGCTTGTCGCTGAACTGCACCAGGAGTGTTTTCCTAAACATTGGAGAGATTTCTGTCATCGTGGTGTTCATGCCGTTGCAGGCGTTTTATCACAAGGTCTAATTCAGGGAGCACAAAAGATAATCACCCGTCCTCTGTGCCGGGAATCGGGACCACTGCGTCTCCGACGCACACACCAGAACTCTGCATGAGGAGAAAGTGGCATCAGATCAGATTATACTGTAATGAAATACTGATGGCGCCACACTCTGAGCTTCACAACGGCTCTTCAAAAACCTGTGAGTGACGTCACGGATACGACGTCCATGTTTTATACCATCTATCAAACAGTCACTGCACATATGAGTTACATCCACATTGCCATACCGGTTGCTAAGAGCAGCTGCAGCATGCTGGACAACACACATCATCGCCATGGAGACATCACGCACCAGCGCCAAGCCACTGCAGATCTGGGAGGCGGTAATTAAATATGTCATCATCTTGCAGCTCATGTAGGCAGGCCAGCAAAGGAAAAGCTGTATTCACAAGTAGACCACATCACAGCACTCGAAAAGACGCAAATAATATCCTGACTTTACCTCATTCTTCTCCATGCTGTCCACGAGGGCAGTGAGACTGGAGAGGGTGTTGAGAGCGTCGCTGTCATCTCCATCTTTTAGGAAATTCTCCCTTTATTTTGGAAAAACACATTTTTATAGAATATAGACGAAATCTTTATATTCATCAAGTATTCATCAAACTCTCATGTCAATAATAAGACATAAAGTCCATTACTATGAACAATGTTAACTGAAAGAATCACAGATCTATACCTGAGTTTGTTGACTATGACCGGGTTGGGCTCATCTGATGAGCTGAAGCGCTTAGATCCGTCCGGACAAGCCACGCCGTCAGGAAGAAGTAAAGCAGTGCGGATTGGAGGAGCGACACGTTTCGGAGGTTCTGGCCACGCCTCTTCCTCTGCACTTTCCTCCTCTTCAACCTTCTCTAACCTCTCTTCTTCTTCTTCTGCTAATTTAATGCGCTTTGTGCTGATGTCAGAAGTGGGTAGCTCAGCTGGAGAAAGAAGTCATGGAATATTTTATGAATATAAAAGAAACAGAATGATAAAAACAAAAGTATTCATAAAATACTACTAGCCATCTGTCAGTAGAAGGTCTAACTGAAGGGGAACTTGATTTTTATTTGTTGACAGGTCTTGGGAAGTACTACTGCAAATGTTAAAAAAAAAGTTGCAATAAACTTTTTGTGTCTCCAGAGGGAGCTGTGTGAAATCTGCTAAATTATTTTGGAGCGATGTCTTTTAAGTCAGCATAAATTGTTGCTAAGGAATAGTTTAAAAATGAAAACAAATCTGGAGGTGTGGAGCTACAAACAAGTGAGCTAATCAGATCTCTGTAGCCTGGCTCCTCATCTCTACTTGTGGATCGAGGCTAAATTAGCTGCTAGTAGCATAACAAGGTGAAGGACGTTATACCTGCATGTTTGAGAGAGGACCAGTACTGTTTATGAGCTGATCGGACACAGTGAAGGGACTCAAGTGCACTGAAAAAAAAAGACAAATACATTCACTACAGTTATACACACACACACAGACAAGTTAATGGTCTGACGTGAATTTTTGAGACAGACCTTTGACAGGGACCATCGAGGTTTGTAGGTGGAGGCGCAGGATCTCCAAGCAAAGTTTGAACAGTCTGACACACAGACTGGGGAAGTGATGTCAAGTTGTATCCTCCCTGGAAAACATTCACACAATAAAAACTTTTACAACCCAATGATCCTCCGACATGACGGCAGCAATACATAGAGCTTTCACAGATGGCTAGTACGATGAAAGGTAACAAAGAAAGAAACATAGTGGGTAGAATTCACAGCAGAAAAGACAAGATGACTGATGGGGTCTCTAAATTTGAAGAAGATAATAAGATTGTTGTTGTCGTGCGGCCTGACCTCCAGCACAGCACACAGTTTCCCTCCTGCGAGGTTCATGAGGAGGTGAGTGAGGTGGGCAAAGACGTCTGGGCTGGCACACATTTTACCCTGAAAACAGAGACAATGTACCTAAATAAAGAAGCCACTGACTGTGAGTTCAGAACACTACTGCAACTGTTTCAGAAGCTTCATCGTGGTGTTTTCATTTCATATTCAGTACCTCGGGGTCACCGATGGCTGAGTCAAAACCTGCACACACCAGGACCAAGTCTGGGCAGAACTGTGACAAAGAATAAGCTCAGATGAACACGTCGAACGCATCACTTGTCTCTAAGCAAAATGTGAATTCTCCAAAATGGCTAACCTCGTATGCGACTGGCAGAAGGACGTGACAGAAGACTGAAAGATAGTCACTGTTCTTCATTCCCACCTGGAAGAAAATAACGGGAGCTCATTAATAATCACAAACCTAAGATCTGGATTAGTTCAGTAACAATTAAATCAGTCGATATTCAATCCAGGAACTTTTTCTGGTTTTAGCTTCAAAGCTTGATATATTGATGTAGTATAAACCATTTATCTTCACTATTTCTGTGGTTACTTACTTTGTTCCACGGTACATTTATATTGAATCCTGCTCCTTTCTCTTTGCCAACACTGTCGTAGTCTGATTCTCTAAGATGCGGCCAGAATTTCTGATGTTCATAGCGGTGCCATGAGAAGTAGAGCACGCTGAGGGGAGAGATAAATAAATAAATAAATAAATAAATAAATAAATAGAAGAAGACAACATCCACATATAACATTGGGAAATGCTCACCTCGGATCATCTTCAAAACAGTACTGCACCCCTTGACCATGATGTACATCCCAGTCAACTATCAACACCCTGAATAAACAAAAATGACACAAATATATATGTAGCAGCTTTCAGAGAATTAATCAGAGAAAAAAAAAAAAAGAAGTCATTTTACCTTCTAACTCCATATTTTTGCTTTGCATATTGAGCTGCGATGGCCACATTATTGAACACACAGAATCCATTGGCAGCACTGCGCATACTGTGGTGTCCTGGAGGTCTGTCAACAGCGAAGGGGACGTGATATACATGTCAATGTATGCATTTATTATTCATTTATTTGTTTCCACAATAGTTTCCTTAGCTTTCCTCCATAACTGACTCTGATGTTTCTGTGTTTGTCTTCATTAATAGATTTCTGAAACTCTCGGGTGTTTGTAATCAGCACTGCTGCGTCTCACTAGTTGACAGCCTCACCTGACCAGAGCCATGCCATTCCTCACCTTCCCCGTCATAACACTGTCCACTAGTTGCAGCGCGGCCCCTGCAGCCAGCTTGGCACAGTGATAGATGTTCTAACACAGTAAATGACAAAGAGGATTGGTTAGGACCAAGTTGTCATCACCACAACCTTAGATCAGTGAGAACAGCTGCAACTCAGCTGGTAAGACTATTAAGCGCAGGACTAACTGGGTGGAAGTAGACGTCACCATATTGCAGGGTGAACTCCTTCAGGTCCTCCAGAGTCATATAGGGGGTCTTCTTCACTGCCTCCAAATACTCCTCACTGTAGGGAAAACAGCAAAGTAAATTCAGCCGAGCTCATGAGGATGAAAATGAACTGAACGAGGTGGTGCTCTTTGAAGGCATCAGCACTGACCTGTGAACCAGAAGAATGTCGGCATCCGTCGCCTCGCGGACAGGCACAGAGACACAGCGATCAGCCAGACCACTCTTGACCAGAGCTTTATGACTCACCGTCAGCCGCTCGGGTACCTCGATCTTACAAGCAGGGCTGGAAAAGCAAAATGAAAACAATGTTCCAGACAGTATATGAATAGTGTGTTGAAGTTTGAGTTCAAGTCTGTATATCAGGCATGTCCAAAGTCCAGCCTGGGGGCCAATCACAGCCCGCGCGGTCAGATTTCATGCGGCCCGCAGCTTCATTTTTATAATATATTATTTATGGCCCGCCAGGATTGTCAGATACTGTTTGGCTGACATAATGAAGCATCTTAATGCACTAAACATTAACCTATAGGGACATAATTGCTGGTGTTATCTACCTGTAGATTCTGAACGATTTTGTGAAAAAGAAGAGCAGGAGTGATACGTTAAACTTAAATGTTAACAGACTTTGCAGTACTCATAATAAGTCATGGGCACTATTTGGGCACTTTTAATACAATATTATCAAGTAAAAATAAAAACAGTGACTGTACCTATGTTTGTACCTATGTATCAGTCAAAAAACAGACTCTTAAATAAAAACAGTTACATTATTCATAGCCTTTTATTGCTCTGTAGCACCATTGATAGTATAAAGAAGTAGCCTAGCACTGACAGAAAGAGTAAATTAAAGTTCTTAAACGGCGCCAAGTATCAACAAAACTGTATAAGAAAGACGTTGGTGGCAAAATAAACAGTTAAAGGAGTGAATATGATTACTTTTTGAACTTTAATGTGACACAATTAATTCAGTAATTACATTAATTAGGGTACAGGATGTTAGCTTCGAGGCTAACAACAACTCGGGTTCGCTTCACTAACCGCCCCGGCTAGTAGCTACAACAAACCGCAACTTCAGTTCCTACCACTACAAAAACCATATTCGTGAAAACAAAAATAATAATAATAATCTGAGAGGAATGCACACTAATGTTAAACTAATATTTATTTATGATACCTTTAATACCACCTGTCGGCTTCATAAGCAACAGACAGTAACGTAAATTACCTTGGTGAGGTTACAGCAACGTTATGTTAGTTTCTGCACCAACATGTGGTTAAAACATGTACTTACTCGACCCAGAGCAGTTTGTATTTGGTCATCTCCTCATCGTAAATCAACGCTGTTCCTCTTGCCTTCATTGTTTCTCAGTCCTGCTGCTTTTGAGTGAAACATACACTGCAGCAGTTTCTTCCTGTGGCGGATTGTTTCTGATATAAACTGTGCACGAAGTAAAGAGAGAGCTAACAGAGAAGAGAGCTGCTGTGTGTGCACAGAGTTTACAGAGAGCCCTCGGGAGTAGCCTTCAGTTCATGCAGCATGGACACAGTGAGAAGAGTCTAACTAATCTTCTATGAGTTTTATGGAGGGTGTCAAACTGTTTACTGCGTGCATTAGCGCCAACTTCTGGGTGGAGTCAGATAAGTTACTGCTGCAGCAGAGACCTGTGCTCTTTACAATTTAAAATAAGGGTTTAGAGCTAGCTGTGAAGTGAAGAATGCCACTAATATTACACATTATTCCCTTAAAATAAAAGGATGTCGTTGCCATCCATGAATAGCAAATATGTACCCTTTTATAGTATTACAGAAGCCCTAAGCAGTCATGCATTCATACATTTTATTTCCTCTGTTTTAATTTCATTTGTTTTCTAAAGATCTCAGGTTATTTTGTCGATATATCTTTTTTATATAACAAATGTTATCCTGAGATAACAGGATTTCTTTTTTTTTTTTTTAATCTCATGATAACAAAACTTTGTTTTTAAAAACATAATAAATTTGAGAAAGGAAAGTGTAGTATATTAAATCACCGCAGGAAACATCATTCAGTGTAGCAATGTCAGAGGAACAGGGGAATGTTGAAATTGCAATGATTTAATTTATTAGACTGTTTTCTCCAGTTCTCAAATTTATTATGTTTTTATCTTGGGGAAACAAAGTTTTGTTATCCTGAGCTCTCAAGTTAATCAATCAAAATGATCCTGTTATCTGAGGATAACAACATTTTTATTTTGCGATAATGACATAAATAAATTGAGATCTCAAGAAACCAAATGAAATTAACTGAGGAAATATAATGTATGACCGCTTAGGGCTTCTGTAACATACATTATTACTGCTACTTAGTAAATATGGTAGAATTGTGTTTATTACCTTTGTTATGAACACTTTATTTGAATACCTGTTACCAGCCTTACACTCCAGACGTTTTATGTTTATTTTGATTGTGTTTCTTACATTTGAAATGACAAAAAAGCTATAATTTAACTTAAACTGGTTGGCAAGAGCTCCTGTTCATTTCAGTCAGAATTTAACAGAGATATATGTATATATGTACAATATATTACTAATAAATAAATGATTAAAAGACAAATGATTGTTTATGTGACCTTTATTTTAAGAGAAAAATGACAACAAAAAATACAAAGCAGCGCAACACAAAATCAATAAACAACTGAGAGTATATAACCAGTACAAAATACAGAAACAGATCAGATGACATGAGAACATTCGGCCTGGCAAAGCATTACAGATATTTCTGGGCTCATCTTTTAGGAAGTGGCTTCGTTCCTGTGAGAAATATGTGGATTGGAAGCAGGGAACGATGTCCATGAACTCAAGAATGTTCATTTGATGTTTATTTTGAAAATATTGACACAGTTTCTTCAGGAGTCTGAGTTTAGATTCAACAACACATCATACGGGTGTTGAACCATGATTCACGTGGCCTCAGAAATCATCCCGCCCACCTCGACCACGTCCTCTGTCCTATCTGCTGTCTCCTCTTGTGTTTTTGTGGGAAAGGCCGAGCTCCTTTCCTCTTTCTCTTCGTCTCCTTCGTCCTTCTTTCCTTCCCTTTGCTCTCCTCCCCTCCTGCTCGTCCTGCACAGCATGAGAAGAGCTCCTCTGCATGTCTTCCTGAATGACGGGTCACAGGCGGCATACAGGAGAGGGTTAAGGCAGGAGTTGAGATAAGCTAAACAGGTGACGTATGGCTGAGCAGCCAGTAAAATCTGATCTAAAGAGCAGGAGTATGGGACAAAGCCAAACTCCAGCAGGGAAACAGTCTTATTAACATGCAGAGGCAGCCAGCACAGGAAGAAGGCCATCACTAAAGTGATAATGACCCTGAGGAGTCTTCGCTGGCGCCTGCGGTCAGGGCGAGGGCCCCGTCCAAAGTGTCTGCTAAGGAGCTGGGCCAATGAGCAGTAGCAGACCAGCAAGATGACAAGAGGCAGCAGGAAGCCAATTAGAGTTGATTTAAGACTCAAGGCGGCCGCCCACCACATCTCTGCCCTCTCTCGATCTGTCTCCTCCAGCCCTGCTCCAATCAGCATGGAGTAATCCATCTGACAGGACAGGAACACTGATCCAGTAGGCTCTAGCTGCCAATCATCCTCAGATTCAGGGTCCACCTCCACCTCCCTGACAGAGCGCAGCAGCAGGCCAGGAAGTGCCAGCACTCCTGCCAACACCCACACCCCTCCAAGTATCCACAAAGCCCTGCTGGAGCAGCTCTGTGGAGCATGGTGGCTGCTGGAGTGCCGGTGTCCAGTCAGAACCCAATACCGCTCCACACTGAGCATGCTCAGGCTGAATACACTGGCATACATGTTGAGCGCAGTGAGGAAGCTGCTGATTTGGCAGAGGGCTTGCCCAAAAGGCCAGTGGTAGCCCATCGCTGTGTAGACCGCCCACAGAGGGAGGGTGACCAGGAAGCAGAGGTCAGCTAATGCTAAGCTAGCTATTAGAGAGTCTGTCAGTGAGCGTGAGGAGCGAGGGATGGAGGGAGAATAAGAGGAGGAGGTGGAGGAGGAGGAGTGAGAGGGGGGTCTGCAGCTTTGGCCTGAGGAATATCCGCAGTCTTTGCTCTTTGGAGGAAATCTCCCAGAGCTGTTGATGTTCTGCTGACTGGTTCTGAAAAAGCCAGTGCAACAGAACCTTCCAATTTTATCCCCGGTCCTCGTCCCCCTTCCTTCAGCTCGGTCCAAGTAGGCCCACAGCACCAGGCCGTTGCCGAGGCAACCAACCAAGAAGGCCAGCAGGTAGATGGAAGGGATGATGGAGAAGGAGGGGGACCAGTCGCTGTAGTCGCAGTGGTAGAGAGGTGAGGGAGAAGGGGAGGGGGAGGTGAGGAAGTCTGCATCTGACATCTGTGCGTCCATCACCGTGGCTTCTACATAAAATCTCTCATCAGCTCACTTTAACTTCTTCCACAGATGACTCGGACGGTCTGAAATTTCAATAACACATGATGGGATTCTTTAACATTTGCAACAGCCACAAAGACTGTAAATACTGTACATGCACAGCTCGTAACAACAATTTCAGCTACACACATCTTACGAGGAATCTGCCCAGCGTTGTCATCAGTGGATGCGAACTGTGTTTTTGTCCATGCTTATTATCTGTTATGTTCTCTTCTCATTCTGCTCTCAACAGACTACCTGTTTGAATATAAATTAAAGACTTGAGCTGACTATGATGCCTCACTTTTCAAATGAAAGCACTATCACCATCCGTTTTAGGCCTTTTTGATCATTTAAATGAAACAATATTGTTCCTACAATACAGTCAGAAAGTAAACTGCACACATCTAAGAACGTACATCGGTTCTGGATTTAAAAAAAGCAGAAATAGATAAAAGGTTCTCATGCTGCATTGGATTCATGCTGTAAATTTGGATTACAGCCTTCACCAAGCAGCATGTTTTGCATTCATTATCCTAAATGAGGGACTGTAGTCCTGAGAGGAATTATGATGAAGCGCACAACAGACACTTACCTCGGGCTGCTTCATCAGCTTGGATGAAATCCTTTCTTAAAATACTGTGATGATCATTGTGCAGCAAAATTCAGCCACTGTCTTCTCACCTCGTCTTCTCTCATGTCACTTTTCCCCTGTGTGCTCCTCTCTCAGTCTCTACATCTGGACTGTACCAGCTGAGGAAGGTGTGCCTTCCTCTTAAGTCTGATTATATAGCAATGTCCTCTACACACACACACACGTTTCCACACATGCACACGCCCAGAGCTCTCCTTTCTCTTGTTTTCAAACCAGACCACCCCAGCAGAGAGTTACGAGACCTGCAAACACCCCTCCACCTCCGCAGCCCCCAATCCAAACACACACACCTCCCGGGAGACACAATAACACCACCCATCCTGCACCCACAAACACACACACAAACCCGAGACACACAAACAGATCCCCACAATCCTCCAGGCTTCTCATATTCTCTGCGCACAGACACAAACACACATCCAAACACACTCTTTCTTCTCTGTGCTCTCACATGTTCAAACACACAGTGGTCAACCCACACAGAGGGCAAACAGCAGTTCACAGCCCTCACATTCATACTCAAAATAAAGGAGAATGTATGTGCCGCGGTCTCCATGAAGGCCTGCAAACCATTATTCTGTATATACCTGCTGTTTTGGGATGAAAGTAGATCTGCTCGATGAAATTTGAAAGTAGAAATCATGTCTCTAAGCGCTTTTATGCTAAAGGGTTAATTATTTTACTTGCATGTTGTCTCCTTTTACCATGCATGAATGTTTTCTAATTTTCATGTGATACTGCAGTTTGCAGATTAATCGTTTAGTTTGTGGACAGTGAGTGGAATATATACCAACTGACTGACCGAACTGTCTTACTAATACACCACGGCATATAGTTTTATATCAGTTTCTCATGATGAGCTGGGCACCCTGTGACATCCAGCAGTTTCCCTATAAATAGTTAGTTTGTGTAGGTGTATGATGTTAGCTGTGTTTCTTTTGACTCCCTGACTCCTGGTTTAATGTCTGTCTCAGTTTTCACAGTTTTCTCCACAGCAGCAACTCCTTAAATGTCGACCGTGACAAGTCTCTGTTTTTAAAAAAAAGACATCAGTGATTGATGGAATGATCCATGATGATGATTTAGTTAAGAAATTCTCTAGACAGTCATTTCATTTCAAGCTAAAGTTTTACAGCAACATAAAACAATATATATGTCTTTTTAAAGCGATAGTGGAGAGATGACAGGAAAAGAAGAACTGGATCCTGGATCTGTTTCAAACTGGGAGATAATTGCAGTTCATGATTGGTTTCCTAACCCCCAAGTGATGAGGAAACCCCTATGAGACAGTATTATGTTACTAAAAAACATAAAGCTAAAACCTTCTACCTCTGCAAGTTGTCTCTGTTATAACTAAGCCTGGGTATTTGATGAATGTACTGATGCGATGGATGGATTGATACTGTAGACCAGCAGTGTAAACAGTGACGATGTCCTCCCGGTAAACAGGAAGTGTTTGTTTCCACAGGGGTAGAGGTCACACTGTCATCAACCTGTTGTTATGGAAACCAGCGTATCCAAAAACATTCCACAGTCTTTTTTTTTTCTCAAGCTTCACTCTCTGAGAAGGAAAGAAAGGGAGAGTAAACACAACTGTTTCATTGAGAGGAAAAAAACTGAGGTTTAGCATCACAGAGGTGCAGTGTAACAAAACAGGGTTAGACCAACAGAGCACATGGAGCCGTATGACAATCTGCTGTAAACAACTGGTATTAACTGATCAGCAGTTCGATCCCGAGCTCCTTCAGCCTGCATGCCAAAGTGTCCTTGGGCAAGCTACTGAACCCGAAGGACACACACACACACAGGACACTTTGTTGGCCACTGGTACTGGTTAATGGCTTTCATTCAAACATGGCAATGGCTTGGCTACTTGTAAAGGGAACAAGATAAGAATTTGCATATTATACCTGAAATGGTACGAAGCACAGAAGAGGCAAAGTCCACACAGAGTGACGACGTTTGAAAGGGATTAAATGCACCGTGTGGAGACACACTGCATGTTTTTCACCATGATTGTCCAGAGAGCAGGTCGAACTCTTGTTTGTCTTCTTATCGCCGTGATGGTTGGAGCAGAGGTGCAGGAACATCTCTCACCCGAGTGTAAGCAGTTCTTGTACATGGGCACGCTGCCTCGAGGGCTCGAGGAACAGCCTTTTAAAAAGATCTGCCAGTTCTACGAGGGCAACCCACGATTTGTCACCCTGTATGACACCACCAACCACATTCCTATTTATTCTGCGTACACCTTCAAACGTTCGGATGGCTTCAAGAAGGTTGACGTGCCCTGGATGTATGAGCCACAGGTAGGAGATGAATATTGGATTTACTTGGTCTTTCCTTCCCTGTGTTTAATCCTCTGGGGTCCGAGCAATTGCCCACAACTGCAAAAGCAGTTCAAAGGGCCATTGATAGGAGCCCGTTAAAAAGGCTTGATTTCCAGTGTTTAGGCCATCTGATTTTGGAAATATCCTTTGGTAATTAGACAGATTTGTTTTTGTGTGTGTCCTGACAGCTCTCCACAGTGTCTGGCCCCAGAGAGATGCAGTCGTTCCCTTCAGAATATGTCCATAATAGTTTTGAGGACGCTCAGGCTGTGCTTGACGACTACTCTGACAGCGTAATCTTTGAGCGTGGTCAGCTGAATCCGGACGAGCACCAGGCTCAACCTGATGACAAAGCATCCACCTACACCCTCACAAACGTGGTCCCTCAGGTCAGAGAGTTCAATATCGGCCCCTGGAAACACCACGAGCACACCATCCGCAGGCGGCTCAACAACTACTGCCGTGGAACCACCTATGTGGTCACCGGGGTCACCACCTCGGGCCACATGATCCGCCGCAACAACATCAACCGCCTGGGTATCCCCACATACCTCTGGTCAGCCTACTGCTGCGTTGATTTTGACCACAATGCACCGTACGCAGAACGCTCAAAGTTTCCTGCGTTTGCAGCTTATGGGCTCAACGAGAGGGAGAATAACAAGGTTCAAGAGATGACGGTGCAGCAGCTGGAGGACTTCCTGAAGAAAGTAACCTATGTTGGCAGCTCTTTCCAGCTCTTCTATGACAACTGTGTGCCTCCTAATAGTGCTAATAGTGCCTTGCACATAGCTTAAAATAGAAGAGACGGTCCTCCAGGGAGGAAGGGATTAATCATTTCATTAGTCATTCTGCATTTTGCACTCTCCCTGGGTAAATAAATCTTTTTCACATTTAAAGAAAACAATAATAACAGTAATCATATTAAATTCTTGGGCCAAAGACAGTAGTTATGCAACTACTACTCTATTTTTTATTATAATTTGACTGATCGTTAATGATTTTATCCAGTAATTTCTCTGTAGTTCAACAGATTAACAAAATAATCTCAGTTAAAATGTCCATTTACTAGATTTTCTGAGCTCAATTCAGTGAAGAAGATCTGATATCTGGTCGAAAAAGCCCCGAAAATCTACCAAGTGGAGCTTTAACTTCACTTTTTTTCTTACATAAATTGTATTCGATGGTGCATTCACGAGCTTTTAATGTGCATGAACTCACCATGAAGTACGTGAGCGCACGTGGCTGTACTCCACACTTTATCTCGTGTTAACTTATCCTCTTAATGACTGAGAACTACACCTGCCTCTGTGGGTCTTTTGTTCAGCACGATCAGATTAGATGAACAGTTTTACATTTTCACGTACACCCTCTGTAAACTGTAGCACTACTACAAACCTCTCTGATGAAAAGCCACTCATGCACAAACCCAGAATAAACCGATATTAAGATTCTGAATTTCTGTTTTAGATTTTTTTTTGTGCTAAACTAGGAGTGCTAGTTCATCCCATCTATCTGTTCTGAAGTAAACCATTTTGTTTTCAATTGGATCTCACGCCGTCATGAAATAAATTGATATAGAAATAAAAATTCTCATCTTTCTCCCAGTATCATTTTGTGGCTGTTCATTATTATTATTATTATAAGTCATCAGGATTTGTCTAAGGTCTCTGTATTTTAGTCCAGCAGGTTATAGATGCTACAAACTGTATCAAAACATAAAAACTGTGAAATAATCCAAAAGTAGGAGGGCAGACATAGCCGCGGGGAGGAGGGTATGATTAGTAACCGCATTTAGTTTGAGAGGGTAGCTGTATCCTGCCAGCTGGCATATGCTACAGGGCCAGATGGTCAGCTCCACAGAGCCTGTTTTGACCAGCAGCAGACTGATAAGAGCCCAGGACACATTTGAGAACCTTAATTGGAAGAACACTTAACCATGATGGTCAGCAGAGGGAGACATTGTTTGTGTAATATTAGCCACATTGTTTAGTTTAACGCCTTCCTGTGGGAAAGAGAGACCCATCTTATTGTTGTTGAGTAACAGAAGTCTTCGTTATGCAAAGAAAACCGCAAAAAGAAGACTGCACGCTATGAACTCCACATTTTTAATTTCTCTTTTCTCCATTCACACATTCAGCGAGTTTAAAAAAAACAAACTAATCTCTGTACAAAGAGGGCATGATAACACCCTGTGAAGCAGGGATTAAATGTATGGGACACCCTGAAAGAACAAGGTTTACTTAAATCATTGTCAAAATATGCTGAGTCATTGCAGCACAGAAACACTTCAGAGCGAGTAAAAAGTAAAAAAAACTAAAGTTTAATAGTAATAATCGTTGCTCTTTGTACTTCAAAGAAATTACCTTTGGGTTCACGCAGAACCCAATCGCTCTCATCCACACACACACACATATATGTAATACACTTAAAAACACTAACAGTAGGTAGCCACAGTAGACAGGTGCTTTGCAGCTTGCAGCGACAGTCCAGTTTATACCAGAATGTGTCCCGCTCTCAGTTGAACCAGGTGGTGTTGAGCTGTGTCTGTTTCTTGATGCTCGTGTCCAACTTGAGAACTTCTCTGATTGCCATGGTAGCGTAGGTTGATGGAGGCAGGGAGAACTCCATCCGCAGAGCCCGATACTTCCCCTCTGTTGGAGGAAGGAGAGAAATACTGGATCAGAGTGCGTACAAAGACTGCACGTAAACTTGAAAAATCCAATTTATTTATATTTGAGTATTTAAAAATGGCTTAAAAAAGGAGCATTTGCAGCACAAACAAACAGTAGTTTGACCAGTTTTATTGTTTCTGAGAGGCTATGCTGCATGGTCAGCAATTCATTTGCATACTCTCTCTGTTTTCCTCTTCATCCTCGTAGTGGTGGCATGTTCTGAGGAGTCCTCTGGGGAATCTTGTTGCTCTGTTTCTGCTGGCTGTATAAATAAGCAACTGTTTGCTAACCAAGTTTATAAAGATGAAAAATATGTCACTGCTGTGCTCAAAGCTTGTTGCTCTGTGGCTAAAAAATAAAATATGATAAACAGATTTAAGGAGACCTGGGGAAAAATCTTCAGTTTAAAAACAGCTATATGTATAGTAATCTCTTAACAACTGTGTCTAACTAAATTAAATTCAGTCATATTAGTCCAGTCTAATATAGTTCAGACCAAAACAACCCTAAAAAGGAACTCACCTTTATTGAATACAGGAGCCGGTTTGTTCTCCAGTTTCTCAAAATCACTATGCACCAGAGAGATCCTGGGGTCATCGTACTGAATCACCTCCCTGCATAAAACACAGCAGATTAGAGGTGGTTAAATTAAAGAATTAAAATAAAGCATTAAAATAACTTCAGCCCAACCCCAACCTCGGTATAACACAACACATACTACATCATACTACACAGGTATTTAATTGGCTGCTAACCAGCTGACATCGCTGGGTCTGATGATGATGCGTCTGTAAGCTCCAGCCAGAGAGTAGTCCTTCACTTTGTGTCTCATGTTGTCGATGTCCAACCCGTCTGCAGACAGCAGCTCTCTGTAGCCTTTACCCACTGACGGACAGAAAAGACACAAACATCACATGTAAGTAAAAAAAAAACAAAAAAACAGCTGATGTTGTTTCTCACAGCTAGCTTTTCATGTAACGTGCAAATGAATTGACTTTACCATGATGGGAGGGGTAGATGACATCATAACCAGGAAGTGGCATCACAACGTCATGGATGGAGCAACTCTCAGCCTCCTCTGCAGACAGCAGGTGTGCGGTGGCTTCACGAACAGATCAGAGACAACATCATTTAACACACTAATCTACATTATTTTGAGTAACTGTTCCTTCAGATAATTCCCTGTTCTTTACATCTGTTGTCAAAGCAACATTTTGGGATACTCGCTTTCTTGCCACGTGGTAGATGAAAAGATTGATAACACTCGTCTGTATGTGAAATATGAAGCTACAGCCAGCAAATAAAAAAAACATCAGTCTGGCTCTGTTCAAAAGGTGACAAAATCCAACCGTTTAAAGCCTGAAGAGTCAAAAATAATTGTGTTTTTTTAATATTAATATTATTTAATATATATAATTTTCTTTAATATTTAACATCAGACAGCAGAAAATGGTGAACTACTAACTTCCTCTGAGCACCAGGTCCCCCTCCACTGCCTTCAGGCCGAAGGCTTCGATTCTGCGGCTCACCATGGTGTTCCACACAACGCTCTGGTAGCTGTGGATGTACATCAGACGGTTGTTACGAGGGATCTGCAAAAAGAACAAACGACATTCGTCAGAAAGAACAAAAACCTGCCTCATTGGATGGAAATAAGTTGGCAGGGAACATGCTGTTTATCCATGGAGGGTTCAGCTCCTTTCTAAGCAGAATCCTGCTTTAATTGATGTATGTTCCACCCACATTTTCAATCTTTTATTAGCATCGTTAATAAGTGAAAAAAAAACCAACCAGTCCAAAAGCAGTGACGATGTTCTTCTTGCCATACATAGACAGGCCTCGCAGCAGCTGCCCCTCCACACAGCGCTTGTTGGGCAGCTTTTTCAGGGATGCCTCCGGGTCCTGAGTCTTTGCCCACTCCTCTCTGCAACGGACCAGGAACTCTTTCTCAGCTGAAGAATGGAATAAAGAAGGAAACATTTAAAACCACTTTATAAACAGAAAAAAAAAGAGAGATGGTGAGGGAGGAAAAAATCATTTCTTACCTCCGGGACGAGGCTTCAGAATCAAATCCACCACCTCGTTCCAGTCATTTTTCAAGATGGCCCTGCCCCGGACAAAATGAGAAAACAACGCATGAGTTTACCGTCCTGCCGAGTCATGATTTATACCGTCCTGTCACAGTTTGACCTTACCTGCCGACCTGTTGTGTAGGCACAGCTGTGGTGCCAAAGCGCTGCATGCCATAGTAGTTGATGAAGCCAGTCTGCTTGAGGGATGTCAAGGCCTGATGGACCTGCTCATCTGTCCCTGAGATGTTCCTGTTATGCAAATGTATCAAGGAATAAGACAATGAACTGCACAGTCATGTAAGAATGCAGTTAACACTGGTGACAAGACCAGATACAGCAGAAGTGAACAATTTCAGGAGAGAAAATGGAGGATAGAAGCACAAAATTAAGAGAAACACTCATGTTTGAATTAAAATAAAATCCACGGGGCACCTTTAGACCATCAGATCTAATTCTTGCATAATAAAAGATGAGTTGAGGCAGCTGACCTGATAAAGAGTGCAAAATCTATGAGGACACCTGCCTCGTTAACAAAAGACTTGCAGCACTTGGTTGGTTACAGGTAACCGGCATCCACAACAAAGCGCAGGAAACAGGTGTTATGTATAATTAGATGAAATGTCTACATCTGCTGACCTGATGACCACCGTGAAGTGGTTTCCCTGCAGCTCCCCCAGCTTTAGAGGGTGGTTTTTGTAACAGAAGTTTCCCAGCTTGAGGTTCATGAGGCACTTGTTGAGGTGAGCCAACCTCTCTGCTGTGATCCTGGGAGGACAGGGAAAAGGTTTCTTTAATTACTGAGCCTGTGAAATGAGCTGATCCAGCAGAGATCATCTGCTTAGTGACAGCAAAAACACCTCCAGCACTGACGGGATGCAACTCCTGCCTACTTCCTATCATGACAGGACAAGTCTGAGAATAATTTGCTCACTAATTTTAATTTTAATTAAAGCAACGAACACACACTCACTTTAGCACTGCGATCTCCTGCACAGTGATGGCTCTCTTGTCCTTGGTTCCCATGTATGAAAACATGTTGGGTCTAAGCCTGGAAAGACAGATTATTGTACATATGACGGTCTTGAACTACAAGCATATTTTGTTTGGCAAACGTACCATCAATCTGTCTCTTATTAATAAATGACCATCACTTTTTACATTCATTGAAGTACATTTAAGTATTACATTCACACCTTAGGAACTTTGAAAGCACATTGATAGCATCCATGGTGTCCTTGTTCTCCTTGTAAAGGACAAAGTGGCAGAAACTGCCACGGTTTTTGGGCCAGAAGTGTTTCCTTGGAGCTTTTATGGACACAGAAAAAAAAAAAAAAAAAGGTTGCACTGAATTGTTGTTGTATGAATTGTTGCTGTAAATAATCACAGATGATTAAAGCATAACATATTTTATAATTTCACATGATTAGTTGTAAAGAAAACTTCATCGTTTCATTATTTAGTAAAGCTAATTTTGACTTATGTATTCAAAATCTGCTTTGCAAGAAAGAATGGTTATAAGTTTAAAATAGAAATCAAAAATCAAAAAGCATTTCAACATCTAGTGACCGACACCTAACTCCATGTGGGTTTAAACCACTTCCTCTGTGCTGTATGGAGAATCGGTTCTTACCTGCAGTTGTTTTGACCTCTATCCACCAGAGAAGAGCAAAAGGAGGATAGAATAATGTTACTAAGAAAGAGATGTTTAAGGACTGCGGGGTGGGTTGTCAGGGGTGAGCTCTCATGCATGGGCCTGTGAGTGGAGTGTGGTATTTAAATGGTTCAAGGCACCATGATATTGAAGCTCTGCTTTCCTAACTTCCTTTTGAAGTGTTCATTCCGACCAAACTAAGTCAAAATCTAGATCAAGAGCATTCCACTAAATAAAAAGGTCAGTCAAAAAAAAAGCTGATTTTTTTTGTTTTTTTAAAAGATCTGAGCAGAATCATGCAGGAGTCTTTGATCATGCACATGCACAAGTGCATGCATTGTATTTCACTGCTCTGGAAATCAGCTGCGACCACATGCATTTCAGCAGATAAGCAGGGAGTAGACATAAAAACGGACATGCAATAAAGCCTCTCTCTCATCATTTCGCTGATTTACTGGTCACGAATTCTGTCTGGACAGTTTAAGGCTGACATCTGGTTCTGTCTCCTCCCCACATACCTGCCAGAGCTTTCTTCCCAGCGGTGTGGTAGGCCACAATGAACTTGCGTCCTTCCTTCTCTTCTGTCTTTGTCTCCAGACCAGGAAACTGAGTCTTGATGGCTTTGTGGACAAGCGTCCTCTTCTCTTTTGTGTCGTCCACCACCTACAGAGAACAGAGGAGCAAGGACCTTATTGAAAAAGAGTTTTAAGCGTGGATGGGTATTGTTCAAATTTGTGGGGGAGGTTTGTGATGACACAGCACTCAAGACGACGTGTGCATGACTATGGCTATGCAGGACTACATTTGTGGTACTCGGACCGCTTACTTTGCATTAAAGAGCAGATACAGGTTAGCTGCAGTGCCCGGCTAGTCTCACATAGCTGAACCCATCTTAAAAGTGCTACATCAGGGCACCTGCTAGCAAATGACCAGCTTAAAGTTCACTTACTCGACTGTGCAGATAAAGATAAAGATTTTTTCCTGCATGTCTCTATGAATTATTAGATGGTACAAAGTTGCTACAAACACGGTGCATGCTCATTGTACCATAAACGTTTCAAGGTTCGGTACCCAGCCCTAGTTTTAAGTGATCTCACCTCGATAGAGACGTTGTCCTCTTTATTCTTGAAGAGCTGCAGCTCCCCAAGCTGCTTTTTCTGCTCTTCGGTCAGCACATCAGATTCCTCTGGCAGCTGTGGAGCCTCTGTGACTTCCTGGCACAGAAGGAACACAAAACAAAAACTTTAGAAAGTCTTATCTGACCTTATCCAGGGCTGGAAAAACACAAGATGTAATGCCCATCACGTGATAACATCCTGTAGGTCAAAGGATGTGTAACAATATGATATTTACTTGATATGTATACTGAAGATGAGACTTGCTAACAGGTTTAAAACACTTCACCTGTGACTCTGTTCAAAAAGAAATAAGACCACATTTTAAATTCTGACTAGGTCTCCCCTGCAGCCAACTTGTGGATTTAGCCATATTAGTAAAATCTCAATAACAGTAAAGAGAAGAGACAAAGCTGGTGGCTGAAAATTACTCCAAAATCTTACCTCTGCAGGCTCTGCAGGGATAGTGAGGTCATCTAAATGCACTATCTTGCCTTGTTTGTTGATTTCGTGCACCACAAAATCAGAATATCTGAGAACAAATCACAAGAAATCATCTGTTAAACGATCCAAACTGAATAACCTTGAAACAAATGAACAAACTATCAGTGACTGTGGAGGACGAACCTTTCCTTCAAGATTCCCGAGAAGCCTTCATGGTCGCTGACATACTTCAGAATGCCCACATCCAACTCAGTCAAGCCATGCTTCATCATATCAGCAAAGGTCTCACCATCCTCTTCTCCATCACCTTCCTCTCCCTCGGGCTCTTCCTCCCCATCTTGGCGGGGAGGGCCTCCATTCTTTTGATCCTTCTCAACTCTGGGTTTCTTTGTGGGTGCGTCTTCCTCTTCATCCTCGGGACAGCCTCTCTTTTCTCCGACCTGGACGGGGACAGGCTCTGATTCAGCCATCAGAGCCAAGCTGCGACAACAGGGACACAAAATGATTCAAACATTGAAACACAGTACAGTTGCAAGTTCCACCTTTTTTTTTTATATTCCTTTAATAGTAATGAAAATAAAAGTAATGAGACGGTAGAGAGCTGACAGGAAATGAGGAGAGAGTGCAGTACACTGTCAGCACATAGTCAGCATTTAAAGCCACCAAGACAACACAGTTTTAACAGAAAGTCTGTGTTACAATCTAGGGCATGGAGTTTGAAAGGCACGGGCACTTACCAGGGCGGGGGAAGTATCAGAAAAGATGCTATTGAGCTGCACTATGGGAAATATAGTTTTTATGTATTAGTCCCAGAGTACATAGTTTCTTATGAGGTTTCATGGAGTTATTTCATCAGTAATGATGCTGACTTGTCAGCAGGACTGCTGCATCCATGCTGTCTTTGACCAGGACGTAAATTAGGTCGTGTCACACTTGACATCTTGTAGCTGTGTGATTTTGTGCCATGCAGACGGTCTTAACTAAACTACTTACACCCTTCCTTATGTCACTTTGGTACCATGCATTAGATTAATCTTGTTTTACACACTATTATTAGCAACATATTGCAACTGATACATCCGAATCTATGCAGCGAGCTTTGAAGTTCATTTCAACAAAACATCTGCTAACATAGCACTGCAGTGTTTGCATGAGTAATGACAACAAACTGATGTAACGTTACTGGCCTTGAAAACGCTGCTGCAGCTCTGACTTACTGTTTGCAGGGGAGCTGAGATAGCAGCAGACAGTTGTGGACCCGGGACACACCTCTTGTTTCCCAGCTGTCAAACACTTGCAGGGACTTCTTAACGGAAACGAGCTTGAAGCAGGCACTGAAAGATTAAAAAAATGAGAAATACTGCTGAGCACTCAAAAGTTAGCAGAGCCGCTAGCGCAGTCGCATTGTCATTATCTGCACGGCTAAGGTGCTAGCAGCTAGTTAGCTGAAGCGTCGGTGTAAACAAAGAGAGAAACGCTGTTGTTTTCAGCTTAAACTCGACTTTGACTCACCTACGTCTGGTGATATTCAGAAGAGTACGGACAGCAATGAACGCCAGCTTTTTCCTCACACGTGTGTGTGTGTGTGTGTGTGTGTGTGTGTGGTTCCGGAAACAGATCCTATCATGAAGCCCCGCCCCCCTGCAAAACGTTTGGTTAACGACCTGTCAATCAAGGAGCGAGCTTCACTGAAAGATACCCACAATTTAAAATGATATTTAAACGGTTTGTTACGAGTTACATGTTCATTTTCAACATACAATAGACAAGTGGTGACTTTTGTGAAATGAAGCCAAACATGAAAGTGCCAAAAATGCAGTTCTTTAAACGGCCACTTGAGGCTGGCTACAAAATGAGTCAGTCTCCATAAGACCTCATATTAAAATGTCCAACTTCACAGCAGAAATAAACATGTTTACAACCTGGTACAAAAAATGTTTTGGTAGTGATAGCTAGTTTCCCCTGTTCATAGCAGCTGTACTGAGGGTGGATTTTTATATAACTCACCTGTTCAAATTTATGCATAATGCAGGTGAAACGAGAGGGTTGAAAGTCCCAGTTACACCACTAGATTTCACTAAAGCCTAGACACAGGTCCTTGAAGCTATCATAACGCATCATGATAGGCTCATCCATCATAAATAATCTTAAGCCATATATGAAAGGTTTAGTTTGCTGCTTCTTCTGCCTCCCGGTTAATCTAAATATTGGCAAAGACGTGGATCATCTGCGGACCTGAGGAGGGTCGATTAATGTCAGGGTGCTCGAATAAGGCATGCGTAATGGTACTTACCTGTCAATCAAACCGGCCAGTACAGTTGTCATGAACGGAGAAATTGGCTATAGAGACTAAAATAGGTTTTTTGTAACATGTTTATTTCTGCTGTGAAGTCAATAATTTTAATATGGGGACTTATGGAGATTGACTTGTTTTTGGAGCCAGCCTCAAGTGGCTGTTTGATGAACTGCAGTTTTTATAGCGCTTTTGTGTTGGCTTCATTTCACAGCCACAGAGGACACAGAGTACTGCTCGCATCCACTCACTGTTAATGTAGGGTGTTGCTCGTGTGCCTACTAAGATGGTGAATGAAAGCACAGGAATCATTGCTTTGAAAAAGGACGTCAATGAGTGACTCAAGTCCAGAGCCTGGCATCTACACTCACTGACTCACTGACTTACACACTCACATTGAATGAGACCAAATGAACTATTCACTTGAACAGGGAGAGACATCTGCTTGTCCAGGAAGAATGACAAATCCGGTCAAGTTAACATTTATAACGTCATGTGTTGGGTTTATATAGGTAATGCATGCAAATAGGTATTTTGTGGGGCAAGCAGTTCTGTAGGATAAAGGTGTCATTGAGAAGTTAAAGAAATTAGAGAAATCTATGAAAATCCAATGCCCATCGCGAAAAATAAGAGATATTTTTTTAATTGACCTCCTGCAGGCATAGACATAAAAGCATTAGGAGGCGTGGTGTGGAGGCTCCAGCGGGCTGTGTGATATCAGAGATGGCCTAGAAAGTTATATGTGGTAAATAGCATCTGTATTAAC
The DNA here is from genome assembly GCA_036365135.1 of Miichthys miiuy. NCBI lineage: Eukaryota > Metazoa > Chordata > Actinopteri > Sciaenidae > Miichthys > Miichthys miiuy. The sequence continues at coordinate 6,095,841 of CM071610.1, read as the reverse complement.
GTGTATCATATTTATAGAGTGAAAATTGCGTTTCATAATTGTTGTTTCTATGGAGACGTGGACACGTGGCACCTGTTGCATTAATGGCACAGAAAGACACAGGTAGGTTGTCAGCTTGTGAGAGAAAAGCTCAAATAAACTATTCCAAGTGAAACACGTAGCTTTGAAATGAAGTCAAACTTATTGTATAGGTCTATAACTATGACACATTTAATAATAATTCACAATATTCACAACTACAAAGTCTCGCTACTGAATCATGGGAAACGTGGACGTGATATCGGCGCCGTGGCTTAGTTGGTTAAAGCGCCTGTCTAGTAAACAGGAGATCCTGGGTTCGAATCCCAGCGGTGCCTTTTCACTGTAGACGTGTTAGATGTCTGTACATGTTGCGTAGAGACGCAGATCATGCATTCCCAGTCAGGAGACACAAGTTACTTATAAATGGTATTTGAAGGTGAACTGTGCTTAACTGTGCATAAGAAACCTCCTGTGTTTGTATTGATTAATTTGTCTGTGATTAGGATAGTGAATGACAGTGAAGCTGCAACAATTATAATGAGTAAATTTACCAGCAACTACTTTGATAATTAATCAATGGTTTTGCATTTTTAAGCAAATTTTGCTGCTTAAAGCTCCACAAATTTGATGAGTTGTAGCTTTTCTTTGTCATATATGATTGTAAACTGTTTTAACTGTAAAACACAAGAATAAATAAAACAAGAATATGAATACATCATCATGGGAAATTATAGCAAGCACCTTTCACAATTTTCTCACATTTTATAGACAAAGTAACTAATTAATCAAAAATAATAATCGACACACTAATGGCTTATTGAAATAATCATTAGTTGCAGCCCCAAATTACATTTTCCTTGAAATATTTGTATCTGTTTTGGCCTCTTTAAAGCTGTTGTTTTATCGGGCTGCTGTTCTACAGTCTGTAGTTAAAGGGCAAACACTTGCGTGGACACTTTGCACAGAAAACTAAGAGAGGAATGGTGTGTTCAGGACCAACAGCAACTGACAGTAACTTATTTAAAAAGAAAAAAAAGAAAGAAAGAATGAGAGAATTGTGGTCCATCCACCACAAGATCCTGTGGTAAACATTGTACGTTGTTACAGTAATTGGAAGTAAAAAAAAAATCCTGCTTCAAATGAAACCAATAACTTGACTCATTTCTAATTTTAAAGTTTTGTTACTATTAATGGCTGTCAGCTGCCCGGTCCGCCTTCACAAGCACTCTCCAAGAAAGTGATTGTGTCTGTCTGGTAGGAGACGTCAGCCAAACCTTCTATAATAAAATTTAACGTCCTAAACCGCAAAGAGTTCATCTGCAAAACAGAGTCCAGAACAAATATTAGCTGAGTGTGACCTAAATGGGCTGTCTGGTCTTGGTCTTGACTCGGTCTTGCTCTGCCTGGGTCTTGGTCTTGTCTCGGTTCCGATGCACTCTGGTCTTGATCTTGATTTGGTCTGGTTTAAGTGGTCTTGACTACAACACTGCCAGGTGTCTGGTCTGTGTCGGTGTCATAAGGTACTTTAGTTAAAAAACAAGTTTCGGCCTACATTTTCTTCTTTGGCAGTTAAGGAGAATGCTGACTCCATTTTACCAATACCTCATCATACCATCATGCCTATGGCCAGTCCCAATCACATCAGGGAAAGTAGCCTAGAATTCAACATGTTATGCTTAGTGGTGACCTGAAGTGATTAAATAGCATAGGATGTTAATAATTTAGCCTTACTGCCTCTCTTGTCGCTTGTTACCACTCTTCCAGAGAGTTTCAGAAAGAGCAATATACAAACATTGGTGCCATTTCCTGAAGTCAAATTTGCATTTAATGACTTCTAAATTTAAAAAGTTCAGCTTTAAAATGTTCTTCTTAAACTTTGTTGCTTATGGTTCTGTGCATAAAGATATGCTAGAGCAGTGTGTATGCAGTATCTCCCATGTCCAGAGATGAAAGGGAGCAGAGATTGTTATGGTCTGGTAATTTCAAAGAAGCAAGGAAGCAATCTTTGCAAATACATGAATGTTACAGGGAAGTCTTGTTACATGTGGGGAATTATGGATTATAATTATTGTACTTGTAGTGATAGATGTGTACCATGGCACTCTGCTAATGAAATCTTTTGTGATTTCAGACTTTGCAAGGGAGCTCCTGTACGTGTGGTCAGATATTATCATCAATACAACATACATCTTTAAAGTAAGTCCAGTTCTCACTTGTCTGTCAGAGAGCCGTACCACTGCACCAGGAGCAGTGAGGCCTGAACTAATAATTTCACATTATTTATGACTGTGCTGCTCCTCATACTAACCAAGAGTAATGGAGATTTTGTGCAGCGTGAAAGACCAGATAAAACTGTAATAATATCCAAACGGAAACTGCAATGTTGCAATACAGCCTCAAAATCTATGTCAAAACAAACCTTGATGAAAAAGCATAAAGCAGAGTGGCTGTAGACAGGAACACAAAAAAACACACAGCTAACACTATAAATAGTATAGAAGCAGCATCCTGGGCTTGCTACCAAGATTTTGTACTGATACAGTACATAGATGTTGTGTAGAAGTGTAACTGAGGGGTAGTATATTAGATTCACTGCTAAACTACTGCACTTTTTCAACGATTATACTATTTTTTTCAAGCATTTTTTGGGGGCAATTTATGCTTTTATAAGAGAAACAACAATAGAAGGATGAGGTAGTAAGAGATGGAGAATGACATACAACAAAGGAGCTGGACTCCAGCTGCGGACATTACGTTTCCTGTTCTTCATGTTGAACCTCCAAGGCCACTAGGGTACCCCACCCTTTTCATCTTTAAGTCAGTATGATTCAAAATGATATATTTTTCTTCTGTGCTTCTTCATCTGATCAACAAGAAGTACTGATGGAAAAAATATACTTTACTTGAATACCACAGATAGCCGATATTTAAAAAACAAAAGTCTTGCAAGATGTTTTGCTTTAAAAGTACTGACGTACTACAAAATATGCTAAAAGCATCAAAAGTAAAACAGTACTCATTCAAATGTTATATTACGTACATTTTATACTCCATTATATTATTTTTCCACTCAAGGTTTTACACATATAGAGCTGAAAAACAACCCCCCACACACACAAAAGGCATAAAAACATACAAAATATGGAGAGATAGCGCAGTGATGGGCAGGCGTGTATCAGCGGAGGTGAACTGGCACCTCTCTAGCTAGTTCCATACTGTGGTCTGTGCTTGACTTTACACTGGGGATATGATGGAATAAAGTTGTCTTGATTTGACTTGACTATTGTAGTAATAAGTACAATATGTCCTTTTTAGGTTTAATGGGGTTTAAGTAGAACGTTCCATCAAAGGAATAAACTCAAGAATGTACTTCAAGTACAGTAAGTTGCAGTGGTATTTGGGAATTTTTACTCAGCCTGTAGTACTGGGTTTGTCACACACACAAGCAGTCTGGTTTAATATCTAATTAAGTATGCCCTCAGGCCTTTTATGTGGATTTTATATATCAACATGACTATTAACAACGCATTAACAATAAAGCAATTAACAAAATTACAATTTTGTAATTATAATAATACATTCATCGTGAGTAAAAGTACTAGCCTAGTGCAAGTGTGCATGGTTAACTTCCACTACAATGGAGAAGTGAGAGTTAACACGTTTCCAGTGCATGCTGGGAACATGTGTTCATACGTATAAAGGCTACTGTTTATTACATAAACTGTAGAATCTTGTAGAAATGTGTATTTGTGCACGCAGAGCTGCACGCGACTCCTGTCTCAAACGACAGAGGGAGCGCGTGTCATCTTTAGGTAGAGGTTAGTGTGTGTGTGTGTGTGTGTGTGTGTGTGTGTGTGTGTGAGAGAGAGAGAAACAGAGAACCCGGCTGCTGCCACCGAGCTGCCCGCTCCTGCTGAGGGGAAGAGGAGGAAACATGAGCTCCAGGAAAGGTGCGTATCCCTCAGCCTGTAACTCAGCGGTGCCACGGCACTTTTACTTGGATTTAATATGAAAGGTGGCGGAAGTTACGCGTGTAAGAGAGCCATGCTAAACGACGCTAAATGACCCATGCCAGACAGCTTTAAAAGCCTGATGATGTGTGTTTGTTCCCCCTCTCTCTCTCTCTCCCGTCCCTCCTCCACCCTTCCCCGGACTCGGACCTCGGTCATGCCCGTGGATAAACCGAACCTCACCCCGGCAGTGATGGCCATCCAGGCCAGAAAAAGGAGGCCGAAGGGGAAGAAAGACAGAGCGGGTCACAATCGGAGGTAAGCGGGGCGGCGGCGGCGGCTGATGACTGTACGTCGTAGTGAGAGTGAGAGCGGACGTGAAGTGTTTGTTTGCCGGGGTTTGGTTTGTTGGCAACCGGTTCCCTCTCCGTGTGAAGCCGGGGCACTCCTGCCCGGTGCGTCGGCGGTATAGACTGTGCGCACATATGGCAAAAAAAGGTATTTTTATCACACAGACGCGTTACTCTGTGGAGTGGGAAGTTGCCATTTACGCTATGGGACCCAGACTGGGTATCAGCTACCTACGGGTCTCCACTTGACTCCCTGACGGCTGCAACATTTGCATCCATAGTTGCCTACGCTCCCTCAGCTTATTTTGCCTCTCTTCCATCCCAGTAGCCTACCGATGGCCTCTTGATTGATTTTTTTTTTTGCACTGGGGGGTTGCAAAAGGAGGGTTGACAGATGTGACAGCTCATTTCCTTGGCCCTTTTGCAGTAGTGATGCCAATACCAGGCGGATAAGGAGTAAAACACCCCCCTTTTATCGCACCACACGCTGCTTGATTATGTAACTTTTTCTTGCATTTGTCACAACATTATTCCCTGGCGTGTGTGTGCGTGTGTGTGTGTGTGCTTCCAGTTTTGGTAGCCAGGGAAGATGCAGGGGTATTTCAGCGTGATTTTCCCCCGGCGTGAGTGGTTGCAGGGGGTGGGTGGGTGTGGGGGAGCTGGCGTGTGTGCAGCAGCAGCAGCAGCAGCAGCGCAGTGGCTCTGTGTGCATTCGGACTGGAGAGAGTGGAGAGAGTGGGGGCTTACTTAATGGCACGATGCTATTGGAGCGACGTCACCGACAGCCGAAGAAGGCATCAATTAGGTGATACCAACGGTGCGGCCAACCCCAGGGTGCTGCTGCTCGGTGCTGGCTGCTGCTGGAATGTGCTGGAAACCCCAAACCCATGCACTTAAGAAGATAAAGTTATTCTGATATGCAGTCTTAAGACATGAACACATTGGGTCAGTGGTGAAATAATCCCATTTCCAGACGCATTTTGTCAATAAATGATGAATCCAGTGGCAGCACTGAGATTGATGGAATGCTGTGGACGTGGTCTTGCCTTCCCCCCCAGTGTATGCTGGGATATGTAGACAGTGGGGCTTAGCTCTGATAAGGATTAAAGTAGACACAGAAAACGAGTGAATCTGACAAACTGAGTCTAGATTTCTCCTTACAGTAGAGTTAAGATGAATCATTTGGTCGATTAAATATCCATAAAACCGGGAAACATGCTCTTCACCATTCTTTAATGCCCAAGTCGATGTGTTAAAGGTCCAGTGTGTCAGATTTAAAGGGATCTATTGGCAGGATATGTTTCTACTGTCCACAAAATGGACAAACCGAACGCTGGCAATGGTAGGGTCTTTTGTGTTTTTCACATATTTCTTGGCCGTTGTAGGTGAACCACAAGCAGTATTGACCTGTTTTGTAAAACTGCTTCTTCCAAGGTCAATAATGAACCTTCAAGCTCACTAAATGTGTACCTGAATATGTTTTCTATCTTTTACACTGGCTGATTCATGCCGTAACATCAGTGAAAGGACTACTCTCAGTAGTAGACTGCAGAAAACATGTCTGACAACATATGGAATGGTGAGGTTTGGCAGCGTACACTCGACAGACGGCTCAGTGATATCTATGGAGGATTTATGAATCTCAAAATATTCACATATGACTGCAGCGTCTCGGTTTCTGTCCTGCTGTCTCTGTCTCTTGACCTTGGTCACTCTCTCTCACAGTAATAGTGACAGATACACGAGCTCATCCATCCATGCAGCCATTCACCCCTGTTTTAAGACGCTTATCCAGGTCAGGGTCACAGTGGAATCAGGGCATGCAGACACACCCAATCACACACACACCCACACACACACAAACTCTCTCTCTCTCGACTTCCCTTACACACATTTTCACTTTCTGCTTTGATCAAGTCATGCCCATGCCTCCGCCGAAGGGCTTCTCACAGCTGAGACGAGCTTTTTGTCTTCGGAAAACCACAACAAACATTCGCATTCAGAGCAGAGATGTGTACTCGGGCTGAGGGGGCATTTCAGCCAATGCACTGTCACTTGACTTTGATCTCTTCTGATTTAAGCAGATACAACTTCCCACGTCTGATCTCATTCAAGCACACAAACGGCACACATAGACATAAATACATACAAGCGCACACATCACACATAAAAAAAAAATTAATCTCCACCTTAAGAAGCGGCTATCTTTCCTCAACCTCCCTGTTGTGTGACATCTGAACTGACTTCGCTCAGTCTGGCAAACTTACACACACACACACACTAACAAACACAGAGGGGTGGAGGCTCAGAGGAGTAGATCGCGGTATCTTGCTGAGAACTTGCAAGAAACACTCTGGGGAGTTTGTGTGCGTGAGGTTGGTTGATTTACATATTTCCATTGTCCTTATATTAGCATCACATAGCAGACCCACATCCTCTACTCAGGGTGATGTTTTGGCAGTCATGTCGGGGCTTATGTTACCAAAATCTGTGCTAATAAGAAGAGTAAAGGTATACGTTGCCCAGCGTAAAGAGTCAATAGCAGAGACATGACAGGAAATTATGAGATAGACAGTGATAGAGGGGTGGAGAATGACGCGCATCAAAGGGGACATTGCAATTCACAGGTGCCTCGAACCGCTAAGCCGTCTATGCTAGATGCAATAAAACAAACTGACAATCACAGTCTGTACCCACCACAACTGTTCAGAGAAGAGATCTTATCGGCCGAAATATGTCAAAATCTCTGTTAGACATGTACCGAGGCTACGTGCGGCCTTTTGACTGCGATGCTTTTGTATAATATAACATAAATGAGATGTGAGATGTTTTTTTGTTTTTTTTCAGTTTTGGAGCCAGACTGTGATGTGAGTCACCCATTGCGCAGAAGTAGTGATTTCACTCTGCACTTTCCAGACATCATTTATTGTTGTTCAGAAAGCGTGACAAGCACAGTGGCGTCTTTTTGCTTTGATTTTGATTTTTTTTTTTTTTCGAATTCGTGCAGGTATGAGGTCCTCTCATGATGCATCACTTACAGTGCCTCGAGGATTGAGGTTAATTTGCTGTTCTGTTTTTTTGGCCACAGTAGTTGGCACGCTCTGTTGGTCGGTCCACACTCTGACTGAATATCACTTTATATAGTGTCATTATCAGGTCATAATTTCAGTCCAGTGCTTTGTTTTATGACTAAATGCCCGCAAACGTATGGGATTCCCATGAGCCTTTATGTTTGCTGGTAATAAGCAATGTTGTGTAAGCACAAATGTAGTACAGCCTCTTAGTGATGTCTGTTGATCTGTAAATATTTTACCCCGCAAAATTATTGAGGAGTTTACAAAAACCTGGAACCACAAGCTGAATTAGTGTCATTATACTGTACGCATATTAATACAAAAATCCCCAACAGTTATCATAAGATGAGTCAATGAAAACAGTTTGCAAGTCATGACACATTGATACTTTTTTTTACTGAATCTAATATTGGGGTTGACTCTATAATTATTGTCACTCACAGCATCGATCAGGCCGAGTGACGGATGTTGTGTTTCAGGTCTGAGTTTCAGTTTCACAGGAAAAAAAACAACAACAACATAACGTGCAGAGAGAAAACTGCATTTTTTTGTGAAGAACATGAACACGCGCTCGGCGTTCGTCAGGATCGTCAACACAAGTAGCGCAGTGGTTACATGTTGGAGTCCATCCTCATAAATAGCTGAGCAGAGCGTGTTCGGAAGCACGAAGCCAATCAATTGGCCTTGCAGCTACAAGTCTAGTCTTCAAAGACTCTTTCTAGCTTTTATCACTTCTGTTCAACGTGCTGACCAAACACCACGTACCAGGCTGGGTCGATGCCAACATCTGTAAATTTAAATGCACCAGCGATGATTTGCAAGTGCAGTTGTGTTGTGGCATTTTGTTCTTGTTGACTATAGACGTGTAGGTGGAGTAGTAGGAGATGCTTTGAAGATCGTCCAACTTTTGCTCTTGTTGTCCTTTTGAAGTTCAAGCTATCTCTTACAGATCGTAGCAAGTTCTTGTGTTTTTATTTCATCATTAGTTTGGGTTCTTTTTGGTCTTGCTCGTTACTAGTATTGTGCAACATGTAGTTTCATGAGTCAATCTGTGTGTGTGTGTGTGTGTGTGTGTGTAAGAAAGAGAGAAGCAGTACTTGATGGAAGTTGAAGAAATTTACCAATGCTTAAGGAAATTCCTATTCTTGCAGCATCTCTCTGCAACCGCTGATTATTTTTATTATTGATCAATCCGTCTCTGACCAGCTAATGAATTAATCAATGTATCATTACAGCTGTACTTTCTGTCTATCTTACTCACAGCTATGCTACTCTGTGGTAGATCTAGACCGATAAATTGACCCTCGGTATCAGCATATTGCAGATATACCTAGATCGCTGTATATGTTGGCTGATAAGTGACAAGAACTTGAAATAAAGACATGAAAACTTTGAAATAATATGGAATAATATGTCACTATTACATAGTTTGCCCACCAATGAGCACTGACAAGTTCATTTTATTGTGTTGTCATGTCTGTTATACTTCCAAATACTGATTTCTAGCCTGGCATCACCAGACCAATTAGCAAATATGAATTAGTCTGCAACCTCTCTGTTAATTTTCATTTTCCAAGGGGTGTTATCAACGAGGGTAGACCAAAAATGCCTGTGGGTGCAGTTGGATAGACCTACAACCAATCAGAGCAACACAATGGGTGATGTAGTTGTTCATTTAACTTACCAAATCCTGTTGGAAGTAAACACATCTTTCATGTCAACAAAATCTTTAATTGCAGTTGTTTTTAGAGAAAAGTTACCATCCAGTTTATTTAATAGTGAAACAAGAGAAACAATTCCACATCAGAACAGCCAATATGGTCGCGCTCCTCTGTATAGTCAGCGTATCCGACCTGTCCAATATTCAGAAAACGGTTATGATTGGCCTAGATGCAGATCGTGTGGAAGTCTGTCTGAACGGTAAGGCATCTGCCAGAGCAAGTAATGTATGAGAGTCATCTGATTCCTTAGATATTTATCAGTACTGGCATCAAAAGTCCAGGAAAAGGTAGAAGCAAAAAGAGAGTAACAACCTGCTTGAAGTTTCAGCCTGCGCCAGCAGCAGCCTTTCTGATGAACTACAGTATATTATGTATTTAGTCAGATTATGATCTTCGCCATGCCACTTTGTTTTTCGTTGGAACGCTTTAACTCATACCAACAAAAACACAAGTGTTGTGCAAGTCGCTGCGGGAGCCACATCAAACAGATCTGGTCAGGTCGCAGGTCCTAGCTTTTACACTTTCACTTTATTTTTCTCACTTTATCATCTCTCCCTTATTTATTGAGTTTGGGCCGTCACCTAAAATAAGTGGACCGTCAGGCCCTTTTGTTGTGAATGTTGCCATAGAAACACTTGGCTGACTATATGACTCTAGTAGACCAGTAGCAATAATAACAGAGTGAGTCCTAGTCACCATGATTACAGGCATAACAATGATGCAGTTGTTTAGAGGCCTGGCAGAGTACAGTTGGCACCTATGTAATGACAGCAAATAAAGTTTGCTAGAGATACATTTGAATGAAAGAAGAACTCGAAGAGCCCTTTTACTGACCTTTGGCGTATTGTAAGTTTCCCATCAGTGCAAATACATCTTCTGTTGTAACAGTCCACCCTTGATGAAAGATTAAACATCGGTCTGCCTTGTTGAATACAAATAGTAAATGCTTTTCATATTAGACAATGGCAAGCTTCAGCGACTGAGGCATTGATGTAAGTTTTCCTCCACGATTAAAATGGATCAGAATGCCAAGACATGCTGGGGCTGTAAGTGTGAAAGTGATATAAAGCGACACCAGTATAATAGCATTCATTAGTCATAACTTTTCCAGGCAGAGCACTAGTGAGTCTAAATGCTAATACAGTTCCTGGGATATATATCTGTCAGCTTGCAGTGCCTGTCGTAGCACTATAGACCTTTCTGCATGGAATGAGCTGACTCTGACCTGACTAATGTTCCCACACATTGCACTGTAAACTGCATTGACTTTTGTCCGGGGTTTTGCCCAGCCCGTATGCAAGTCTTTGACTGAAGATGAGAGCAGGCAGCCGACTGGAACACTGTGGGTCTGTTCAGTGGTATCATCAGGCTGAGAGCTGAAGCTGGAGTCTGTCAGGATTGAAATAACTTGTTCAGGTTTTCACTTTTAAGAAGATCTGAAACTGCAGCAGGTATATGATACACACCACGGAAAGATTTTGGTTAAAATAACCGTTACTTACAATAAATGGACACATTATATACATGCACTGTTGCATAACTAATATACAGGCTCTGTTTTGCTCCGATGTGTGCATAGATTCTCCGTATTTTAAAAATAACTTCATGTCTCTATTAGATAGCGATAGTGAAGAGAGATGACAGGAAATGAAGACCTGCAGTCCATGATTGGCATCTTAATCACTAGGAGATATGGGCGCCCCCGATGCTTCATATTTAAGTTTATCTACAGTTTGTTCTTATTTTCTAAGAGCAGTTTTCAGCATTTCTGTGTTATTTGTGATAGAGACAGCTGCAGGAAAGGCAGAGCAGAGAGAGTGAGGGATGCCATGCAACAAAGGGCCTCTTATGTTTGGACTTCTTCAAATTGAAATCTGCATAACATGTTTTCATTCATGACAATAATGATCATTGTTTTTGTTTTTGGAGTCCGCCATGTTGCATGCCATGTTTCTACAGTAGCCCAGAATGGACAAATTCAAACACTGCCCTCAGATAGAGCCTTTTGTGTTTTTTATTTGTTTGTTGGCCACTGTAGGTTTTTCCCTACATGGTTGGAAAGGAGGGTGAACACCATCTGCAACACCACTAGATGCCACTAAATCCTACACACACTGGTCCTGTTTAAAGGTCCTGTGTGTAACATTTAGGGGAGTATTTACAGAATCGTGTAGAAATTAATTATAATATACATAATTATGTTTTCATTAGTGTATATAAGCGCCGCAGCTCCTCTTCCACAGAGTCTATCTGTTAAATATGAAGACAGCCTGTTAGCTTTAGCATAAATACTGGTGATAAGGTAAAACTGATGTGTGACGGTAAAAAAACAAATCCATCTATCATCACTTCCATGGCTCAACAGCGCCACATCACCCCGTAAAACTACAATTGTCATTATATTAGTCTTTATGCTAAGCTAAGCTAACTGATCCAACATCGCATTTAACACACTTTGATGAGTGTGTTAATATTTCTTGGTGAGAAAGCGAAATAAGTGTATTTCCCAAAACATCAAACTGTTGCTTTAATGCTTTTAATGCTTTTTATTTGGCTACCGAGCCTTTGGGATTGGTAGCTGAATATTTTTTAATGCATCGTATGACGTGGATGATGGGAAGAGCTCAAAAATTCTATCATTGCCAAGCAAATTTGTACTGCTCAATAATGCCTCCTTCATCAATACTGCAGCCAGGCTGGATGGAGCTGATGGCGGGTGCTGAGAGCAGAGCATGTGAGCTGCATGTAGAGAGAAAGGGAGAGAGAGAACGAGAGAGAGGGGGAGACGAAAAAAGGGGAAGAGAGAAAGTGTGAGAGGCATGCTGAAAGAGAGAGAGAGGTGGAGCAAACGATAAAGAGAGAGAGAGAGAATAAGAGGGAGGAGGACCGAGAGGGTGAAAAGGAGAATTTGCACGTTTGAGCACGTGTCTAGCCAACCAATAGCAACAGGAAAGCTGGAGATGGAGAGAGTGAGTAAGGAAAGTGGAGATAGGGAATTAGAGGATGCCACAGGGCAGCTGAAGGCAGGAAATGAGGGTTTGTAAAAACTGCTGCGTTGGACACATGGGGAAAGCGCATAGGTCGCTGAATGGCGAGCAGATGAATGTAGAAGAGGAGTGAAAACCTGAAAATGCCCCTTTACATACAAATATGACCCACACGGACTGCTACAGGTCATTATTTGATTTTTATATGTCATCTACTAAGTCAGACTTACAACCTTTTGAAGTGTGTCATTACAAGTCAGACCTGCAAGACAACAATTTTCTAACCGCTCGATACAGGGCAGGTACCAGAGAAAGAGTCATGTTAGTGTTTAGTTTGTTGTCAAGGCCACGGAGGAGCCATGCACACCCACTATCTGTCACGTCAGGATCATGAGGTGAAACTTATTCTATGCCATCCTGCAGTGCTTGACGTTAAACTCACAGCCGAGCTGAATTAAACGCATGCTGTCCATCAAATACTTAGATGTCAGGTGCCGATTGATCCTGTTTTGCATCATGATACCATTTGTGTGTGCTTTTCTTTAAAGTCTGTGTAAAGTGAGAATAAATATGCGTGTCTGAGTTTGTCAGACCAGAGAAGAAAGTGTTATTAACCACCAAGCCAAATTTGAATGATTAGCAATAATCAAGTTTATGAAATTATTATTTTTTTTCCATTCAATTTTAGAAACTTTATTGATCACGTCGAACGTTAGGTGTCAAAATTGGGTAAAAATGAGCCGCGTTCCCCAGCTAGTCGCTAGCTGTCTAGCTAACAGCTGCCTGTTTGCTGCTGCTGGAAACGAGAGCAATGAACTAAAACTGTTCAGTTGCAGCCTGTAAAAAAACAAAACAGTTCGCTAAAGATGCTAAAATTCTCTGCAGAGTTGGGCAATCCATATTATATTATTATAATTGCAGCTTTAAGCAGAAGGAAAGCTGATTAATGTAGCATGTATTTGATGAAAATAAACTCTTAACCCGTACATCTACCTGCATAACCTTTCCAGACATCTGTGTGCACGTGTCGCAGCTCATAAAAATACGAATTGTTGTCTACATTTCTGATTGTCCGTGTCCCTAATCCTGCAGTCTTCTAATAAATACCCCAAACAGAAATAGAACTGAGATTTATGGACACAGACAGAGAGACTGGCGTTGCCTCTCACAGATCATTCATTATTATATACTGAATTGTAATACGATATTAGCTGCTTCCTCTGTGGTGTCTGAGTGGGAATGATTTCCTCCCTGGTGGCCACAGTGCCAGTATTATTGCTGACTGCTAATTGAATATACTGTAGAAGTAGGCCACTCTAGTAGTAGGTGTTTAAGTAGGGACTCCTGTAGAGAAGCTCCCAATTTAAACTCACCTTTTCAAAAGCCATTAGTTAGTGAGGTGTGATGGTTTCGAGCCAGCAGGTTGCCTCTGGACTTGAACAAAAGCTAAAGTTGAGTGGTTGTTCTTTTTTAGCTCTGGCAGCCAGCAACTCTTACCAAGCCCCTCAAATCTACAAGTCTAGTGGCTTGTTTTAGGGACTCACAGGGTGCATTTTTCCGTTGGATTTAGCCCCCTTTTCAAAGTAGACGTTTGTCTGTCTAAGGGAGTTTGAGCTTGTTAAGGATTTTCCTCCTGTTTTCCCAGGACGTTAGCCAGGAAAGCACAAGATCAGAGCAAATCTACCGAGTCGATCAGACTGAATGAGAAGACGGAACAAGAGTGAATTAAAAACAAGGATTCCCATGTTCACAGTGTGTGTGTGTGTGTGTGTGTGTGTGTGTGGTCTAAATAGGATTTGTTCAACGAGAAGCAAGAAGCAAGGGGTTTTGTTCCTGCCATGTAAGGCCTCTGAAGTGTGGTCCAGTTCTGAGGTTGCAGGCCAGTGGGTCATCACAGAAGGAGAGAAGAGAAGACATTAATAGGGCATGTAATTCTTTGAGAGCAGGAGCTTTTCACAGTCGGGGAGGCTCGACACTGCACAGTCACCCTCCACTGCCACCTCCTGGCCAGTCGGGAAGGAGGACTTGTGCTCATGAAGTTGCATTTCTGATGGATGTTCTGTCAAATTTACTAAATATTTCTGCATTTTTTAAAAATTAATCTTTCACTGCACCCTTTCTCAGTTTTAAAAAACTGGCTACATTTCCGAACAACAGTCTAAACAAGCTTTAAAAGCCACACATTAATGTAAAGCCTCTATCAAGTAAATCTTTCATTAAAGCCTAACCTATAGGCCTAATCTTCTTAGAAGTTTTAAGTGAGACCTGACTCAACCAAGACAAATAAGCTCACAGCACCTATCTTTTTTTAAATGTTTCACACTAATGTACAGAGGAAAGAAACTGAGGTGTAACTAGCAACTTTATTTCCTTTTTTCTTAATCTTATAGTGCTGCTGTTACACCGCCCAAACACTTCACTGTACTTACTGTGTGTCCCACTTCTGACAACATCATTGTGGGTTATTTTAACATACATTTTGATGTTGCACCACACTGTGTATGATCTTTCACATTCTATGGCGTTCAGTACAGGAAAGGAACTTAACCTCTTAAGAGTATATCTCTGCAACTACACGGTCCATTTGAGTCATTTTAATGTCATAATAACACTTGTGACATTTGTTCAGATGTGTACGTATCAGTGTGTGTGTCACTGTCTCAGACGGCACACAGCATAAATGAAAGATTTCATTTCCGCCTGATACAAATTCACACGTTTACAATGAGTATGTCTTTAAATCGAAATCAAAGCATGGCAGCATATGTGCACATTACCTCTGCCAAGTTGGAGTTGTGTTTGGTGTGTGTAAATATGACCTATATGTGCTTGTAGCAGAGTTTCTCCTGTTTGATTTAATGTGCAATATGACTGTATTGTTATCGTGGTTAGCACAGTGTTTCATGCTTTTTGTTGCAGAGCGTCCCCAGGGTCCCCCAGCTGGGGTTAAGAGGTTAAAATAAAACAGATTATTAAATGATCTGAAGTTTTCTCGCCCCCAAAATGTTTTTTTTTAAGCCCTGATTAAGGCCTGCAGCTCTTCCGCTCACGTTGCATAACGAATATATAACCTTATCTTAGTTTATTAGCTAATAGCTTTAGCTTATTGCTGTGAGTGTATTAACATTTTTATCAGCTTTGCGCCACTCTCATCTTATCTGAATAAGCCCCGTGCAGCAGCACAAAACGTGATGCTGCAGATCGCTTAATGTCCGTGTTTAAGAATAATCCAACGTGGCTTTTTGGTGCTTGTTTAAAAATGTTTTGCACACTGTGAACTACCACCATTGATTTAAAGTAATTGCCCCCTTTTAGCAATGGGAAAAGTTAAACACAAACCTCAAAGACCTCACGGAAAATGTAGACACAGTTTCAGTTCAAAAGAAACTGCGGAAAGCTTATGATGATGAGATACCAAGATGCTGCTCATGTCATCGGTGTGGTTTAATGGATCAGATCGCACAACACGGTGAAACATTTCCCCCCCATTTACTCACCAATAATCACAGATAATATGACGAATGCAGACGCAGGTACAACAGGGCAGAATCAATACTCGTTCCGATGGTATTGGATTGCTCGTGTCGGCTGTAATCACAGCTTCTCATGCTTGCGATCCAGCCACAAGGTATTTGTTTGTCTCAGTATCTGCACAGCACACTAACCCAGATCTCTCTGGTGATTGTGTGTGTGTGTATACCCTTTTCGTGTATATGTGTGTCCTTCACAGTCCATGTATCAGCTCCATTCTATCAAGGCTGCTGCTGCTGCCATTGTAAACATTGAATAATTGGCTACGCTGAGCAGTCTGGTGTCCTCATTTAGCCCAGTCTCAAAAACCTGGCTGGAAATTCTTGTTAGATCTAGAAGCATCTGAGTACACGACTTATATGTAGCGGTGAATAAAAAGGTGGGGGAACAATCCCTCCGAGATGTATTTTAGGATACAGTGCTCACTTTTATAACCCCCCCTCCATGGTTTCTTCTAATGATGGATTTTGTGGCTAAAATTAGATGCATTGTGTTTATACCTCCACTGCATCTGTGATTACAACTGAAGTGGCCTATTTAGCGTGTCGCCCTTAATCCATCTAGATGTCAAACAAACATTTGGAGGTGTTTTTACATGAAGCGGGGCTGAAGCGAAGGAATCATGTGGTGCAGACCGAACAGATCTTAGTAAGTTTGGTTCTTTTGGCTCTATGTCGGTCTGTCACTCCTCCACTTTTGTTCCAGACTGAACTATTAAATTGATTTTACATGAAATTTAGCTCAGACATTTATGACCACACCCCACGCCTTTCATCTTGTGCCATAATAAGGTCAGAATTTGATCAAATACTTTTTGTTTTTTGGCCAGATGCCTGCGAAAGTAATGACATTACCACCAGGCTCAGCTGCACTTTGTGGGGTTTGTGCAATGCTAATGCTGCTAACATCGGGGTCACCGGTGTAAAACAGGACGATGACAGGAAGCCTCGGGGATCATTTTAATACACCTAATGTTAAATGAAAGACAAATAAAGTTATTTACATCTGTCTTCTGTAATTCTGGTTTGTTATAACTTAGTTTCATAGTTAGTTAGTCTTGTTTAACGCTGCAGTGGAATTCTGTGTCATGTTTTTCCAGTCGTAAGGCATCATTTTCCAGTCTGCATTCGCCTGTTGGCCGTCTTTTTTTTTTTGGTGTGACTGCAGTTTAATTCAGGTTTAACTCCATTCAGCTTCAATTTGAAGGCTGTAATCTCACATTTGGAGACATTTAACCACCAGACTCTGGCTATTTCAGTCCCATTACAGCAGTACCTCTGCTAAGTGAATTATCACATTCATTGTGTTGACATAACGCTCACTGGTGACCACAGGTCTGCCTCCACTCTCTCTCTCTCTCTCTCTCCCTTGCTACAGGGCTCTAATCACAATATTCTGGAAACACAGGGTGATTGTTGTACGCCCTGTCATCTTACAGCAAGCACTATGTTCTCTGCTTCATGCTTTATGATAGTAAAGCACACTTTTTTCTGTTCAGCCTTTTTGGCCTCCTAGAGTGCTGCTCTTTACTTTTCCCAAGTGTCCAGTATTCCATTATGAATACCTACTATCAAGTGAAAAGTGCATTGTGTGCAGGGTTTAGTCTCAGGGGTGTCATTTATATTGTGTCCAGTAGGGGGTAGCCAAGTCCCAGGTTTTAGTCTTTTGGTGAAAGGATTCTTTGTAGGTACTTCCTCCCCCCCTCTTTCTCGTTTGTGTCGTGCTGGAAGTGATTGAATACTTCAGGTTTGACCTCATGGTTACCTCTTGAAATCAATCATTTTCAGAACCTTTCACAGTGACTCCACTCGCTGTTTTATGTGAATCGGTCACGTGCAGACAAACGTCCCATTTCACTCTTTAATTCCTTCTTTTACAGTTTCACTAAATATTTGGAGAAGAGCCCGCTGATTTGGTGCTTGGTGGTTAGAGAGACCTCTCTGTAACCAGAAGGTCAAAGGTCGGTGTCGATCAGAGCAGAATCCCCATGTGATGCGAATAAGTCGAAACAAAACTGGCTGTTCATAATGCTTCTTTAAAGGCAACTCTGAAATATGATTTATGGCAATAAAGGTGTATGAAATCTGTTGCTGTAGAGTGAAATTGTTGACATAAATGTTTAACGAACTCATTTTTATGTGCTTATTTTGTAAGAAAGGGGAACAAAATGGGAGACAATTCATTTGTTTGATTAATCGATTACTTGATCAAAAAGTCTGTTATTGTTATTATTATTATTAAATTCGATGAGTCTTTTTGCTAATACTTAAACTTTTGCTGGCCAAATCTTGCCCCTTGGATTGCACTTTCTGGCGTGTGACTCTTAAGTAAAATGGCAACCAGTCCCTTAAGTTCCTTTCAAAAATACACACAGTGTTCATTGATCGTACAAACACCTTCATCTCAGTTGGATGTAGCTAACTGGACTTGTCCTGCCCTCGATTAGCGTGGTGGAAGGGTGTTAAAAAACATAAAAGTCTGCCGTTTTGCGTGTGTGCTTAATGTAATGTTTAAAGTGTTGCCCACCCCCATGTGTGATACTCAAACACGGCGAAGCAGCTGAGGTCAGAGTGCAGGAAGAGAAGGGTGGAGGTCACCCGTTCATCAATTGAACACACACCACTTAGCTAATGAGCTCTCACTCACACACCCTCTCTCTCACGCACACATACAGAAGCATGTGGAGCTATTACTGGGTCATAATCTCACTGTTTTTTTTGGTATTATCTTTGGGTGAACCGTATATATACCCACTACCGTCTCTCTCTCTCTCCTCACCCACTTACACACACACACACACACCGACATGCACTTCCTTTGACTTGCAAAGTGCACACATTCAAACATATTGCTGTAGAGTGCGTTCCCCAGAGTAATGAGGCACAGAAAGTGCAAGCTGCTTACCTGTGTATGTCTGGATGAATTATGAGCACTCAACACTGACCAGTAACTCTGCTGTGTGTGTGTGTGTGTGTGTGTGTGTGTGTGTGTGTGTGTGTGTGTGTGTGTGTGTGTGTGTGTGTGTGATGAGAGGGGTTATGCCTTTTTCCGCTTAACTGGACGAACGTAGAGTGGCGGCGTATCAGTAAGAGAAAAAGAGAATGGATCACGGTAAAGGCCGTGAGTCAGTGACTAGTCCATGTATCTGCTTACAGGGCTTGTTAACGACAGGCATTTTGACATATCACAGCAGGAAAAGTAACAGGGATAATTAATAAAATTATTAATGGCCGCACTGCACTGATGTGAGCCAGTTCCAGGACCCTGGTACTGCGCAGTCTGGGTCACTGTCATGGCTTACTGGGACACTTAAATAGAACAAATCTTGTAACTAAGTACATGATCCAGGAACTACTTTACATAGGAAGATATTTCATGTACGCACTGACCTTGAGAGAACTGGTTTATGCCCTTTTTTAAATGGGATTACAAACTGCTCTAAAGCTTGCTGTTTTTATTTCTATTTATCATTTAATATCTTCTATGCAAAAGTCTTTTTGTCACTTAATTGCCTGGCTTTAGACGTTTTGTCCTTGTATGCTGTTAACTATTATTCTAGTGATTTAACAATAAAGTCAGTGCAGGCAAGAGGTGGAGGTGAACACGTTGTTGAGTTGTATTCCCCAATAGTAAATTGCCTTTGATGAGTACACATGGCATTGTGTGTCCCTTTTTTAAAATTGTTATATAATTGTTGAAAAAAAAGTACAGTGGGCCTG
Organism: Miichthys miiuy; assembly: GCA_036365135.1. Classification (NCBI taxonomy): domain Eukaryota; kingdom Metazoa; phylum Chordata; class Actinopteri; family Sciaenidae; genus Miichthys; species Miichthys miiuy. The sequence goes on along the minus strand of CM071610.1, from coordinate 6,076,488 downwards.
AAGGGACAGATTATAAAAAGACTGATCAAAGCAGCAGAAGCAGAAATACCCCGTCTGAGGCAAGATGCCTAACCATTGGATCTCTTGCAGTGACTTCTCACAATGCAACTCAATAGCAAGATGCTAATGCTGCGTTCAGATCATAAAACGATTAATAGCGTTCAAGTTGAGATACAAGAAGCCTTCTTCTATCTGTAGCATCTAATTTTTATCAGGAAACTAAACACTGACACAGACATTGATGCCTCGCCTCATCTAAAGTCATTTGATCAAGGTAATTAAGCACAAGTTAAATGGACATAATGCTACATGGTCAGTTTAAAGTATTTTCAAATGACAAATTCTGCAGTCATACAACAGAATACAGTTTATGTACACACGTTTATGTTTGAACAAACATTAGACTCTCTCAACTATCCCATATGACAGGTGGTAACAATTTTCGTAGACCTTCTCACACTGCAGGCAAAGTCAATTTTTTTTGCTCGTATGTGACTCAGATCTGTTTTTTTTTTTTTTTTCATAAGAGTGTGAACGGCACAAAAAACACCTGGAATCTGATCTTTTCAAGTCTGATTTATTCGGGTCAGATTTCCGTCCTCAGTGTGAATGATCATATCAGAATATTCCGCACAAGCAAAACTTAAGGGGTCGTGTCATAACTGGTCTGTTTCCTCCAACTCTGCATCCACACGCACCTCTGTACAAAAGTAGCAGCTGTTGCTCCACAAAAAAACATAAAAAAAAATGTATCTCTTTCTGCACAAATTCGTCTGTCTGTCTGTCTGCCACCGCAAATCAGCTTCTAAATGAAACCCTAAGTTCTGACTTCAGTGGCCTTCAGTGCAATAACGTGCTGCCAGTGATGTCTTTGACTGTGGACTGGACTGTGACCAGCTCACACTGTCTGATATTGACCATGTTTAAGATATAAAGCAGGACTGCTACAGCTTGCAGGGTGAATGTCGCCTTAGCTCTACCAAAACCTGCTGAAAACATTCTATCACTATTTTCACACAGTGAATAGTGTGTGTGTGTGTGTGTGTGTGTGTGTGTGTGTGTGTGTGTGTGTGTGTGTGTGTGTGTACAGATTTACATCATGTATCCAGAGGCTATGTCAGGCAGTCTGAATTATCCCATAGGCGAGTGTGCTCCATATGGAAGTCTGTAGAAAAGAAAATGAGCCGCTCTGAGGCAGACCTGAGGCTATCAGTATGTCAATCAATCTGGACACTGACCTCTCTGGACACACACACACACGCACTCTCTCTCTCACACACAAACACAGTTTAAGATGAGCCGCTTTGTGTCTATGCATTTGCTTGTGCTTGTGTGTCTTACCACTTGGGGGCAGTGTTTTCTCTGCAGACAGTAACAACAAGGCTGCTGACACAAAGAGCGCCGTCACTGTTAAAGTAGCAGCATCTTACTTGTCACACACACACACACACACAAATATGATTCATTGTGTCTGCATTTGTCTACTGGTCTGTATGATTTGTGCTTTGCTGTGACTTCTCTCTGTCTGACACTTGTGTGTTTGAGTGTACCCGTATGTCCACGAGCAATTTGCAGTGGGACCAGTGTGTTTGTGTGTGTGTATGTGTGTGTGTGTTTGCACGCATAAACCCCTCTCCCCAGCATCCAACAGGCAGTGAGAAGAAGTAGGCCGCTTAAAGATAGCTCCCGGCAGCCTCAATACCGGCTCCCAAAATATATCTGCTCATGAGAGTCATCATCTCTCTCCCTCCCCCACTTTCTTATTCTTCTTTTGCTCTTTCTCCTTTTGAAAATAGAACGAGAGTCAGCCACTGAATTTGCAAATTGATGTGTGCATGTATGTGTGAGGGCATGTTTCTTTTATTGTGAATGAGCGTTTCCATTTTTGGGGTCTTAAGTGTCACTTGGATGTTATCCCCATGGAAAGGTGACATCAGGATTGTACCATAGCATCCATCAAAGTTAGGGTGGGGGGGGGGCATTCCCTAGAAAATGTGTTTTACCTTGGGTGAATAAATGCCTAATTGTGTCCAAAAATATTAAATTTAGAAAGATATAAAACAGAGAAAAGCAGAAAATGGTCAGTCTAGTGGCAGGCAGTGTTTCCTTACACAACTGGGGTCGGATAAACGAGTGCACACGTATGTAAATGCATTGGTCTTACCGATGAACCGGTGATTTGTGGCAGCTTTTTTTCCTGCGTTACATCCACTTTGTGTGCCCTCTCATATCAGCTCAGTATTCCTTTTTTTTTTTTTTGCTGTCTGGATGCCGTGTACTTTACCCCCCATTGGCCCACATCCACAGAGAATGAGGACAATAGTTTGGCTCAGAGACATGTGCGCCTAATGTAGTTCTTTTATGTGGGAAAGTAGAACTGTACGGAGACAGGAGAGAAAGAGGATCATTGTGTTCCTGTTTTCTTTCCATCTCATGCGTCCGATAGCTTCCAGACATACAGTGGCTGTACTGTTATCATTCTTTTTTTTTGCACATTTTATTAACATTAACATGAAAGTGCAAAATAATTTGATTTATTGTGACAGTATGATTTTTATCCTGTTATCACTGTATGAAATCCTGTTGTCTAAATTAATGATTTCAACCAAAAATTAATTCAGAAATAGAAATAACATTACTGGGATTTCTGTATTAATATGTATGTGTTTGAGGTTTGTATTAAACATCAGAAATCTTGCATTGCATTGTAATATAGTTCACAAGAAATTTAATTTATTAACCATTTCTAGATAAAAAATAAGTCTTAAATAGTCAACAGCCACGATACTGGCGTGTTATGCTAACATGCTAAGCTTTAGCATGTATAATATTTACGATGTTCACCGTCTTAGACAAGCATAAACACAAAAATACAACTGACTGTCATTTGTTTTTCTGGTATTTGGTCATAAACCAAAGTATCCAAGATTAAACTTTTGACCTGATGGTGGTGCTAGATAAAAAGTTAAAGTACCACCAAAGTATTTATAATTAATCCTCAGGCAGACGTGAATGCGTGGACGACCTCTCATGGCAATCCATCAAAGAGTTTTCTGAACATTTCACTAAAAAAAAACAAAGCTGTCAACCTCATGGCAGCGCTGGAAGAGAAGTCAGGGTGTAGGATTCAACCACTACGAGTGTCTGGAGTAAATTTTATGATCATCCATCCAATCATTATTATATTTCAGTTGGCAGTCTGGGCCAAAGTGGTGAACCGACGGACTGTCATGGCATTCATAGAGCCTCGATTTGCCAATAATCCGATCCATCTGTTTTTGGTTTATTCAGTTAAATTAAATACTTGACAGAACAAAATAGAAAACAAGATTTAATATTGCCACAAAGCAGCTATGCCTTGGCCTGCGATGACCTAAAACACAGAGATGTACTGTTTAAATCTATCATTATGAAACAGTCTATTGACTAACTGAAAGAACCTGCAGATAAACACTTATACTGCATGCGTTCCCTCTGTATGACTAGCCACAGTCACATTAACCTCAGGATGCCCTTTCAACCCCCGCTGTGCATTTTCACACACACACACATACATATAGATAACGCACACGTACATGAAGCCACATGCTAATATTGAGGTCAGCTAGAGAGCGACATAGAGACAGACCCCCCATCATGGCAACACCCTCTGGCTACCTCTCTGTGAGCTGTTCACTCATGTAGAAGCAGACCCATCTGCCCAGAGAGATGGTGAGAAAATGGAGACGGACGGGGGATGGAGGCAGGACAGGATGACACACACACTCACACACACACATAAACAGTATCCAGCATCCAAAAAAGACAGAGTTTGAAATGGGGTTGAGAGAAAAGGGGGGAGGATGCCAGATAGAGGAGAAGAAGGGGGGGAGAGCGAGGCAGATCTGTGCGGCGTTGCCCTGAGATACAGGATGTCGTAATAAGGCAATTGGGAGAGAGAGAGCAAGAGAGAGAGAGAGAGAAAGAGAGAGAGAGAGACTAATTTGGAGGGTAAAAAGGGGGGAGGAGAGCGCACCTCAAGGAGAAAGGCATTCATTCTTCTGTCGCTGTGACAAGCCAACACCCCTCCGCCTGCGCCGAAAGTGGAACATTCCAGCTCGCTCTGGGCTCTGTTGTTGTGCAGAGCTGCAGAAGGCCTGATAGAGCCAGCTAGACAGAGAGAAAGAAGGAAGGGAGGGATACATAGACAGAGACAGACACACACACACTCTGTGGATCGAGAGCCTGTGTATTCATTTCATCACCCAGTTCAACCAGCGACACCAGAGAGGAAGGAGAGACAAAGGGAAGAGGAAGACCAAAAAAAAAAAAGGAGCTTCAGTGAAAGCAGGAAAAGTGAAAGAGAGGCAAGGTGAAAGAGGAGAAGGAAGGAAGGAAGGAAAGGGAGGGAGGAAGGAGGCTGGGGCATGAGGAGGGGCGCCTGACTGACATTGCTGCTCTCGCTATCAGCTCACACACACACACACACACTGACGTAGGCAGACACACACATTCAGCTTGTGCACTGCTCTCTCTTTTTTTTTTATCCTTTGCCAGAGCCTCGTCCTCCATCCTTTTCTTCTCCTCTGAGCAAGAGGACAAGAGAGACAGAGAGGAGGAAGAGGAGGAGGGAAAAGGACAAGGAGGAGGAGGAGAAGGAGGAGGGGAGGCAGTAACCCTCTCCTCTCCAGACACACAGCAGAGAGAGATAGGGAGAGAAGAGTACCAAAAAAATAAGAGAGACACAGCAGATTTCTGTTCTATTTCGCCGTATCCTGTGGTCCCTCGGCCAGCGAGCGGCTAACAGGCACCGCTCATGTCCGTGAACTCGGAGAAATCCTCGTCCCCCGAAAGGTAACACTTCCTTTCCTCTCTCCTTGTCTCATCATTTCATCCCCCATATGTCTGCGTGCATGCCCTTCTTTCTGTCTTGTTATTTTGCATTGTTCCTCACCCTCAAAACCCCCCCTCAGCACCTCCATGTTTTGCGTCTTCTCTCTTTCTGTTTCTCTTTCTGTCTGTGTATCCTAGGCTGGTTTCTTCTATTGTCTGGGTCACAGCAGTCTGACTGTAGCGAGAGAGGGAGAAAAAAAAAAAGAAAAAACGCATTAGTTCATTGTTGCATGGTTGGCTGCAACAACAGAACATCCTTACATGCACAGCATTAACAGTACACACACTTAAACATCATCCTAAAATCCAGACACACACTCGAGCTGCTGCTGAGGCTCAAACATCCCCTATGACAACAATAACAAGAACACACTCACTCTCATACACACACACACACACACATTGACACACACACACACGTCTCTTTATGGCGTTGGAGCTTACACAGCAAGAGTGTCAACACACGTCAACATTAGCACAGCCCGAGCAGCAGCAGCAGCAGCAGCAGCAGCAGCAGCAGCAGCAGCAGCGGTGCATCTCAGCAGCGATGCAAGACAACAGCTCGCCACATGACGCACCTCAGTGCATAGCATTACTGAACAATGGCACCTCTGAACGTCACTCAACCTCTACGCAACACACACGGGCGGTTCGATCATATTTTGACCAGCTGTAAGGGGGTGAAACGTGTTGTAGATTGATCCAATAACGGTATTAAGCATGAAGTCACAAGGCATTCTCGGTCACGTGGCACACACGCACCAGCATCCTTTCACACCAGCATCGTTGACAGGATATTTCACAATACATGAGCGCTGATATCTAGGTTAGACATGATTCAGAAGTCCTTCCAGACGTATCCCACCCTTGCTATTCACTAGAGATTAATGTCCTCTTTAGTCATTTCTACCTATTTATGCCTAACCCTCCCATGCAGACTTGCAAGATCAAAGCAAGCACTGCTTTTATGCTTTACAGGGCTGCTGAGATGATCCTGACAATATTTGTTGTTGTACTGCTTTATAGTTCTAAGAGTCACTTCAGTCGTAACTCAGTCAATTAAGGAGATTCAGTCTTTTCTCCCCCCCCAGAAATGTTAGAGAACAAAGCCTCCATTGTTGGGCCTCTGTTTTAAAGCAGTGAATCTAAGCCCGAATCTGTCAAAGACATGATGTGTGTCCAAACCTCTTTAAAGCACGCACAAGAACCCATATCCATTCAGATATATTTGGGCCGAGCCCACATTCCTTTTTTTTTTTTTTTTTAAGTGTGCAAATGCGGAAAGAGCTCGATTTGACGGGTGCTCGAGGGTGAGGAGCAGGCAGACTGGATGACTCAGGTAGCCACTGATGCCGTGCCAAGTACGATCAGGCAGAGCCGCTGCCATCCACACAACCTAGCGCCAGGCCCCAGACTGGCACTCTCAAACACAACGCAGTAGGCACACGGATAGGCAGAAGTAAACGGGCACTAACAATATCAGGGCATTATTACATGGGCAGTTGGGCACAGAGGAGAGCGGCGTTACTTTGGCAGTTTTGAATGGACTTGAAGGGAAGGTTTAATTTGGACGACCAGGCAGTGGAAACAGGGTAAATGTGTAATAGCATCTAGACAAGGAAAGTGGGATTCCTGACTTTAGACACACACACATAAATATAGGATATCATCTGGCAGCCTCGGCGTGGTGAGGTTTGTGGATTTCATCACTCGGCTAGTTTTTCCCCCTTCCTCTATTGTTTGGGTCACAGTCGTCGGCCTGTAATTAAGAATAATGCAGCAGTCCCTTGTTGCATGGCAGGTAACAACAAAAGGCTACACTCACACACACTGCTGCCCTCTCTAACGTCTGCAACATCTCATGTGACAACAGTAACAATGCAGTGCAACTGCCTGTTTGCCCCTCTCTGAGGATGACCTGTCTGCGAGTAGCTCAGCAGAGGTGTTAGTATAACCAGCCGTGAGCTTTTTTATCTCCTCATCTCGCCGATTTAATTCCTAAATACCTAATGACGCTGTCAGTAATGAACCTCAGGAGTAGGCTAGCTGCTAATACCTCCACGCTCAGAGCTGTGTTTGAATGCCACAAGCTGAGCTGTGTGCAGAGGATCAGAGGGGAATCTGCAGCACTGCCGAGTGTTAACATGGACAGCTGGGCTGGATATATGCAGATACCAAACACAGCAGCTCTTTCTCTTGGAAAAAGAAGTGCATCACTATATTATTCATTTGCAGTTGGCTGTTCAAGAGAGAGATTGATATGACAAAGGATATATCTGAGAGATCAAACTACTGTACTGTATGTAAAAATAGTAATGTACAGAATTCTGATGAAACAGATGTAAATCAAGGGTAAGTGACTCATCAACTGTTTTGATAATCAGTTAATTGTGGATTAATTGTAGTCATTTATCAAGTGAAAAACATTTTCTGCTTTCAGCTTCATAAATGTGAGCATTTGCTGCATTTCCTTTTAAATTGAACACATTTGGTTGTAACAGGTATCATAGGTATTTCATAATTTATCAATGAAAATGGGTAGATTCATCGATAATGTGACAATAATTAGTTTCATCCCTCTTACAAATACAGTTTTAAGTTTGTATTACCCGTAGCAGCATGAAGTGATCTGGAAGTTGGACTTGGATTTTTCGTTTTATTTTTGGTTTATATTTGTATGTGGACTATATTGGGCATGTGTTTTGGGACATATCAGCACAATTTCTCTGTCTACAACACCATCTGGGCCCCAGGCGTCATGCACACACTCTCTCTCACACACACACACACACAGAGCTCTGGAGTGATAGATTTAGCATGCACTGTAGCATGTTTGTCAACAATGAGGCAGAACGGATGGGGAAAATTATTAGTGTTATAAGGCCTGAAAAGAGCAAGAGGATGCACTGTGACACATTTCTCTTGGAGCACTTGCATTAGGAAGACGATCCCGTTGTGTAACTTGGCACTTGAGGCACGGTGGAGATGGAGATGGATGGAGGACAAAGAGTGTATGTGTGTGTGTGTGTGTGGAAGGATATGTGTTTTGACATCCTTGTTGCATGTGATCAGCTTAAGGCTTCTCTCTGCAGGGTGATGACCATGTCAGTTTTGGTCATAACCGACACTGTTGGGTTGAGAGGCTTTCTTTCTTGAAGGATTAAATAAAAGTCTGACCAATAAACACTGAAAGGTCAGAAGTTTACGGGCATCGTTGCAGAGCTGGCTCAAAGCTCTTGTAGCTAATTGTGAGACAGGAGTACCAAGGTGTGTTGGGTAAACCTCGCTGTCTTTTGTTGCTCGCTGTCTCATCTTCAGCCAGTGTGTACTCTGAGGTGTGTGTGTTTAAATAAGTGTAGTGCTTAAGAGGAGCTTTTGAAAAACTTCACATCTACTTCAAACATGACAAGGTGGGCTTATTGCCTCAAATTAGCATTTAATCCATATACATGATCCGAGCGCTCTTGTGAGTGTGCATCTGTACCTTTTTAAAGGTGTGATTCTTTACCGTGATTACTAAAGCTGCCACTCTTCACACACACGAGGGGGGGATAAGACAAGTGAGAGGGAAGGTGGGAGGTAAAATGAGACAGATTGATGGACTGAACGTTGTCTCCAATGTTCTGATGCTAGATATAGGTCAAAAGGAGCAGCATGGACACAAATGCACACACACCTACACGCACATACACCTACAGCGATTTCTAACTGTACCTAAAATTTTCCATTTCATCTCCTCTTTCATCTACTTGACACCAGTTGAAACACAGGTTACAGGATACATCCGAATACTCTTACGCAGCCTTCTTCCTGCCTCCCCCTTTTTTTCTTTATGTATAATTAACAGCTCTATTAAACTAAAGAGGCCTGTAACTATTATTTTTAACCCAAAGAACCCAAAAATATTCAAGTTAGAGCTGCGAAGGTCGATGGATTAACTGATCAGTCAGTTGAATGCGGAAAAAAAATCATATTTCAGGCAAAAATTACAGACATTTGCTCGTTCTAGCTCCCCAAATCTGAAGAATTGTTGCTTTTGTTTGTCATGTTTTACGATAAATTATATATTTTGGCGTTTTGGAGTGTCGTTGCGGTTGAGTGTGTGCCTTTTGGCTTTGGGAAAAATGTGATGAGCAGACATTTTGACAAAAAAAAAAAATGACTCGACTGATCAAAATTCTTGCCAATTAATCTTCTGATCGATTGTTTAAGCTTTTTAGGTAAACCAAATCTGCATATTAGAAAAAAAAAATCCAGAACAGAGCTGAGAGAGATTAAACGTGAGCAAAAGACAAAAGGGAGGAGATAAGTATAGGGCGGACAGAGCAGCAGAGGAGGCTGTGTGAGTATTGGAACGTGTCCAGTCGGTTAGTACGCCAGACCGATGCAGCAGACAACATCGCATTCTGCTCTGGAAGAATGGGTGATGGCATCTATCACATTCACACAGTATATGTAGCTTCAACTGGCCTATACGGCCTCGACCATCCTCTGCGGCCCGACCCACATTGCTGCAGACACATACAGGCACGCACACACACACACACACACACACACACACACAGATGAGTAGCCCTAGCCATGCAGCGACATGACAATAGTTAATGAAGCGTGGCAGGGAGCTAGCTAGCAAACTAGTCGGCTTGCCCTGCCTGTCTGGCTTCCTGGCCTCCATTATCCCCACCAGCCCCCCTCTTATGTCTGGAAAGAAACAGATGATTGCATCTACTTTCACTCCTGCCACCTCTTTTTTCTGTTATTTGGCCTCCCATCTCCATTTTGGGCTGATGAAAAACGAGATGTCCTCATGTCCCTTTGAGATCTTTTAGGGATATTGCAACAGTAAATAAAAGTGTCTGTGTGGGTGTACGTGTTGTCAAAACTGCTCTGAAATTTTCAGGTCATGCAAACAAGTCTAACCTGACTGCATAGCACAATGTTGCCACTATGTCCCAACACACAAACACTGGGAATTTCCACTCTGCTCAATGAAATCCTATGTGGTTAATCAGTAATAGGAATCACTGAGTCAAACATCTAGCAGTCAGGAACAAGACACCTCACGAGAAGTGTGTCGAACGCAAATTGCCATGGCGATACCCCCAAAGGAGTGGGTCATGTGATCCGGACCCAAGCACCCGATCTGCCGCGAGCGCCTTGGCAGGGTTGCGGTATCATCGAGTGTAGTATGAGGTCAAAGGTCACAAGTGTACTGTACATCACAATGGATGAAAAATCTATTCACAGCAGTGGCATGCTAACATACTTGCAATGTCACAGTTGTTAACATGCTGCTGTTAAGCATGTATAATGTTTTAATGCCAATTTGCACAAAACAGCTTAGGCTGATGGGAAAGTTTTGCAGATATTTGGTCACAAACCAAGATACCACACGTGGATCGAATTAAATTTTGTCTTGATGATGACGCTAGATGAAAATTGTCAGTGGTTGTTGAGACGTTTCACCCATATGGTGTTACAATGGGACAAATCATTAGGGTTCATCCTCTGAGGACAATAAATTTTAAGATAATCCATCCAATAATTGTTTGTCTAAAAGTCGGTAATTAAACTGCGGTTAACACAACATTATTGCATCTGAAGGGCCTCTTTTAGTTTATTTTGTCAGTGTGTGTGTGTGTGTGTGTGTGTGTGTGTGTGTGTGTGTGTGTGTGTGTGTGTGTGTGTGCGCAATTTGACCTATGATATGAGACTACACACACCAACACTACTGTAATGTGAGGGTTTAGTGTGTGGTCATTGGATCGCTCCTGACGGGAAGAAACAGCAGGATGGAGACGGATAACTTTCTTGTGCAACACTTTACTGATTCCCACACAACACTTCCTCGTCTGGACTCACCATGTGACTGAACTAACCAATCGAAAGCGAGGATTTAGACTGAAGTAACCGTGAGGGAACCAGAGAATTCAATAGAATATCGAAACTGTTTCAAAGAGGCAGATGTAAAGATTTAAACATGTAAATAATAAATGTAAACATGAATATGTTGATATGTTTAAGTAGATTAACTCATATATGTATATCTTACATCTCTCAGATACATGAATTAACGTATAAACTTTACTATGACAGTAGTCCTTGAAAAGCCTTCCACATTTGGCCGGTACACTTTCCCACCATTAGTGCTACTGCATTCCTTTCTGAAAATATTCACTTGGTTTTGGCAAAAGGCTTTGAGCGAAGTACAACTGCCGTTGGATCCACGACAAGCAGCGATTTGCGGTTGTCATTTTATTTTTATGGGTTCTGTTAGCTGCTCTTGACTTTGTGTGTTTGTGTCCGGTGCTCCCAGTCCCTACTGACTCAGTATGTTTACATATACAACATTCCAGCCTTTTCCTGCGCCGATCCGGTCATGTCACTTCGCTCACTCGCCGCTCTCTTTATATATCTGTCCATCTCGTCGCTATCTTCCGTCTTTTATCTTCCATATCTCCCTCTGTCATCTGGTGTTGGTTCCATTCAGAGGTTTTTAGTTTCTCTGCTGGAACAGGATCTCACGCAGCACTTGTCTTATAACTAGTGGCGGCGTTAGTCCCGGCCATTGTTGTTGTCACTGTTATGAAACACATCTTGAATGATGAACTCGTGCAGCACGTGCTCCGTTTGTGCAGCGTTTAAACTCAAACTGACAAGATGAGGAATGCAGAACTTTATAAATTGGTAATCCGAGCAGCTGTAATTCGTCTCAACTGTCCTATTTGGTAACAATAATAATCTTACTCGAGGTCCATTAAGTTGCATGTTTGCACTGTTCGTGTATCGTTAGCCACCAACTGTGCAGGAGAACCTCATTGGTTTTGATAAGCTATTCTAACAATGCTAATAATAGGCTGTATTCCCATGATGCAACAAGAGCTTGTTGAAGAAAGGAGTTGTGGAAGAACATTTTCCTTTAGTTCCCCCATGTTACTGTGTAATGCCTTTAGCTGCAGTACGGATAGTTAGCATGCAGCTAGGCCCTTTCTCTCTCATTATTTTATCGGTCTGCCATCAGCATGTTAGTCTTTCTGGAGTCAACTTTACTGCTTCGCCAGTGTGTAAATTATACTCTGCAGAATCAGGGAAATGGAAGAAAAGAGAGGGAGGAAAAATTTGAGTTTTTTTCTTTTTCTTTTAGAAGAGGGGAGCAGAGGGATGTGGTAGCCCTAGGAGAGAGATGAACCGATAGATATGAATTGAGAAAGTGATGATAGAGCCGAAGGAAGAGTGCTGAAGAGAGAGAAAGAGAAAGACCAAGATAGAGACATAGAGAACAGGAAAGGACAGCGGAAAACCTCAGGAGAGAGCCGATGCAGACGACTGGGGAGCTCTCGGATAGACGAAGATGAAAAGCAGAGAGGGGGGGGAATGAGAGGAGGGACAGTGAGGGAAGATGGAGGGAGAAGATAGATGATTCTCTGCAGACTTGCGCAGTGTGTTGGGTAACGCTAGGTCACCGGGGGACTAATCTGTACTGATGCTGCAGCAGCGTTGAAGCAGTGGAATGATAATGGCCCGTTTGTTGTTTGTGTTTGTTTGTGCGGCTTTGCATATGCATGTGCTGTGAAAAGATAACACGTCTGCGTTTGAAGGTACCACTTTTTGTCTTTTTTTGCCTCCTGCAGTCAAACACAAACACACACACACACACGCAAAAACACATATAACCCCTCTCATCAACGCCTTATGCCCTGTAGGACTGAGTCACTCGTCTGCTGCATAACTGAGAACAATATTCATCTGTTGTGTCTGAAAACACTGTTCAGCTGTTGTGTCTCTTCATGCAGCATGGTTATGGGTGTGTATTTTCTACATCAGTCCAGAGTAGGTGGGGTTTCTTGAGCTCTGAACCCTTGAAACGTTTCCAAATCAAGCCAACTCTGCACACTCAGCTCACACCCAGGCCTCTAGATTCACATCGGTAATCTGGTGGTAATGTTGGATAACACCATGACAATAACGTCCGGTAATGCCATGTGAGTGTGTGCCAATGTCCAGGCTGGGCGTGGCGACCCTGATGTGGGTGTGCTGTGAATATTCTCCGATGTTATCAAGACTCAGGGACAGTCCCTATGATATTTTACTGGCTAATATATATGAAGAATGATACAACAGAACTTTCTTTATGACTAATTAAGAATGTTGAGTCACAAGTTATTATTGCAATACTAGAGCTGTAATGACTTGTTGACTCATCGATTATTGTAGACAGACAGAAAATGATTTGGCAATGATGCAGAAATGCCCAAAACAAACTGGTTCAAGCTACAAAAGTGAATATTTGCTGGTTTCAGTTCAGACTTTATTGCCCTGCGTATAAAATCTGGCTTTCAATTTGGCAAAAACAGACATACCAGAGCAGAAATAAAAGTGTTATTTGGTTATTAAGTTTATTCTGTGATAATAAACCAAATATCTCTTTTTTTAAACTAAATCCTGTCAGATACTTTATGTTGAAGCCCCTGTTGTGATATTTCGAACTATTATACCGAACCTGGAATAATGAAGTGAAGTAGGGCGTTCATTTTTAATGCAGACCTGCTGAATACAATAACATTAATGCATATACCCATGTATCCTGTTGCTGAAATATATTAGGCATAATCAGTGAGGAATTTCACATTTTAGTTTGTTTGAATTGGAATTAGTTAATAAAATATGACGATGTAGGAGACATGTTTCCTTATATTTTAAGATTATGGAAAAGTTTTAGGTAAATAATTGTCTAAAGCTGAAACCTCACATATGAAGCTCTGTTGAACTCTGATGATATTTATAATATCAGTAGCCTATCTGGACGGCACAGGGACAGTTATTTTTAATCAGCTCCACCTTTTACAACCGGCTTTGCATTTGTCTTCACACCCCGTCACACGCCATCTTGAATCCAGAGCCCCGGGTTTCTCTCTGTCCTAACAGCAGTATGTAACACTGACGGACACACTGGTATGCTAATGAGCTGACATTCAAATCATATTATAAAGTATTTTGGGGGAACAGCGCTGTCTGGAAGCTTGATTGACATTTCAGAGTTTATTTTAGCAACCCGTTTGTTTTAATGTTCAGAGATGGAGAGGTGCTAATGCACAGTGGGTGTTGCATTTCTGATCTGTCTGTGAGATGTTGTGCATGTGTGCGTATGTTTGTGCTCTTCGTGTAAATAGACGCATACATATACGTCACAGTATGCGTGTTCATTTGTGACTATATGTAAACACGCTCCAAAATCAAATGGGCATTGAGAAGGATCCTTCGCAGGTGGGTGTCACAGTCCCATGTGACTCATGTTGGAATTCAAGGCTGGGTTCGTCTTGTCCCTCTGCTGCTGTATCTGTATGAGTCTGCAGCAGAGAGAAGGAGCTGCTGTGTTCTCTGTTCGTCCATCCGTCCCTCTTTCTTATCCTATGGAGTTAAGCTCGAGTCTGTCCAGCAAGAAGAAATGGGGACTGGCTTTATGTGTGCTCCGCCTGCGCCACAGGGCTCTCCGAAACAGGTAGAGGGGACAAGAAATAAGAAAGAACAGAGGACGATAAATTGCAGAAGGGGTGCTGGATTGACTAGAAGAATAGAAGGCAAGGGTCAAGACGGGGTGTTACAAGTTTCAAGACGTTTAACATTTATTTAACAAGGTATCCCTCGTTTCCTCCTGGATTGACACGGCTAACAAATTTAATAATGATTTTTTATCTACGCACTGGTCCAAAAATATTCCAAAATGTAAAATGGTTTTGGGTTTCGCTTCTATTGAGGGTGCAGCCTGAAAGGAATACCTGCAGACACTACTTAGGGCTCAATCAAAGTGGCCTAATCCCAATTGTTCGGTATGAATTGCATCAATTCTAGAAATCTAGAGCAATGGAACTTTGTTTTCTATATGAATATTTGAAGTGTTATAGAGCGATTAATTGATCATCGACTGACATAAAATTATCTCAAATGTGAGTATTTGCTCCCGGTAAAATGATTTTTTTCACTATTTTTGACCAAAGGATCCGAGTGAATAATCAAAAAAATAACTATTAGCTGCAGCACTGAACTGTTTAAAGTCTTTTTTTATTTTTTTGGTCATGAAAGCCAGATTTCAAAGGTACAACATTTGTCTTGGTCTTGATCCATTCACAACTCTCTCTCTCTCTCTCTCTATCTCTCTCTCTGTTTGTTGTTTTGTACCAAATTAATGGATGTAAAAGCAACAATAGGACAGCTGCCTATAAATTGTACTGTGAGGTTGGCTCTCACATTACATATTTTTGGAGCATGTCAAAGGATTTATTCTGGGAGTTTCTTTTCAGAATGAGATTGTTTGAAACAACAACAACAACAAAAAAAAGGAAGTGATAACCAGTTTTCTACTTGCATGTTAATGTTTTTCAAACACTGAAAGCTTTTCTTTTGTGCTTTTTGTGTTGCTGTTGACATGTGACCAAGGGCCACGGCTCACGGTTTAAATCCAGACAAATCATGTTTGTAGTTGGATTCCTGCAACTGATAAAGCTGAAAACGCCGAATAGGCTTGGATGTGTCTCGCCAGAGAAAGTGTGACGCTTGCTGCTATTTCTAAGACATCACAACACCTTTTATCTTTCAAATACATCAAAACGGCCCTGATTTCTATGTGCATTTTAAAGGGACTGAGCTAAATAAATAAGAGGAAATTAATTTCTGTGGAAATGATTGTGGTTATAGACATGTCCACGGAAAAAAAGCTTTTCACATTAAAGCATGAAAACCACCTCTTGACTGTCACTCTTCCTTAGACTGACAGGCCTATATTATTTGTCGTTCTGACGACGCAGTTATATATATAGATCTTATTAATGGTGACATTCTCTTTGATGGACAGTGATTAATAGAAATGATTTAGAGCCTGCTTCACAAAACTAATAACGTTATGTTACTTTTCAGGAGGATTAGTGTTACCTAGCTCGAAGATGGGGCCCTTGCTATCAATGGAAACCCCTTTGGGAGTGGTGACCGGCTCCTGCAACAGAAGTGCTAATAATTAACCATCTCAAACCATTACATGATTTCGCTCCGTTGCTTGTAATGACGGTGGGTTAAAATATGTCTTCTCTCTATAAAAAAAAAACTTTCTCATGAATGTATTTGCCGGGTTTTAATTACTGCAGACTATTTATGGAGCAAATAGTTATTAACACAGGATTTCATGCTGCTGTAAGGCATTCATTGATTTATGCTGCGCATATTAAAAAAGAAATACAATGCAGCATGATGACATTTAGGTAACTCACTGTAGATCAGCAGAAAAAGGGAAGCTCCATTTTTCACCGTTCATCCTAGTAAGTGTTGCAGCATTTTACCTGTTTATGCTACTGTTACAACAAGACAACAGGACAGCTGACGCTGGCATTGACATGGCATGCGACAGAAATTAAATGAAGGTCTTAATGGACCTTTTTCACTGTAGGACACTCGGATTTGTCAAAGCATGAAATGCACATAGTTCCATTCGGGTTTCTAAGCTTGGGCCAGTACTCCTTTGTTCATGTTATTAAATACACATGTGCTTTCCTGCAATTACATAAACGTAATGACTTTTTTTAACACGTTGCGGCGTGATCTTCTAAATCTTAAAATTGCCAGATTGTCGGTGGACCTGCGGCAGGCTGATTGACGCCTGGGTGCTCAGACAAGCCGACTGTAACGGCACCCGCCTGTCAGTCAAAGTGGCCATGCTCTTAATTATGCATGTCTTTAAGCCTTAATATAATTAAGGGTGAGTTATATAGAATTTCAGACTCAGTACAGTTGTCATGAACGGGGGAAATTAGCTATAGAAACCAAAACTGTTTTTTGTACCAGGCTGTAAACATGTTTATTTCTGCTGTGAAGTTGGACATTTTAACATGGGGGCTTACGGAGACTGACTCATTGTGTAGCCAGCCTCAAGTGGACGTTTGAGGAACTGCAGTTTTTGACACTTTCGCATAGGCTTCACTTGACGGCTTGCTGCGTGGGCATGGTATGTTCTTCCTCATGTTTGCTCAGTTACTGTACGACCAGTTCAAATTGGCATTGTGTCTCCTCTCAGATCACACATAACAAGTAGTTTTGTTGGAGTCGCCTGATGCCGTGAATTCACTTTATTTTAAAGGCCCTTACAGAAACACTTGTTAGCTTCTCAATGTCACCTCCTGTCGAGAAAGTCCTGATCTGCTCCATGTATGGCACCAGCGTGTGATGAACACACTTACATCACAAGGCGAATAAGAGAAGCGAGTTGATCGGAGCGTCACAAGCTCGCTGTACATTTCCTGCAGCGTGTTTGAATTTTACATACATGCACATGGCTTCTTGTGACGCTCTCGCTTGCTGTGACTGAGCGTGGGCGGATGTAACCTCCAACAATAACAGGCTTTGTGGCTTTCTGACGTCATTGGAATGTATAAATACAGAATGCTTTGAATGAGTGCACTATATAGAGAGAGGAGTGCAGAGTGTAAAGTGCATTGTACAATGAAAGATACAGCAGATACCCACCGGCTCTGTGTGTTAGAAGTTAGCAAGCAAAATAAATCATGAACCATAGACCAAAACACACGACGGACACACCAAAACAATATTAACGTTATTATAATTGATCATTTTCTCTGTGTAAATCTATGTTTTTGTGTGTAGGTGATAGAAATATACTTATCCTACTGGGTCTGCAGCATGTCATTTGACTCTGCCTGAAGGGGTTGTGTGAGTCTGTGTGTGCATGTGTGTTTTGTGAACACATGCGCACATATGCCACCCCACCAGCCATATAGAGCAGCGCTCCTGTTTTCCGATGCAAATTTTATTCCAAGTCAACTGGTTTTATCACAAGGATTTTCCATGCAGTCACCGATCGCTGTCTGCCTGCTGCGAGTTGATTCTGGTGCTCTATATTTGTGCATGCTATAGGGGATTGTATGGATTTAGCTCATTAGCCTGTGTTGCCTGTCATCTTCGAGTATGTTTGCATTTGTGTCTCTCTGTGTGTATGCGCGTACGCTGTGCATTGAGCACTGTAGACTTTCAGTCAGTTGCAGCGTGGCGTGTGGTCTTGTATCCGTCGGCTGTGCCTGTGGGGAATTTCAGCAACTGTCGATTCAGCCTCTATAGATTGATGTGGCCTGAAACCCTGCGGCACAAAGCACAGCGTTTTTTTGTTTGTTTTCTGCGTCTATTAATTAGAAGCTACGGTATTTAGCTTAAACACGGAGAGTTGCACAAAAGCCTGCAACCTCGTTAGAATTGTCGTAATCAAATGATGGCTTACATTTCAGATTTTAGCCATTTAAGCTGATGCCTCTATCCAGAGAGGGGATGGCAGTTAATTGTCTTCTCTGACATCTCGACAGGAAGCATGGTTATTGATGACACACACATTGTGCATATTTTGTTTTTCTCAGAGCTAGCTGTAGTGCCTTGGTTATGAAGCTACTTTATTGATCCCCGTGAAGGAAATTCAATTGTTACAGTAGCTCAGGGAACAGGGAGGTACTGTCGATGCAAACAGGCAATCCAAATCTCAACATGAGGAACAACTGGAAAATAGAAATTATAAGAATACCTGCATGGAAAATACACAAGTTTTGTGCAGTTGCAGCTGCCCGAGTGCTATATAATTAATAAATAAGATTTATTATTAGCTCATCTGAAAATGATCATCACCACCATGTCTACTGCCTTCTAGTTTCATATAGTAACATGGAGAATGGTTGGGAAAACCTCTAACCCCTCAGCCTTGCTAAAGATGCAAGTTAATGGTATTCTAGACCTCTGTACTCATTGCATTGACACTTGGAGAAAGCAACAGATCTACACCGCATACCATACAAACAGTACGCAATATTTCAGCACAACTGATCATTTTGTGGTGTACCTTTGCATTGTTGAGAGCTTCTCACCAAGCTTGATGGGCTGGATGGTGTTGAAAGTTCACAGAGAGGTCAAAAGGCACACGCCTCCGCTGTTTCTTCTGGCCTCTCTTGGTGACAGTTATTCCCGTAAGCATAAGATAAAGGGTGTCCTCCATGCCAATGGCGCCTAATTGCGGAATATACAGACCGTACCTAAACGTTCGCAGAATCAGTCCCTTCATGCTGTATGAGATCAGTATTACTGGTCTTTAGTCACCAAGACTTAACCTTCTTTGAAGCCACATTTATGGTGTACTAAGTGGCTATTGTAAGGAAGCCCAGCTCAGGGTTTCACAACATTTACAGGAAGAATGTTGAAAATGTAGACTGACCAGAGGGAAGGAAACCATCTTTGCAGTTCATCAGGTGAACAAACGAATCAGTCAGGTGTTAAGTTACAAAAAGTTATTCAATATGAAAGTTTGCGATTAAAAGAATTTGGGGCCTGCAGCTGTTACACCACTGAATGCAACTAAACTCTACACACCAACAGAAGTGGTATTAATCAGCACAGTGTTCAGGGCTGCCAGTGTCTTTGCCACTGAAAAGGTATTCAGCATTTTTTTTTTTTTTTAGAAATGCACGAGTGACTGAAATGTCCAGGTTTTCTTTTATAGCCACTCTGGACTGTGATGCACACTATGGGCGCTCCAGCTTAAATGCATACACCTGCAAGGGGGAACTCCATCTGTGTGAAGTCTGATTAATTGCCTCAAGATGATCTGGAGTATGATAGAAATGAGCTCACCTTATCTGTAGCTCGCTCTACAAACGCTGCTCGGGGCTTCATTAGCTGCTACTAGCATAACACGCCTGAATTTTCAACCACAGTTGTCGTTGGAGTTGCATTGTGGGTAATGTAGGCATCAGGGTTTGACAGAGAAAAAGAATTAGTGGAATAGAAAAGACAGTCTCGGGTTCTGTGCAATGCTAAATCATTCACAGTGTTAGCTTGTGAAAATCTCTCTGAAGCCAAAATAGAAGTTCAAGACGACGGCAGCCATCTTTAACAATCATGGTGTACACTGTATAGGTATCTAACACTGCACCTCATTATAATGTATTAAACTGAAGGCTGGTTATATGAAACAGAATCCTGCAGAACTATAATGTGCAGCTAGAGGTTATGTGGGGGCAGTGCAGCCAGTGACGGCAGGCTGCGTCCTGAAAATAGCAGTGAGATCTCAGTTCTCCACACAGACAGATACTATGGAGGAGAGGAGGGAATGAGTCAGCTGTCTTACCGACATGGGCCAAGATGGAGAGACGGAGAGAATGAAAGATTAACGATGAATCAATCAGAGGTAGAGACACCACCATTGGAATGGTTAAGCAGAGCTGAAGGACACCCGCAGTCTGAAACCCACGCCTTAACATTGAGAGTGGAGGATGATGCTCCTGTTGCTAAGGAATACCTGTTACCTTGGTGATATCGAGACATGTTTAAGGATGAGTCATCAAGTTTGAACTCGAAAGCGGTCAACTGTTCTGTACGGCTTCCCAGTGGTCGGAGATGTGTTAGCAACGCTCTGTGACTTTCTTTGTCATTAACAGCAGGATACATCCCTGATGGCAAGTCTCAGAAGGCATACGGATTAAATTATTCGATCTAATTAATGTGACAATGGGTTCAAGATGCATGGGAATAATGTATTTTTTAATTCTGTGTTGCACAACTGCATGTATTTTGGCCTGGAAGAACAAGACTGACACAATGTTCAAAGCAAAGGTTAAAAAAGAAAGTCATAGTCGTTCAAAAGGTCACAGTAAATCAGTTTCATGTCTCGTCACTGATGTTTTCCTTTCAGGCGTGGTAGATGTGTCACTAAATGAGGCATTGAGGCCCAGATTCCTCACAAGCGAACAGGAATAAATAAGCGATTGTGGAATTTCTTTTATCTGATTCGTTGTAGATGGAGGACTTCATACGAGCAGCAAAAACAAGCCAGATATATGTATGGACTGAAATATAAAAGGTGTACAGGCATTTCATAGGTCATAAACTTTCACTTACAGACGCTGATTATATTCTTTATTTCATCATCTTTCCAAAATAATCACGTTTTAACACAGATGCTGCTCTCTCTCTAATCTGCATCTAAAGACTCATTCATATTGAGGAAATTCACCATCACCATTCACCACCAGAGCATGAACTGAGTTCATTTACTTTCAGGTTCATAACTTGTAATAGGTTATAGCCAAAGCCTGAAATCGCCTTTTCTGCTGTGGCATGAGTGAGTGACATGTTTGGACCAGGTAACATGTTTCATCATTACAATGAGCATACGCACTTTGGTTAATTTTGAGTTGATTCTACATGTGCCAACCTGCTGCTATAAATACTCACCAGAGAACCAAATCATGGCTGAAAATAGTCCCTAAAAACTCCTAATTGGGTAATGTTTGATAAAAGCTACAGGGCCCAGCTGTTTTAGCGAATTATTAATATGTCTGAATGAAATGGACTGGGTGGTGAGAGCTGGAGAAGTCAGAAAGTGTTGAGAGATGTTGGTTTTGGTCTTGGGATTCGTTGAAGTTAAACAAAAATATACACTGTTGCCAGCTGTATCCTTTAAACCTGGAAATACTGATTATGGATCATATACTGGATTTTTAAGGCCAAACACTTTTGATATGGATAAAACAAAAACATAAAAATGAATCCAACAAACGTAAAATCTACAACAATAAAACCAATGACCGGTTTAAAAGTAAGTTAAATATATATCTGCGATTAGCTCTTATCGGCTGACATATTGGCTTGCCTGATTCTTCGTTCTAGCTCTAGTGAAGATGCTCTCTGCAGCTCATCACCCAGACCTCATCAAGCAGGATTTAGTTCACCTGGAGGGGTGTAAGTCTGAAACATAAACTGATGATGATGGAAGATTCTTGTAATTGTGTACACAGCTGTATTTATACCAAAATGAATACTTATTTTGAGTGACATCTAAAGTTGTTTTTACCTCTGCACTGTTGATATTTTCACTGCTGCCCTGTCAAGTCAGCAAATCACAGCAGCAGCAGCAGCAGCAAAGCTGTCCAGGCAGGATTACACAGTGTGGTATGATGAGGAATTTACTGGCAGGAAAAAAATGCTTTTTTTATGATTGTTAAAGAATCCAGTCTTCAGCGGCGTCTCACTTTGCATCTCCTCTCAGTGGATTTCGTCAAATGAAATCATTTTACACCTGTTTTCTTGTTCGATAATCTCCATGTGCCTCCAGCACAACATAGCATTTGCACTGCAGTCATGAGGAGCTTCTGCACGCGGCATGACGGGACTGGTTTTTTTTAGGTGTGAATGATGAAGTTTGGACATTCAAGTAGACTTGTTTGAACTAATCACGAACAATTCTACGTGGGGAAGAAAGTTGTGTGCTAATTTGCTAATTGCGTGCCAAAAGTAAACTATAGGCTCGGATCCAGAAAAACAGCTGAACCATTTAAAATGTAACACTGTGGATACAGATGCCATTCTTGGGTGTGAGGGTTGAGAGGCTGAGACTGAAAACGGGCAGAGTGTGTGTGATCAGGTCTGTGCACTTCACATTTACACTTAAGTTGTGTGTTGTGTAAAAAAAAAGCAGTCTGGGCATGTCCACGCACATGACAACATGTTGAAGGCACATTCTGTAGTCGTCTGCTTCCACAGTAAATGGTTAAAGGCTGAGAGGCTGCTGTCTCAACCCGTGCTCTTAAATCACATGTACTGGACCGGGGTTAGTAGATCCAAAATAGTGTTTTACTAATTTAGTTTGAGCACGAAAGAAAGAAAAAAATCTATAAAAATCACACACGATGCACAAACACACACTTGTCCTGCTAACTTTGCCCTACCAGTGCCTAAACAAGTGACTGGTATTCCCGCGAAGAGGAAAATGACTGTGATCATCTCTTGGAGTCAAAGTCGTAAACTTTAATAGTACTGTGGCATGAACAAAAATAAAAGGCACCATGCTCAGAAATGCAGATACCCTAATCTTGTATAGCTTGTACTGTTTTTGGTTTTTGGTTTTCAAAAATGAGGGATACGTTAACTAGATTAAACGTTTCAAACTGTTTAAAAAAGTACCATTTGCACTGGAAATATTCTATAAAACATACAATGACTGTATGGGTACTCTCTTGTCTTGTGTTCTGTTTGTGATCTTTCTGATCCACTTTTTTAGCTTTTATTCCCATGTCATCTCAAACATTCGGCCGGTCCCACGTGGGATTTCAAGACACTGCTACTTATTAAACATAAAAAAAATGTAATATAACATGTAACTTCTCGGAAAAGGAAGCATCAGTGACAACATACATATATATATACACGAAATTGTACACCGAACAGAAGAAGAAAGATGTTTACAAGGCAAGTGGCAAATTAAAATATTTCATACGTGAACAGAATTACATCTTTATGCATCATCCGTACTACCAAAACAAACGTCCGTGTCGCTCACAACCGCAAAGGTGTACAAAACACAAATGATGAGGGCCGAAAGTGTGGCAGCTCCTAGGTGACGTAGAATTTCGCCCTTTTGCTCGAGGAGAAAATTGATGCTCTCTGCGTGCAAATTAGTGCCAATTAAGTGGAAGAAATTGATTTCTACACCTTTTTAACCGGTGGAGGGGACTAATCAAAGCTGATTGGTTAACGCTTAAGTCCTGCGTACTGTCAAAGCTCAGTGGCACGTTTTAGAATCGGTGGTTTGAAATGCTGATCGTGGTGGTTTAGTTTGACACAAGCTGCGCAAATTAAGATAAAAAAAAAAATTGAAAAGGAAAGTCACACATCACTTGTGTTTGTAGAGCATATTAAACAAGGACAGTCGTGGTCTATCTGTAGACCTTGGCAGCCATTAACCACCCTGAGTGAAACAATACAGTATTAGGAATTGGATGTAACATCTCGCCTAAACAAAAGCAGCAAAAAAACAATCTTCTGTTTGCTCAAATCAAACTCTTTTTATGTCTGAAGGTAACGACCTCGGTTTCGCTGCTGTGTTTTGGCGTTCAGAGATGAGCTTGTTGTCAGCCTCCTGTTTGTTACTGTTTTGTGTTTTCCACTTGCTCAGCACTAATGCTCTCTCCACCTCCACCTGTTTTTTTTTTTTTTCAGTGTAATTTAAGGTGTCTCGGTGTGGATCGATCTGTGTTCATAAAAACACACACCCACGTGTGTGTGTGTGTGTGTGTGTGTGTGTGTGTGTGTGTGTGTGTGTGTGTATAGAGATTTAAAAACGAGGCAAATGATGCTTTAGCGCTCTTTGTTTTGTATATTTTTCTCCGTGATTTTGCCCATTCTTTAATTTATTTATTTGTTTGACGCTGAACCTTCTCCTCTGCGTCTTTCTGTTTTCTCGGTTTCTGTCAGCCTACAGTATGTTACTCCCCTCCTGCCTCTCTATTTTCTCTCTCTCTCTCTCTGTGTACTGTATTTGTCACTCTGTCTTTTTCTTCTTCGGTACTGTATGTCTCTTACATGTCTCTCTCTCAGCTTCTGCCTGCCATTATTTATAACGTCTATCTCTTTCTGTTTATGCCTGCTTCCACCCTTCACTCTATATCTGACCTTGTATGTCTTCCGTCTGTTTTTTCTGCCCACCTCTCTGATCCTGATGCTTCCCCTGTCTTGTTTTTCTTCATCGCCACCTCTTTCTTTCTCTTTTTCTGTCTGTTCACCCACTAGATTTGTCTTCGCCGTCCTTCCTCTGCCTTGTCTGTCTGTCTGTCTTTCTTTCAGGCTGTGGCGTCTTTGCTATCTTAATGTTTTTGCTGCTCGGCTCAGCTCCAGAAAGTTATGTGGGGCTAAGTGTTCGTGCAGCCAATGGCAAGATGAGCTGTATAAAAGCACTGAGCTAATAGACATGATGTATGACTCCGTACGTGACTGCTTTGGTAAAGAAGCAGCATCCTGCTGCAAGGACACAGCCCTCTGCTGCATGTGTGTGTGTGTCTGTGTGTGTATGTGTTTTGGCCTTGCCAACACGTTTAACGCTTTGTGTCCTGGACAACCCTACCCTCTCTCTGCAGTTGCCATGGCAACACACCAAGAGGCTCCATCATGTGTCTACGCCTGTGACCGCAATTTTGTAACAGCTCACACAAGCGCTGGCTTTGTGTGTTTATGTGTTTATGTGCTGCGTGTCTTAATTTAGCATTTGATCGTGCGTCGCTGTGAGCCGACGCTGAATAAGAAGCGCTCGTCGAGCTGAGTCTCATCAAACAGCGCCTCGCCTCAAAGTGGAGATTTCATTTGATTTAGATAGATTGAAAATATCAGACTTTGAATGGGAGTGCTATAATTATGCCGTTTTACAGAAGATATTACCGACTTGTGACAGGAGAGCCCTTCTTACAGAAACAAAACAAAATGTCCATCTTATCTCCAGTCACAGTTAATGCGGGCTGAGGTAGGATTTAGTGTTTAGTACTCTTTTAGAACTTTTCCTGTTTATCTGAGGCTGTAAGATGTCAAAATATCCATGAGTTTACCAGAAAAAAAAAGGAAATATTAGAGGAATGTTTGAAAAAATAAATGTATCATGTGTCTAATCACTGTGTCCTCTCTGACCTTTGGAGCACTAGAGGACCTATGAATAGTAATGAACAGTGGGTTAATTAGACCCAAATAGATTCATGTGAAATTTGGTAGGAGTATTAACATAATAAATCCAGAAAGCACCGAAGTTTGCAGTGTCCTGATACAGATAGAGCAGTGGCGGTTTAGCGCAGAGGTTTTTGGTGGCATCGGCCCCAAAAACAGAAAAAGTTACAGGCGTGTTCCAAAAAAAAAAAAAGAATCTCCACAAATAGCCATGTGTGCCATGGCAGCATCCTAAAGCAAAACGCTGAACCCCCCCCCCCACCTGCCTGATCAATCATTGTAAGTCGTCCTGGATAAGAGTGCCAGCTAAACACTCAAAAAGTGGCCTGGAGGAAGAAGCAGCCTGTGCTCTGCAGCCTATTTTATGTTTTACCTCTCATGGGCACAGTTCCATTTTAGACGAGCAAAAGGAAGTGGAGCAATGCTGTGAACAGAAAGGACTGACCATGGACATGAACCCTGAAAAGTTAACTATCTGTCATTACATCACATGATTTGTCATGATCTCAATGTCATCGGTACATTTTAAGAATACCTCAAATAAGAAGACTTCTTGCTATTGTTGTTTCTTCTGTTAGATCTTGGATGGTATCCATTTTTTTCTGCTGATTCATGTCTGAGGTGATGGGTGGGTGTTCTGTTGTAGTGTTCAACCTGACTGTCTGAGCTCCAGACGATATCAGCCCATCAACCGATTGCAGTTATGTTTAGGACTGGCTGATAATTCAGAATTATTGTTTATGGTCACTCCATTTAATTACATTCAAACACATTCGTCATGTTTGAACATCTTAGTTTACAATCCTCGTCATCTCTAGTGAAAACAGGTTGAATCTTACTGAAATTCAGCAAAGCATTAGACCTTAAATTCTTGAGAATGTATATCTGTATATATATTTTTGAGTTTGTGGTTCCTGATTTTGTTGCAGGAATAATCTCCATTTGCGTTTGTGTGTTTGTGACTCTACGGAAGTGTTTCCAGAAGTAACAAGCTTCTCATTTTGTGTGCGTTTTCCTCGTAAACATTGCCCTTTAAACTCATGAATTATTGATTTTATTGTGTCAGAAATGTCCACCAAAAAAAAAAAACTGGTTTTCTCGGCGTACAGCAAACCCTGTGTTACTCTTTGTACTGTATTTTGTTTGTACTGGTGATTTTAATGCTTTGCAATCATTTGTGTGATGTTGTGATGAAGCAACACTGTCTGTTAATAGCCATGCCAACTGCGGTTCTTCTTTAATTTGTTCCAAACACAAATATGCAACACGCCATTACCTCAGCTTTATTTCTGTGCAGTAAGAACCTGTCTAACACAACGTGTTCAGAACAGCAAATATAAAAGCGCTCATGAACTTAGCGCTGGATGAATCACTGTTGAATGAAGGTAGTTATTATTTTGATATTAGTCATCTGCACTCAGAGCTCAGTCTACAATTGCACTCGATTTGAGTCAGAGCGAGGGAACTGAAATCAAGCTGGGAGGTGGATTTCCAGTAAAAAAAAAAAAAAAAAGTTACCTGCTAGGTTACCTAACCTCCATCCTACTTTTTGTCTTTATAGGCCTGAGACCCAGCAGAAAGCCCCGTGACTGCCCCTCCTCCCCGCCGCCCCTCCGCCTCCCCTGAGCCGGCAGGGCCCCAGAGCCGGAGGAGGAGATCCTGGGCTCCGACGATGAGGAGCAGGAGGACCCCGCAGACTACTGCAAAGGTCAGACAAGACCCACGTACACCGAAATCACCTGTCCCACGCCGTTCCTTCTACTCACTATATCTATCATACAGAGCTCAACGATGTCTTCCCTGTCTGCAATTTTCTCATTTTCTCCCTCCGTCCTGATGCGTGGTAGTTGTGACACTGGTGTTTCAAGGTTGTTTGGTTGTTGCCAGAAAGGAGCGGCAGTCTAGTTTCCTGCAGTGGCTCAGGCTGCCAAAAAAACAAAAAAAACTGTGCTGTCTGCTAAGAGGTTCATTTTCATTACACAGCTCTGTATCAAAATGCTTCACCCCTTCTGTAAACACTGTAGAACATTACACATCACTTAGCGTTCCATATCTGTAGGAGAACGTAGCGTATTTTAATTGTTATTCAGCAGTTCTCTAAAGATACCGTGATTTCTTGAATCACACATCAGGAAGAGTCGCGTTGTTTCGATGGCTTATGTCTTGATTTGGAGGGCAACTCTTGATTTCTTTGAGGTTGTTTTTGGAAGAAGCGCAGACAAACTGTCAGATCTCACTTCAGTGAGATGAAAGAACATCTTTGTGTTGCAGCTTCCTTTCATTGGTTTCTGTTAAAAACAAGTCATTTTTCCTTGTAAAGCCCTTAATGTGTTACCTCTTTATCCCTTATATGTACATTGTTAGCCTGTTATGAGAAGTGCACATATAGTATATTTTTATTATTGCTATAAGCAGTCTGTGGTAGTATTTCAGTCTTTTGTCTATATGTTGTGGCCTGCCCACCCTTTATGTCTGTCTGTGCTATCTTACTTAAAATCACAGATTTTACACGTAATTTATGTTCAATAAAATACACCTACAACAAATGTTACCCTGGCACAGCAAGACGTCTCCGTCTGCCAGCTGTCGTTGTAGCAAGAACAACGAGCATTTTGATGTTTCTTTCAGGTAAACATAGGTTAAATGAATATACTAACGTAAATATATACAGCTTGGCAGTAGCAGCAATTGCAGGTAAAAAAGTAATTGTGTACAGTATGAACAGTTATTATTAATATTTCTGTTTCTGACTCTGACTCTTCTTTCTGTCGGTATATAAAACACGTGTACAGTTTAGCATGAAGTACATTTTTGTCCGTGACAGGGGCTTAAGTTCATGTTGAATCGAAGCTGCTACAGATGTGTAGTGCTGTGTTATTTGTATTTATTAAACACAACTCAAATTTGCTCAATACAAAATAATGCGCATTGTTCATTAATGATTATTTTCATATGATTCACAGTGATTGATTTGTTAGTTAATTGTTTTGCCTTTTAAAAAAAAAGCTTTTATAATAACTCATAATCTTCCTAGTTTGTCTGACAAACATCTGTCAACGCATCTTTACATGTTGGAAGCAGATTTTGGGTATTTTCTCTTGAAAATTTGATTTTTTATTTTTAACTGATGCTAAATTGATTTATTTCCTTTTGTTCAGCTTCGTTGTAGCTTCACCAGATGCTACCTGCCGCTGGAAATGTTTGTGCTGTACTTCCCTCCTCCTTTTTTTCTTATTTCCTATCTGTTTGACCTCCCTTCCTCTCTGCTGCTCTCCCTCCACTTCTTACTCACTAATGGATTTCATGTCATTGCCTGGTTATCGCTGACAGTCGCCTGTAACCTTCATCTCTCCCAGGAGGGTACCATCCGGTGAAGATCGGGGATTTATTCAACGGGAGGTACCATGTGATCAGGAAGTTGGGGTGGGGCCATTTCTCCACCGTATGGCTATGCTGGGACATACAGTGAGTCACACACATACACAAACACAAACACACACACGGTGTAGTACAGTATAGGCTCATGCAAATACACACACGCCCGCCACAAACACGTCATGACCCAGAAAAAGCCCTCCACACACACACACACACACACACACACACAAAGGCTCTTCTTGCAGACCTTCACTTCACCTTGCTCTCTCCACACACACACACTTTACCTAAACCACACACACACCACACATGCACCTGTTGACAGGATCTGGCACATCATCTCGACAACGGTTGCAACCAACACCGCCTTGCACTGCCGCCGACGCCATCCATTTACACTGTAATGTTGTTTCTGTGTTCACGTGGCAACCAGGGTGGATGGATGACAGTATCGTCAACCCAGTGTCACCTTTCACTGACTCACACACACAAACTCATTTACTCGTGTCACTGGTGTTAATTACGCTAATGGTGGCCGTAAACTGGTGAGCACACTGTACAGTCAGTCACTATCCCTGACAAATATGTCAAGGGTGTCAATGGCCGCCGGTTATATTCAGTGTGTTACACACTGTACACTATCTGCTCAGCACTAAACAGCAGAGAGACAAAGTTAGGGACCAGACTCCTGAGGAGTTGCTAAATACTAGCAACTTAAGAGACAGATATTTCCCTCAGGAGTTGGTGGAGACTAAAACAGAGCTAAAAAAAAAAAGGGTGACTATTGGACTTACATCCAGACGACTCCAAATGAAATATAATCTGGCTTTGTGGATCAATTAGAAACAGTTTGCTATCAAGTTCATCATATCAACTTGTTCACAACTTGTTTCCATTGCCCCCAAATGGCAGGGAAAATTATAATAGCCACCAATCTCATAAATCTACAAATAAATGCAAAACATCTACAGTACAAAAATATCTCTTCGTAAAAAGCAGCAAATCGTCACATTTTTTAAGCAGGAACCAGGTTATTTCTGACATGTTTGATAATTAACTTAAAGAAGAAGTTGTTCATACATGTTTTTGTTCGATTGCCTAATCAACTAAATGATGATCATTTCAGTACTAGTTAGTATTTTTGATCTTGGAGCTAGTACTGTATAACAACTCAAACACAGCTCTGCGACAAACTGATGCACAACCAGGGATGCATCGATCGATCTGATGCACTGAATCGGTTTCAGCCAGATCTGACCTTTTTTGCATTAAATATAGTTTCTCCATTATTTCTAATGATAAAAAAATCAGTGTTTAAGTGTTAATCATGTACATTCATCGAGTCATTATGAGCACTGCTGACTCACCGCTGACTCGCTGAATAATTAAAAAATTCACAAACCTAAAAATAAGGATGGTATTTGAATGTCACCGCTTAGTTGTTTTCTGTTGTACTGTAAATATTAATGTTATGTAAAGGTGTGACGTGATGTTACGTCCTTACCTTACCTTAAGAAAAGTGAAAATTATGGAGATTATTATGTTTTGGAATGGGTGTCAGGACAGAAAAGTTTGTATTCATGCATCCCATGATTTAGTATTTGTTATGGGGTTATTTGTTCTCAAAGAAAGGTTTTTTTTAGAGCAATTAGAAATGCATTTAAGGGATGAGTGTGTGAGATGAGATTTGAGTACGGTGTGTTTTGAAAAATGAGTTTTTGAGAGGTTGAAAGAAGACAGAATTTGTTGCATTGTACTGAAAAGTGGCGATCCAATCTTTTCCGCGAGTTGAGACGTTCGTATTTGCTCAGGAATATCCTAAAAGTAACTTGTAATGCTAAATGTCTTGTATTTATGGTCTTCTTTGCCATTTAAAGATCTATAGACTGATCTATAGAGTAGGTCAGATGACTGCTTTAAGGAAGCTTTCAGACACCAATCTTTGAGCTGAAAACTTTAGGTAAATGCAGCACAGTGTGCTGGAGACAAATTGTACAGCAGGTTATAGTGTTCGTGCTATTTCTATGTTAGAAACTCCCACATAGCCAAATTTGCATTTCCGTTGTCAGCGTAGGCAGTATGAATGACAGCTGAAGAAAGGTGTAATAAAGACACAATGAGGGACATTTTATAATATTTTCGACATTCTAAAATGAGCATTACTGGATTCAACAACTCAGAGTCAGACTGTGTATGTTATCTGTGTCATTGCAGAGTGAAGAACTTTGTGGCGATGAAGGTGGTGAAGAGCGCCCAGCATTACACAGAGACGGCCCTGGATGAGATCAAACTGCTGCGATGTGTGAGGATCTGATTATAGTGTTTGGGAATCTTATTCTTATCATCTTTATTTGTTTATACCTTTTTTTTTTTGTCTTTCCTCCTCCTCCTCCTTTCTCCTAATATCCGTTCCCTTCTCTTTTTCCTTCTCTCCTACCTCCTCACATTCCCTCTTCACACCTTGCATCTCCTCCACTCTGTTTCTCTGTTAACAAGGGAACACTAAAGACATTTGGTCATTTATCTTGCAGGCTCGGTGCAGAGGACAGTCCTCTTTGAATCAATTTTTCAAAATCTTCATCTCCCACATCCATCTCTCTTGTCATCTTCCTTTCCTAAACTCTATTTCTCTCTTCTCCTCTTTTTCCTCTACCTCTTTCATTCTCTTTCCGTCGTCCCATTCCCTCTTTCCTTCTTTCTTCCTCTCCTTTTCCCTTCAATATTCTTTGATCCTACGTCGTTGTCAGTCCTTGATGCTGCTTGTTCCTTCTTCCTGTCACGTTTGCTTCATATCATTGTCATCTTGTCCTCCAGGTGAGAGAGAGCGACCCCAGCGACCCCAACAAGGACATGGTGGTTCAGCTGATAGATGACTTCAAGATCTCTGGAGTCAATGGCATACGTATCCCGATCAGAAGAGAGAGTGTGTGTGTGTGTGTGTGAGTGACAGAGATATGATAATGTGAGTCCTTGACTTTCAATCCCAGATGTTTGTATGGTGTTTGAGGTGCTCGGTCACCACCTGCTGAAGTGGATTATTAAATCTAACTACCAAGGTCTGCCGCTGCCATGTGTCAAGAGCATTATCAGACAGGTAAGGACACACACACACACACACACACACACTTATTGCTGACTGTATTTTTACAAAATCTTGATAAATGATGCCTCTGACCACTGCAGTCCATTTGCAAAACTGTGTCAGTGCATTACAGGTCAAACAAGGTGACGTATATTTGTCCTGAACGGAGCTGCATCCTTATTTGAAGATAATATTTAACACTGGCATGTTTAAACCACATTTATCTATATATAAGGCATACGTGATCTGACAAATGATCTGTTTTTCACGCAACTCACAAGATCCAAAAACAGTATATGATGATTCGATTATGATGAATGTACGCTGACAAATCATATTAATTCAAGGCAGTTCACTTTTATTGAAATTTATTCTTATTCTTTTATTAAAATTTTGTGTCTTGTGTACAGAAGACAATATTAGCAAAGAACCATTTAAACAAACAAAGATAAAGTGGTAAAA
Organism: Miichthys miiuy; assembly: GCA_036365135.1. Taxonomy (NCBI): domain Eukaryota; kingdom Metazoa; phylum Chordata; class Actinopteri; family Sciaenidae; genus Miichthys; species Miichthys miiuy. The sequence goes on along the minus strand of CM071610.1, from coordinate 6,044,177 downwards.
GGGTTAAAAAAAAGAGTGAAACTAGGATTAAATGAAATCTGAACACGACAATACAACCATAAAAATCTACACTCAGATTTATTCATTGCAAGTACAGATGATAACTCTGATAACATTTTAATTTGAAATGCTTTCTGTGAATATTAACATGTGAAAACACATTTTTTATGCATATAGTCTTGGTGAGAACTGTGATGCTGCTGATTCTGTCAGGTCAAGCATGTTAGAGGTTGTGTCTTTTTCCTTTCTGACCGCTCTCTGGCTAAGACATGGCCTCTTTCATAATATATAATAATAATTTCAAAACACAGGAAGCAACCTGAGAAGTCATTTGATATCACCATAGTTAAGTGGATCTTTGTGAGTATGTTTTTAGAAGAAAATTTCAACTACACCTGTGTAGCTGCCAGAATTCTTATTCTGTGAAGCAGTTGCACTTCATCGCTTTACCAGCCTAATTAGACAAAAAGTAGGTTTGTGTATCATGAAAGTATTTCTAGCTATAAGTCCTTGAGGACGTAACTTATTCGGTTTCTATGTCCACATGCTGATTGCAAGACTGTGAAAGTGAAATAAGAAATATAATACATGAAGAGCAAGAGAGCAAAATTCAGCCCCATTACTGAGGCCCGCTAATACAGTGCATGCCATTGTGCACTTCACACTTCACACTTCAGTACCGCTGCCATCCTAAGACGCGGGACTTTCGGGCATTTTCCCCACAGCCACCTGATGAGCATGTGAAGTTGTTGAGTCATTTCAGCCGCTGCCAGTCTCCCACCACTCGAAGGCCAAGGCTGAAGATGGGTAGAAATTAAATGAGACTGTTCCCCGCTTCAGCCTCAAAGCCTCTGGACAAAAAAACAAGCGAGAGAGAAAGACAGTGAAACAAAAACGTCTCCTCTCTGCCCTCAGCGAATGAGAAGCACGAGAAGAACAGCTAATTTGGCATGGAGGAAAAAATGAAAAGTATACACGCCTAAACAAGAAGTGTGAGCATGTTTTTCGGTAATAATATCTGTCTCTGTTTGTAGGTCCTGCAGGGTTTGGACTACCTCCACACTAAATGTAAAATCATCCACACGGACATCAAACCAGAGAACATCCTGATGTGTGTGGATGATGCCTTTGTTAGGCGTATGGCCATGGAGGCGACCGAGTGGCAGAAAGCTGGAGCCCCTCCTCCGTCTGGATCAGCAGGTAGACACAAAAACACTCACGCATAGTGTGTATTTTAAAGGAAATCAACATTTTGGAAAGAAAAAAAAAGATCAATAACCCTCTCTGAAAGATACTAATTTGCAAACACAGACAATCGAGGTTAAAACAGATAAACCAGCAGGTGGATAAAACAGATTCAACAAAATAAATGTGTCATCGAGTTTTTATGAGTGTCAGTATATATGTATATGGTATGTAGGCATCAGGGTTGTAGTGGGATAAACTCACCTGTTTGAAATAAGGTTGAGAAATTTCAGATCACCTGCATCAATCCGTTTATCCACAGTTTACCCATTTCTGTATTTACCACTTCACCGCTGGGAGGTTGAACCCATTTAAAAGTATTTCAGTGCTCATATCTGTCTCTGCAGCATGCAGCTGGTTATCTTGGCAACTACCAACTAGCCTGGCTGATCACTAGACTCCAGGAAGCCACTCTGCTGCACATAACTCCATGTAAAAGCCCAATTTGCCATTTTTACAGTTACTTTTAAGGTCAAACAAACAAGATGTAACATAAATATGTGATTTTTTTTTTCTTTGTTTCTGCCCCTACCTGTATCTGAAAATAGTTTCCTATACAGACTTTTGTGTAAATGATCTATGAAGTGTTAGTTAACATAATGTGCAAATCTAATTTTAACAACCTCAGAGCAGGAAAAGCCTTGTGCACCCCCTGTGATCTTTGGCGCCCCCCTGAGGGGGACCCAGACCTTAGGTTGGGAACCACTGCTTTAGAGCTGACAGGCAGATTTTGTTACCTTTGGACAGAGACAGGCTAGTTGTTCCCCTCCCCTTTTTTTTCCAGTCTTTATGCTAAGCTAAACTAACTTAGCTGCTTAGCTGTTACTTCATAGTGGTCGATCTTCTTACCCAACTCTCAGCAAGAAAGCCAGTAAAGGTATTTTCCAAAATATTGAGATGTTTCTTAAGTTATTGGTGGATTTTTTCCTCCAAACTTTGCTGGCAAATGAGTGAATGAATTTAGTTTGTCTGCTCTGTAGTTGTCAAAAAATGTTTTCGTCTGAATGATGTTGTTTAATATTGAAGTGCTCAGTAAAGAAAAGGGATTCACAGAGAAGCCTTTTGTGCCTCCTCAGTTTCTTTCCTACACAGAGACTTTTTTTTTTTAGCTTTTTTTTCTCCTGTCACCACTGGAACAAAATCAAGTTCTTAAAAAAAAAAAACCTGTCTGGAGAAACTCGACACGAACCCTGTCCTCTCGGTGACCCCCTCACCAAACCCTCCATGAGCTGTCAATTGCTTGCATCAGCCAAAGGAGACATTTCGAGGCCTTAGGGTAACCAATTATACCGCTTACATTTCCACACAATTAAAGTCGGCACAAAACCATCAGCTGTTAAAGCAGGAGCGCTCAGCGGCGACAGAATCTGAAGAGACGAAATAAATAAAAGATTATAATGCCACGTATTAACATGCATGCAGACACATGCGAGCAAAATCTATTTTATTTCTGATTTTTTTGCTTATGCAGGATTGAAGCTACATTGGGGAAAAAATGGCAACATAGTTTGGACTGTTTATGTTGTATAATAAGTTTATTTAGGAACGTTTCTGGTGTACAGAAAGAGCTGCTGAGCTGGAAACCTTCAGTACACCACACAAAAAACAGTCAGTTCTAAAATGTTTTTGTCGTTGAGCGTGCATATTAAAGAGACTGTGTGTGGAGAATATGAAAGACTGATAATATACTGTATACCTAAGAATATGTATGTATCACTCTGCTGTAACTCTTTCCAGGTTTATTATCCAAATTATGATTGGTGTCAGACGATTCAGGTGAGAGAATATTGTCCTATAGGAGCCACATTCTCAGCCGTGAGGAGAACAAACCATTAATATTATGGATCTGGGACAACGAATAAATCTGTGGGAGTGTGAAAGATCTTTTTCTTCATTTGTTTGCAGTTCTCTCACTTCACCTACAGATTGTGTACGTATGAGGTCTATAAAGCGAACCGAAACCTAATGATTTTCTTCTTCCAGACGTGTGACAATATTGAACGTAGCATGAACTCGGCTGTGTGGCGGATTGATGTTGGTGACACTTTGAAGCCTCTGATTGTTGTTGTTTTTCTTTCTGTCTGTCAGTTAGCACAGCCCCCCAGCTCAAACCGGTGAGTACAACAGATGTGAGTATGAAATGAGAGGAATGCACACACACACAAACATTAACACACACACACACACACACACAAAGTCAAAATCAAGGTAAAGCATGTCACACTGTTTGCTGTGATCTTTATGATAGCTAGAGACAAAAGGAGGGAACGGAGTGCACTGCAATGTTTGTAGACAATACTCAAAATGTCTCATTAGCAGTTTTTAAGCTGCATTCAGAGCTCCTACCGCTCTATATTAGAACATATGTTGCAGCAATTTATAGACTTACAAGACAAGAATAGTTGCAGTAAACTTAGAAATGATTTTTTTGTATGTTCCTGTCAGAGAAACTGACAATAAATGATTTAATAACACACTGTGACTGTCCTGTAAAGTCCTGTTTTCTGCTTTGTGACTGTGTTTTTAACATGGTTTATTTTACCTTAAAGTCCCCGACAGCACAATTTCAGTGTTATCGAGTTATGCCTTCATAACATTTATAACAAGTATTCATGACAAAATAAACAACAATCTAAGCTAATCTCTGAAAAATACACGCTCATTAGCTCAAAAGGCTCATCTAATCTGCCATCATCAGGACTATGTGGTTTGATCATAGTTGACGGACAGTTGTCTGGCAATGTGAACAAACAGTTCCACAACACTTAGCAGACTTTATCTCAAGATTCACTCACGTTGAACCAGCGAACACAAACTAAACCAGAATTTTCTCAACCTATAAATAAAAAAAACGATATTTCGAGGCAGTGATATATTAAAACGTGCACATATTCATACACTGTAAGTCGACTTTACTTCTAAATCATAACCCACCACGCAAATAAGTAACCAAAGTTTTTATTCCATGAATACCTCCTATTCATTCATGTTTTTACTTCCCCTCTGACCCTCTCTCTTTCTCTTCTTTACTGTTTCTTTGTCCCAGGTGGGGAAGATCTCCAAGAACAAGAAGAAGAAGCTGAAGAAGAAACAAAAGCGGCAGGCGGAGCTGCTGGAGAGGCGAATGCTGGAGATCGAAGCCCTGGAGAGAGAGGCCGAGAAGAGGGAGGAGAGAGCCAAAGAAGGCGGAGAGAAAGGGGACCATGAACACAACCCGTCTTCACCGCTGCAGCCGCCGCCACCGCAGCTGGGCCCCAGCATGGCGCTGGGAGAGAGCGATGAGGATGATGACGATGAAGAGGATGGAGAAGACGATGAGGATGAGGGAGTAGAGAGGAGAGGCCCATCAGGTTGACTAATCATACATGTGAGTCTTTTTTCCGGTTGAGTTCTGTGGTTGTGGTGAGGGTTAAGAAGATATATAACTTTATTAAATCAGATATCATGAATAAATGCTGTCTAACCTTAATATTGTAAATGCAGAATGATGCATGTGATTTCATGATTGATGAATATATATTTCAGTCCTGGTAGTCAAGTGGTTAAAGGCTTTGATCAGGCTTAAAAAATCAGGCCCAATCTGAAGTGAGCTCAAACTATAGAAGCAGTTTTGGGCCCGAGCTCGATGCAAACCCAAATTTCCACTTAAAATAAAAAAAAACTTTAAATAATTTATTATAAGCTAAAGTAAATGCAAATTGTTATATCCAAATTAATAAATTCACTGCTAGACTGCAAGATATGTAGTGCCCGCACCGCAGTGGGCTCATGTGGGACTGTGGTCACACTCCTCTGATCAAAACAAATCATTTAAATTAAAATAAGAAATATGAAGCAGCTGAGTGCATATGTATTGTGCAATTTCTGTGCAAATTATCAAAGCAAAACATTAAAATGAAGATAGTATACACACACAATGGTCTTACAGCTCACAACAACTCACACACCTCCAGTTTCTGGAGAGAAATGGAAACAGTACGTTCCTCTGTTTCCAACTTCCTTACGTCCACCATTTTTTCATTTTTTTTTGTGACGTGTGAGACAATGAGAGCAAACGCAAATTTTTTTTAAAATATAATTCTAAATCACAACATTTTCACAACTTAATGGCTTGATAGCAACAGCCCATGCATGATTTAAAAAAAAAATCCATCAGCAGTTCTGGGCCTGAACTTTGGAAGGTTTGTTTGGTCCAGTCGGACAGAGCACAAAAGGTCTGACCCTGTGGAGTTATTATATTCAGTGTTAGTCACCAAAATGCATTGAGTTTATCCTTGCATGCATTTCTGATTTATTCAGCAGAGCTCAACTGAACTTAAAATGAGACAAACTGGCAATTCAGTGATTATCTAGGCTAGAAAAATATAAAATATGCTGCATTGGAAGGTTCTGTCCAAAAATGTTGGTTTTGGTGCTTTAAAAAAAGTCATATTGTTGAATCCTGTCTCCGTCTCTTGTCTCCTTGTAGAAATCTATTTCGGCTTTTCAGGCATTTAACGTCACCAGTTTGTTATTTTTAGTTCGTTTAACGTTGACGCTCAGGCATTCATTATTAATTTAAACAGTGTGGTGTACAGTCCGTTCTTTCTTTAAGTGAAATGCACCGTGAAGGAAAAATGAGCAACGTATTTAGGTTGTCCTGTATTTTTTTTTTTTACGGTATTTCTGTGTGTGTGTATGTGTGTGTGTGTGCAGGTTTGTGTGTCTGTCTGTGAATGAATAGGAGGTGGATTGGCTCCAAGTAGTCAGCCCACGCTAGTGCCTCTGTGTATGGGAGGCTCGGCTGATTCACAAAAAAACGAAGAAAAAAAAAAACAGAAAAGCAGTTTTTCCTCTGTCTCCCTCCTCCACCATCTGTCTCTCCACCTTCTGCCTCTTTCATTCTCCTATTCTCTTTTTTGCCTCCTTCTCCGATCTTAATTCTCTTTTCATGCCGTTTTCCTCGTTTGCCCACACTGTCTTTGATTATATCTTCTCCACTTCCTCTCTTAACTGTTCTTCGTGTCCTCTGTCCACGTTAGGTGCAGCACCTCCCCAGGAGCGGAGCGAGGAGCTCCACATCACTGAGGACGACCCCGATGAGGATGTGGAAGACGACGAGGAGCCCACGCCTGTCGCTGAAAAAAATACGCCCATTCCCCATCAAAGAAGAAGGTAATGGAGATCCAACACAAGCAGAGGTAGAGGAGGAGGAGGAGGAAGAGGAGGAGGAGGAGGAGGAAGAGGGGGGATTGAAAGAAGCAGAGGATGAGAGAGAGGAAAAGGAGGTGGAGGGAAAGGTAGAGGAGGAGGAAGAAGAGGAGGAGAAGGAGAAAGAGACTGAAAAAGAGGAGAATGAGACAGAGGAGCCAAAGAATGAGAGCAAAACAGAGGAAGAGGCAGTGGTAGAGGAAGAGGAGTCAAAGACGCAGGAGGATGATGAGGATGAGGACGAGGAGGAGGAGGACGAGGAGGAGGATGAGGAAGAAGAGGAAGACGAGGATGATGACACAACCGCAGATCTCCTTTCGGAAACCACCTTCCCCTCTATCAAACTCCACAACAACAAAAACAATTCGGCTAAAACCAACGGTCACGTTTTGTTGGGATCTGAGGGACTGAAACCAAACCCCGGCACTCCTCCGCCTCCTTCGCCCACCCCCGAGCCTCTCCTCTGCCCCCTGGTGGAGTCTGAGCTCAGCTACACAGACAGGGACAACTCCCTCAGCTCTGGGTACGAGATGTATAACGGTGAGCTCGCCGAGCCGGGGCTGACCAACGGCTCCAGTGACCGCCATCGGGCCACTATGCCCATCTTCCCAGACTTGCCCCTGGATCCTGAGCCAGGAAACCCCGTTTCTGTTGGGGCGGCAGACATTGGAGCAGGCCCGTCACCGAACAGCCCCACCGCTGACCGCAGTCGCACTGTGTCGTCCTCGAGCACAGGAGATACACCCAAAGGTAAGATGTGGTTACTGGATTTACACTGATTCACACCCATCAGCCCCAAAGTGTCCATTCAACATATCATGTTGTGTGTTCCATGACTGTAACAGGTGATGTGGGTGCTAAGGACATTATCTAAATTCATTTTAGTGCTTGTTTTTCCGGCTCTTTTACTCTCCACTGAAATGAATGGAGGCAATGTTCAGAGTTAGATTCGTGAAGGTATCACATGCAACTTCTCACTCTCAGTTTTCACCCTTCATACATCATTTTTGCATTAAAACATAGAAAAATGTGTCCTCTTTCACAAAATGTAACTATCTAAGCAAATAGACTAGACACACATTTTGTGCTGTGAGCCCAAAGTGGCAACAACGCCACCCAACTCCCCTGTTGACTCAGCTTAATCTCGATTAAATGGACTGTCCCTCAGGCGCTTCTCTGATCTCTTCGGTGTCACTTTAGCACTTTAACTTCCTGCCTCTCATGTAAATGTCTAGTAAGTGAGCAGAGGCTTTGTTGACTGACCTGACACACACATGTATGTATGCATAAATGTTTAAATGTATAAGATATAGAGCCAAAAAAAAGGAGCTTTATTGATAATATGACATGATACAGAAAAAGATGCTCGGGTTGATTTTGATCTATATGTTTGTTTTAATATGTAGATATTTATAAGTATGAAAATTCTCAGTGAAGTTTACTGTGAAATACCCGACCTCCGTTACATAACTCACTACATAACTACTCCTTTAGCTGCTCCTTTTACATAAAAGTGAACCAGCAGTGGAGTTTCGCTCCCAAACAACGCTGCTCAGCTCCCAACTGTTCATGAAACAATACAGTCCACTTTTAAAGCTCGTCAGTGTAGCTCAGCATCAGCTTTTCAGCAGCTCTCGCTGTCTCACTCCTTCACTCTTACATTAACTATGATTGCTTCACATCTCTTTATTTTGTGTGCGTAGCTTTGGTTGAATTTCCCCCTCCGGACCCCTGCAGCTGTCCATAGGTCGTAGGCTGCCAGCTTTTACCGTGTGTGTGTGTGTTAATTAGTGCATTTCGGCATGTGTTGTAAGGCGGTCAGTAACGGTATAAATGCAGTGCTCCATCAACAGGACATGAATAACCATTACTTGTGTTTGGATTTTCTATCTTATGTATTTTAACTGCCTCTTACGATCATTCAGTTGCTCATTATCAGTCTCCAGATGTCTCCTCTGGGTATTATTAGTGACTCACCAGCACCATTACTAATCCACCCACAGCGTTCATTTTATTATCAATAACGTTCAAGCTCCAGGGTGACTTCTAGGACCACATCTCCTAATCCTAATAAGGATTTTAAACAGTTTTACAGTTAGATATAACGCTTTCGATAGGTCATCGGGACAAAGTTAGGATTGACTTTCTGGTTTTTTTTTGGATTGCTTGTTAAAAGCTGAAGCTGTGTGAACTCTTTTCTCTACTGTGTGTGTGTGTGTGTTAACCCTGTTCGTTCACTTTGTCCCCTCGCAGTCAGGGCCAGAGCTGCAGATCTCCTGATCAACCCACTAGACCCACGCAACGCTGAGTCTATTCGAGTCAAAATCGCTGATCTGGGAAATGCCTGCTGGGTGGTAAGACGCAGTACCTCGGATTTGATTTGAAGCGTATTTTTTTAAATACAGCGCTGAAGCCTTTTGTACACTTTTTTATTTAAAAACCTGAGCAGTTCACAGAGAAGCAGCAGCACAGGGGACAAATTTGGTTGGAGTACTTTGTGACGTAAGGTTTTGCTAGAGAGTTATTAATCAATAAATTCAAATAGTGCCTGCTGACTGGAATTTGCAGCTTCCTTTTAGTCATTATTAACATACAGAGAGGAGAAGATGGATACATCTTTATCATCTAATCACATTTACGTGTCAAGATATCCAAGAAAAATGTTAATTACACCTCTCCTTTCCTCTCCTCTCCTCTCCTCTCCTCTCCTCTCCTCTCCTCTCCTCTCTCTCCTCTCCTCTCCTCTCCTCTCCTCTCCACAGCACAAGCACTTTACAGAGGACATCCAGACAAGACAGTACCGTTCGATTGAAGTCCTGATAGGAGCCGGTTACAGCACCCCTGCAGACATCTGGAGTACTGCCTGCATGGTAAGAAAACATACATATAAACAGTACATTACATACATTTCCCTTTAAATCATACACACATACACACTCAGTACAGACTCTAAGTACAGTACTCTGTGTGATCTCTCGTAGGCTTTTGAGCTGGCTACTGGAGATTATTTGTTTGAGCCCCACTCTGGAGAGGACTACTCCCGTGATGAGGGTGAGTATTTAAACCTCTATGACGTGCAAGAAAATGTAATTTTCCAAATATAGAAACATTTAAATATATTGCACGGGAGAATCATAGCTGAATACTGTATGTCAAGACTGAAGGCTTCATTAGCAGTGTATTTAAGATGTTGACTTTGAAGATGGAAAAAGAACTAGCAGTAATGTAAAATGTTCAATGTGCAACGGAAATGCTAAAGCAAAGTGTCTTAAATGTTTTATGAGCTATTTTAATTCATCTGTTTAATGTGTTTTCATATGAAAATGTGTGTCTGGGCGCTGTTTGACCTCCATTGTTCAGATGCATTGATGCTAACAGCTCTAACACTCTAAATACAGCGATGCAGCCATTTACCTCCGTTTATTTTCTTTATATTTAACGCAGGTTTTGTTATGATTTGCTGCTGTTTAAATAAAACTGAACTGAAGTGCAGACACTGAATACAGATTGCACCAATGGGCCCAATGCTTGTTATATATTCTTAAGCTTTAGCTCAATGAGTTTTTGATGATTTTGTATTTAATTTTAGCTGATTGTTCGGCATGAGTACTTTTGAGAACAAAACAAAGCTTTAAGTATGCATTGTTTTTTTGTTTTCTTTACAAGCACGTCATCTGTTCTCAAAAGTGGGACTGCTGCTTCTAACAATGCATCTGAACAATGGACAAAAACTGTATTTGATTTAAAAAAAAGGCCTAAAGTGAGCTTAGTTTAAATTATAGCCATCCCTCTCCCCAAATCCCCCTATCCACTGTCAACTGTAAATCCTGTCCTTTAATTCTGCTGCTATGCCTCCACTCATCTTCACCCCGCTGCATAGATTGTTCAAACATTATAGATACACAGAGAGTTCACACAGCTCTCCTCCTTTGATTGTGCTCCACATCCTGACTGTCGCAGCAGAACAGATTAAAATGGTGACAGTAACTTAAGCATAAGCGCGACTTTAGCGAGTATATGTGTATCTATATCTGAGTCACCTTTACTCTATCAAGTAATACGATCCCCATGTTGTGCACACTCATCCTCACCTCAATCCTTGATCTCTTCATCTCCTCTGATCTTACCTAGCTCATTGTGTTTTTTTTCCCCACTCATTGCACGTGGTGCACAGTTAACCTCATTTTGCATGTTTTGTCAGTTTTATCGTGACATCCCGATTTGCACAGGGACATCTTTGATCTCCCGCTATTGAGGCCAAATTGTAAAATCTAGCTTCTGTTTTCCGGATCGCTCAGTTCGTCTGAATGCATGTCACTTTTACTCCAAGGCTGATCATTTCATTTCATCACCTCTGCTGTGGAGGCACAGCTCACTAACACAGGTTTTTCTCCTTTACTGTCTGTGACTGTCTCTTTTTTCCTTCCTTCCCCCTCTCTTTTTATTCCTCCCTTACCCCTCTGTGATCTTGTCTTCCTGTCACTTCCTGTTTCTATTTCCTTACCCACAATCCATCTTCTTTACTATTTACTTACATTTCATTTGTCCTCCTCTTTCAATTAATTCCCCTACTTCCTTGTCTTTACCCTTTCTCTCTTTTGCATCTCCTTTTCTTCCTCTTCTTTTTTTTTTTTGGCATCCTTCTTCCTTTTTCCGGCCCCCTCTTCTCCCTCCCTCCTTCCCTCCCTCTCTCCTCCATAGACCACATAGCCCACATCATAGAGCTGCTGGGCTGTATTCCGAGGCACTTTGCTCTCTCTGGAAAATATTCCCGGGAGTTCTTCAACCGAAGAGGTAGCGCTGGCCAGAGAGCTGGTGGGACTGGGACACAAAGATGTCTAAAACAGACAAAAATGGACAATAGCAGACAGCTGGAATGCCATATAAACTCGTAAAAGTTTATATAAAAGTTGTGTTGTTTGATTTTGGGAAATAATTGGATTAATTAAAAATGTGACTGAAAACAGTGAGAAAAATCTTCTAAAATCCTCACCACTTTGAGGTGTTGCAGTAGCTGTCCATCTGCCACTGTGTCCATGCAGTGCTCCAAGGCAGCATTTGTGCGTCAGTCCCACACAGCCAGTCGTGTTGATGTGTGTGTGCATGCTGTAATGCTGAACCGTGCCTGTTCCCTCTGTGATGTATGTGGTGGTGGGCAGACCACATCGCTCTGATCATGGAGCTCCTTGGGAAGGTTCCACGCAAAGTGGTCGCTGCCGGGAAGTACAGCCGAGAGTTTTTCTCCAAGAAAGGTAAACGACACCGTGGATAGTGGTTGGTTAGGTGGAGGGTAGGCCTGTTGTAGGGATTATTATGTGTAGTAAAGTTTGTAGTACTACCACAGTAGTCTGAATTAAGGCACATACTTTAAGGTAAGTCGTTTAAAAATTCAAAATTATTCCAATTAATAATAGAGCTGGGCAATAATTCATTATAGTTTTTCAATGGTATTGTATTTCAGGCCAAATATTTTATTTTTTGGTCTCTGGTAAGAGAAAATTTTTGTTCATTTAATGAATGACTGCAAACAAGAGTCAAAATAAGAATAAAATCATTATATATTAATGAAAATTAAATATAAAATAAAAGCATACTTTGTAAACTCTGGCAGAAGTTAAGATTCAAACACATTATTCATGCTCACTATAAAACATGAGGAAATTGAAATGATGAGAAAGTTAGTAATCATTTCACTGGGGATAAGTATAACAGTGGTACAATACATTGCTTTGAACATCTGTTCAATCTGCCTAGATTTACCATGTTGTTAGATCAGAAGAGTATTCTTAATATTGTAATATTGATTTATCGCCCAGTCCAACTTCATTTAGAGGCAAAAGAAGAAAGTTATTTTTGAAATGAATCAATTAAAGGTCCAGTGTGTAGAATTTTGTTGCATCTAGTGGTGAAGTTTGAGATTGCAACCAATTTAAAGCCCGTCACTTCTTCCTCTTGGTTCAAGCATGAAGGAGAAACTACAGTGGCTGTGAAACGTGTGAAAAAACGCAAAAGGTCCTACGTAGAGCCAGTGTTTGGTTTGTCCCTTCCGGGCTGCTGTAGAAACATAGTGGTTCAACATGGCGGACTCCATGGAGGAGGACCCGCTCCCTCTGTAAATATAAAAGACTCACTCTGTATTTTCAGGTGATTATACACTAACGGAAACATAGTTATGAATGTTATATTCCAATTCTGCCAATAGATACCCTTAAATGTTACACACTGGACCTTTTAATATAGGCTTCAGCAAACCCACTTGCAGTAGACAAAAACAATTGATTGTCAGATATTTATAATAACTTTATCAGCAAGTGAATTTTGTGAAACCAGAAATGATTAGAAGTAATCACTATAGACTGTATATCAAAGGTAGGATCAGTAACTTTTAACATAACGCACTTCAAAGACAGAGATAGTCTAGTCTAGGGCAATAACATGATAAAAGCAGGATCGACATTTGACTCCCAGCCTATACACAGAACAGCAAGGCTTAACTTTACTGCATCTAAGGTCTTAAGTGTGTCACACACTTAACTGATTCTGCTCATCTCTGAGCCTGGTAAGTGTATAGATCTGTGTTTGGTACAGCTGATAACCTTTGCACTCTCTCATTTATTCTCTTTTTTCTTCCTCTCGATCTCCTTCTCTTTCTGCTCATATATTCTTCATAATGTGTCATGAGACCTGAATATTCTGCCTTTGATGTTGTCTCTATCCGAGGTCTGAGCCTGCACTTGATGTCTCAATGTTCTCCCTTTTATCTCCTGGCGCTCTGTTAATCTGGTCTGACTTTGTTGCTCTGTCTCTCTGGGCTTCTTCTGTCTGCCATGCTGCCTTCGGCCGTGCAGTGAAATCGAGCGGCCTTTTTTTTTTCCTTCATGCACACTGACGCTCAACTTTAATAAGAATGCCCGAGCCAAAGAGTATAAACATACAGCCATGTCTTAAAATATGGTTTCCTTTCCCCATCTTGTGTCCTCCAATCAGTGTATAGGAAGGAAAGGTTACCATGGCAGCACTGGTTTGAACTGGACCTTTGGTCTCGTTAGCTTCTATCATTAATTATTCTCTCATACTTTTTCCTTCTTCGTCAATCTTGTGCTCCCAGCCAATCATTTCCCCCCGCTCTCTTTAATAATGAACACCTTCCTCTCCTTGTCTGTTTCCATTTCATCGCCACTCCTTCTGTCTCTTTAAATCCACCTCCTGCTGTCTGCTCTTGAGCTTTTCAGCCAAGACTCTACTGGTGTTCACTCCATCACTGCAGCATCTCACTGATTAGCATTCGTTCAATCGGAGAAGGTGAACTAATCAGTGAAATCAGCTGCTGTAGTGTTGTGGCTGGAGCCTGTAGAGTCATGGCCTACTATGGCATCTGAATAATGGGTCAGTTCATGCAAATAACCCCAAAAAGTCTTACTTACATCGAGTGCAACCTAGCCATGCAGATAGTTTTTGGTACATTCTGAGACATTTGGGTATCAATCCAGCAAAGTATTGATACTAGCTTCAATCTGTCTTATTTTTTACAACATGTTCTTTCTGCTGCTCTAACATGCATGTGCACAGCAGTTCAGAAAAATAACACGATAAACAATTTCTATTTTTATTATGATTACAAGAGAAAAGTAAAAGAAATGTCTAACGTTTGGCTAATTAATCATTTAGAGGTGATGAAAATGTAATCATTATCCTGTTAACGATGCATTCACCTTATAAATCATAACACTTGGCTCTCCTTTGCATCATAGTACATTAGCTGCTTTAAATAATAAGAATTTGTGTCCAACAATCTGTTATTATTTCATATCAGAATGAAATTTTTGGGGCCCTACTCTGGACCACTTCACTGTGAACAGTTTTCATTGGAACTACTTTCTATAAACGAAATGGCCCTGTGAATAACAGAGACGCTTTTGTTTCTGGAAAAAGATGTTGTTTTTTTTAATGTAATTTTTTCAATGCTGTTAACTGTACTGGCTGGAAAAAATGGAGATGGATTAAGCAATTAGTAAAACTATCTGCAAAGCTAGATATCGCTACAGTAAAATGAGAAGGCTGGTTATATTCTATAATTTTCTTTTTTTAACAAATCCCATGAAACAACCAAACCAAACCAATAATGCATCGTCTGCGGCACTCGTCCCTAAGCTCATGTCTTCCGATTGATGAAGTAAATCTTTAAAACCAGTTACAAATACATACTGTATATCATAATGATGGAACATGACAGTCAGTTGTGGTTCAGGATGTGTTTGTAATAGTTTGGAAACTTTAGGTGTATCAGGCTACATAGACAGTACTTGTACTTGGTTTTGGTCTTTTTTGGGGTGGATTTGTTGAAAACAAGAGAAGAACTGAATCACCAATATCCTTTGAGCAAGAACATATGTTGTCATTTGGATGAACTAACCCTTTAAACACTGCCATTTTCTGTCCTTTCATACTCCTCTCCGATCATTGACTCTTCTTCCTATCATCCCCTGCAGGTGAGCTGCGACACATCACCAAGCTGAAGCCGTGGTCCCTGTTTGACGTGCTGGTGGAGAAGTACGGCTGGCCGCACGAAGACGCTGGTCACTTTACCCACTTTCTTCTGCCCATGCTGGAGATGGTTCCCGAGAAGAGGGCCTCGGCCGGCGAATGCCTCAACCACCCCTGGATCAACTCGTAGCCACAATCTCTGAGCAGACACCCTCCTCCCCTCGTCCCCCAACAGTTAGCCCAAACATCAACCCCTGGTGGCAGCATGGAGAGAAGCTGGAGACAAACTGAGTCGGAGTAGATGAGAAAGCCTTATTCCTTCCTGCCCTATTCCACACATCCATTACATGCTTATCTGAGTAGGCTTAAGTCCCACACAAGCCCCTCACCTTTCCGAAAAGGAATGTAAAGACAAGATTATGGAGATGACATGACATAGTAGCTGTGTCTTCCAAAACGTCTCCCTAAAAGAAGTCAGATCATTTGAAGATGGATGCTGCTCACACCGTAAACGGGAAAAGTCAGGCTGTCTGAAAGAGACGTGCTTTCTTATTCTCTCCTGCCATCAAAATGTCAGCCAGTCTCTTACATCTAACCTCCTCCTAATTCTCAGTTTTAACTTGTCTGGATCCAGTCATGGGCCACTGACAGCTGCTGATCTCTTCAGTGACGTGAAAGAAAAGTCACCGAGAAGCCCCATAGCAGCGCCGACGGCCCAGAGCTCCATCTGCCATGACCTTTGCATAGCCAGGGCCTCAAAGACAGACAAGTGTGTGTTTCTGTGGGTGAAAATGAGCCTAAATAGACCCCACTCCTTATCTTCCCAGCCCACTTTCCCCATCTTCCCTCCCTCACCCTGCTATGGAAGAAACACCCACATCAGACTAAACGTTTACACCCTGATTTCTTCCACGAATCCAATCCCAAAAAGACCCTTTTACCTGTTTGGTTCCCCAAATCCCACCCCATCCTATTTGGAGCTGCATGCTCCTGCCAGGGGCCACCTAAAGAGAACTGGAGGGCAGCCAGTCCTCCAGGGGCCACCACACTTGACAGTTGCCACTCTGACAGAGACAGTGCTGGATGAGCAAAAAAACAAAACAAAAATACAATCAATTTACACGGAGGAGGACTGCTTGGTCTTTAAAAAAAAAAACTATTTTTAAAATGCATGGAGGGACTGATGGATCAGCATGAACGGATATGACGAACGGACGATGGATGCGTTATTTTATTTGTGCATTTGGCTGTTTTTTCCCCCTGTTTCATCACCTCTCTTGGACATTCTGTTAGAAAGATTATGTTAGGATATTTTGGTGCCCCCCTTTTGTGGAAGGTAACTACATTATCACCTCTTCTTCCCCAGCTTTTGACATTCCTAAGTCTTGGTCCATCATTCCTGACTTTAATTCCCAAGAACAATTCTGTTGAGTCCTGCTGTGGCAAGTTTACCTGATCTGATTGGTACTATTCCCCCTTTTTTCCTTATAGAGGAACCCTTTGATCCCTGAGGTTCTCCAGATAGGGGATGGTCACATGGAGGTTGCACTTGTCTTTGTAGATGTCCTTCAGGGATTTGAAACCTTTGTACATAGAACTGAGATCTTGCAAAGCAGATACGCGACCGTGGACAAAGTTTCAACACACAAGCATCATTCCAAAAATCAGAGGCTGTCATTGGCATAACTTGACTTCCTCTGATACAGCCGGGGAGGGGGTGGGCCGCAATAGCTCTGGCCCTGGATGAGGAATGTTCAGACTGAACTGTGCCACCTGGTGGCCGAGAGTACTGCATTGCCACACACTGCTGCTGCTCTCAGTGCCAACGCTCCAAGACGTTCCACTATATCTCTCCACTTAATCTCTATTTCTCTGTCTCACACACACACACACACACACACACACACACAGACAGACACACACACAACAGGAAAAAAAAAAAAAAACTTGCATCATCACAATTAGTCCAGTTGCCTATTTTTCGCAATAAATGAAAAAAAGATGAGTATAAGTAAATGGTGAAATATTTTTAAAAACTATTTAATTCATTAAAAAAAAAAAAGAGGAAAAAAAAAAAAAAGAAAACAACTTTTCTCTGGTTGTTGTGACCGTGACAGAATCTCGTCTTATACTGAGGTGATTGTGTTTGTCTATTAGAGATGTTTTTATTTCTTTTGTCATTATTATTATTATTAATTAATATTATTATTATTATTGAAAGATTTTTTTTTTTTTTTTTACACAGTTGTCACCTCTCCCCTCCCTCCTTACTTGAACAGTGCTGCTCTGTCTGGGCTCTTGATGGTGATATAAAAAAAAAAAAAAAAAAATCAACAGTTTTGCAATAAAGGGTATGTGATGAGTTTTTTTGCACCAAAACCTCCTGATCTCACTCTTTCAGCCATGCTGACTGTTCTTCCTGATGACATTGACAGAATCGCGTCTCTTGTCTGTGTTTTTCATTGACAGATTTAATAAAATTGTAAAATTAATGGATCCCGTGCCCTTGATGTAGTACATTGTCTGCTTTCGAAGCTGCGTCGGTCGACCTCGCTAAAAGGGTTAGAAAACTTACGACTGGTCACCAGAGGCAACAATGGAAAGAAGATGAACAATTAGCATAGATTCCCTTTTTTTTTTTATTGATTGATATGTTTAATTCATACAAGTGTTGCCACAACATTGTAATGGAAAGTTAAAAGACATGGGTCAGCTGTGAGTACAATAAGCCAATGGCTTCACATTGTCGATGTAGTGTACATAAGAGCAAATGTTACAGTACATTGTGATTCACACCAAAGCGAATATGGTCCATTAGACAACATTATCTAAGATGCAATAAAAGATGGAGTGATAAAAGACATCCTGAGATCAATATCAGTCATTAAATAGTAAAAAAAAAAAAAAATGCTTTTAAGTATCAACAAGGGATTTTCGCAGTATTTTCTTTTATATCTTAAATCACTACAAATGGTCTCTGATGCCATCTGTGTGTCTGCCGATGTGTCTGACTCCATTAGCACTCAATAAACAAGTGGTACCTCATGTAAAATGCAGATTCTCTTGTTCATTAGGCTCTGTTAGAGGTGCCTTGAAGTGGGTTTTGGTGGGTGGAATTTTTGTACCACAGCCAACTGGTAAAAAATAAAAATTTTAGGTGTAACCGTGAACCGTAAAATTTAAAAGGTAAAAATGAGGTATTTGTGGCACTGCTAAAATGAGACATCTACCTTGTGTTCCATGTGGAATCTTGCATTGGAGGCTTGAAGACAACCTGTCGTCATGGCATTATGAGGATACACACGTGCTGTATCCATAGATGTATTCTATGTATGCAGTATATGGGTCTTATTAGCTGTGTGTGTGTGCACTTACAGGTGCCTGTCTGTGTGTGATGCATTGTGCTTGAGCTCTGTGTGTGTGTCAGAGCAGTGAGGCACAGTTCTTTAGCAGCAGGGGTTTGGCCGATTCCAGGATGTCCAAGTTTGGATCAAGTGACCTGCCCAGGCCTTCCAGGACCATGATGGCAAACACGATGGAGGCGAAATTACTCTCCAGCTTCACCTAGAAAAACAAGCATCAGTAACTACGTCAGTAAGCAGTCACATCATAGCCCTCCTTCCAACTCTTTATGTTCATTCTGTTGATGGTTCAGATTGTCAAGTTCAGTACAAAAGTAGGCCAAAACAAGGACTGTTTATAGGGTTAATAACTCAGCAACCCTCTTTTGTATAAAAGTTATCAAATTATGATTGTTTCAGTTGCTTTTGTCGTCTTTTAATATGCTTTTTTTTGTTGTTGTCGTGTACGGAGTTTAAGACTCCATCGTACAGTACGTGTACTAACCACCTTTAACTGCCATTACTTAGTACACTGTTTCCTGTGTACAGATTCAACGACCTGTAAGTGAAGTATTTTAAATACTTCCAAAAAGTCTCCTCCTAAGTTTGTATGTAATTTTAAAGTTAAGTTTTTCTATTGTTTTTTTTAAAAATTAAAACATGCTGCAGGCAAAACTCACACTTTTCTTTCACCCGAGCAACAGCAGGGAGCTACAAAGAGTGGTGTTCACTGAAATGAATGTAACCTAACCTTGTGTTTGATGAGTAGACCAAAGACTCTGGAGAGCAAGTCACCCACTTGGATCTATAAACACAAAACAAAACACATATTGGAAATCAGTGACGGCGTAAACGGCTAAGAGAAGAGAGTAGAGAAGAGCGTTACAAGTTTTCATTCTACACAGGGACAATAAAAATATCTTATTAAGATAATAGTGTATCCTAATATTGAACAGAGGAACAACACAAACAAGCCAGAACCAGGAGGAAACAGATCATGGTGTATTATTGTTATAATCACAGAATGATGACAAAATTCAATTTCTTTTCTAATATCCTCCACAGCCGAACATAGTAATATAATAACCATAACTATCATGGCAGCCAACGTTATGCTGGCCTGCGTCAGAAACACAACTAGAAGGCACAAATCTCTGTAAGTACCTTTCCGAGGGAGAGGGTGTTGCTTAGGGAATGGTCCACCAGCTGAGACATCTCCTTCTTAAACTGTGGCACGTCCTTGCACTCATTGGACCGAGCATGATGCAGGATCAGCTCTGCCACCCGCTCACCCTGAAGAAAGAAAATCAAAACTATTACCGATATTAGAGTTGGAAGACAACCCTTTACACGATCTTAGTGAAACCAGCACTGAAACTCTGAATGTTAATTAAACATTATTTGAATCCCAGTCCTCTACACAATGTACAGTCCCTTTATCAACTCGGCTATCCTCCTGCCACAGCTCGGCATGGAAACTTCATGCATCTATGCTTTCCTTCATTACCTTACGCAGCACCACAGCTGTGAAGACCGCCTTCAAGTTGGCAAGATCGTAGTCGCTGAGCTGGGCTACGATGCCGGCGTCCAGCAGCACCAACTGGAGGGGACACGGTTCTGGCCTGATGCTGACCACCACCATGTCCCACAAGTCAGTGAGGGTGGTTTTACCATGGGCCTCCCCAGACATACCAGTGCTGTCACTGGAACTGGGAAGAGGCCCGCAGCACTGGACCAGAATGTTCCCGGGATGGAGATCGGCATGGACAAAGTTGTCCACAAAAACCTAGAATACATGAAGTGAACATACGATCATGCAGATAAATATAATCTGACATAATTACATATACTTTCAATAACACAGAACACACATAAACAAGTGCAGAATCTCACCATCTTCAGCATGGTGTCTATTCCAATCTTGGCTATTCTCTGCTTCACCTCCTGAGGAATGTCAGAGCTCAGGTAGTTGGATATGGGCTCGCTCTCCTGAACAAAAAGGTTGATAGTTTGCCAAAGAGGAAAATATTCCATAGTTACAGAAGTGTGCATTTAATATGCATGACTTTCTTATACTGTACATTCGGAGCTGTCAAGTGTTTTCCGTAGATTTTAAATACATCTGGACTCACTTCGAAGGTTTCCACTAAAATGTTTCTGGTGACAAACGGTCGTAACGGAGTTGGGAACCTGACATAATCCATGTCGCGGAAATTATCCCGGAAACGCTCCATGTTCTTGGCCTCAAAGCGGAGATCGATCTGAAATAAAAAGTTCAGTCAGATCACTGAAATGACTCTTCCAGCTTCTTTTGTATGAGCTTATTTCTTTTCATCTTACTCCCCGGCATCTATACAGATACAAATAAATTTAGAGCTGTCTTTATTGATTGCAAAGAGTCAAACAACTTTTGAAAATTGTTTTAAATGCGTGAGTCTAATTATTTCTACCTGTTTGGTCATGAGCTTCTCAAACTCCTCTACTATCTCACACAGACTGAGCCACTTGAGTCCAGGCAGGCAGTGCAGGAGCCAACTGCCCGCTTTCATCAACAGTAAGTCCATTTCCACCTGCCTCCTGATGCCTGGATGGATCACCTGTAATACCACACACAAAGAATTCATAAACAGGCTAACAAATGCATGATTGTATACACTGACAAACAGGTGAATTTAAGCGTGAATTTTTCAGAGAATCTACGTGATCAACCAGGCTGCAGCATGAACACACCCACCTTTATAGCCACAGGTATCAGACGCCCCTTCTCTTCACCACTCTCCTCATGCTGCACCACTGGGTGACTCCTCTCCTCACAGGCCTCCTCCTCCCTCCTCCCCCTCCAGAGCTGCCACACGGAGCTGACCACTCCTCTCAAACCAGGGATCTCCCAGGCTTCCCTCAAGTCTTCTTTCTCCATCTCCTCCATCAGCGACTGAAAGACCGGATCCTCCACCTGGTCCACCTTTGCCCAGCCTCTGTACACTTGTGCCACGCATCCCGAGCCCACTGGCTCTTTGCTCTCAAACTCTAAAACCCTCCTCCATCCCTCCCCAAAAGCCCTCCGTAGACACTGCTTGGTGTGGGTCCAGGAATGAGGGCGTACTCTTACATGGAGCCTGGAGAAGCGTTCACAGAACTCCCGAGAGAAGATGTCCCGCCTGGTGCTGGCCCACTGACCCAACTTGATGAAAGTGGGACCAGATGTTTCAGTCACCCACAGAAGAGCGTCCAGCCAGCAAGACGCCCAACGATTAGACACCAGAGTCAAAGGGGAGAGGAGGAGAAGGGGGCCAAATTTGAGGAGCAGCACCAATGCGCGCAGGGTGAGGCGGAGGAAAAACACAACTTTGTGCACTTGGACCTTGGCGAGAGATTTTCTGTCAGCGGTTTGGGATGGAAGAATCGCCTCCTGGCATCTGGCTGCACAGGATGATGCACTGACTGCACCCAAACATAGCAATGTAACCTTGGGTATCTGGGTTAGAATCTGCCCTCTTTTGACTAAATATGTCCTGGAGGTCTGGATGAGTCTGGTCCTGGTGAAAGAACCTGCTTTCTGGAAAGTGTACCTCAGGTTGAGGAGGACTGTTCTTGCTCCAAAGGCCATCATGGTCATCTGTTAGCTCAGCCACGTGTACCAAACACCCTAAAAGACCTTAAAAGCCGAGCAGCAACATGGATTAATGCTGCGTCAAACCAGCTGCAGGGATATTTACCTATTTCACAACAAATTCATATCGTTGCTTTAACTTACGGTCAGCGGCAGTTACTATAGTTTCATCGCTTCCACTGTCGACAAGTGAGACATGTCATGGTTCAGCTGGCGTTAAGGTAGCAGCTAAAAAACACAAATATCAGTTTTCATTGAAAACAACCACCAAAACATTGCAAAGACCGCATTTCCGCGTATGACGTGGCGCCGACGAGGTCACGTGGCTTCGTCTTAAAGGCGCGCGGTCATCAGAGAACTCAAACAGGTAGTAACGGCTAATTATTAATTAATTAAATGAAACAAGCAGGTGTGCGGTTTTTATTAGCTCGTGCATTTAGATAACCCGGATGAAGAAAACCAACTGACGGAGCTCGTGGAGTTTGGATTAACGTTAAACGCAATGTTGTAATATTAGTTAATAATAATAGTTAAACTGCAATTTAACTACTACTAATTACTAAAACTAACTAAAAGACATGCTATATATGTATATATACTATTTCTAAATAAGTGGAGAGACGTCAACTGCCCTACAGATGGCGATGTATCGCACTTTATTCCGTGTGCTGGTTCCGTTTCTCTTCCTCCTTTCTCCCACCTATGAGAAGGAAGCAAGGAAATAAAGGAGGGGGTTAAAGATGGAGGCAAAAGTGAGTATAATCATGTAGGTAGTTGTTCACTTTCGCAGTAGAGATTTTGACCTATTATATCAGGAAAAAACCCAGGTGGAACTACTACATTAACAACAAGTGTCTCAGGAGGTCTTTTCAGTGAGCTGGTGTATCATACTAGGACTCTGGACCTTGCCTATCTAAATGGAATACAGCCTTGACATGTCAAAATTGTCAACATTCATTATAATTGAAATGAATGGGCCTACCACAGAAGTTTATAATGCTAATAAATAAAACTAAAAGTGCTTTTAAGTGGCTTTAAGATGCCTTTTAAAGATGTGCATTCGATC
This sequence comes from Miichthys miiuy, assembly GCA_036365135.1. NCBI lineage: Eukaryota > Metazoa > Chordata > Actinopteri > Sciaenidae > Miichthys > Miichthys miiuy. Next base: position 6,021,241 of record CM071610.1, on the reverse strand, counting down.
GTCCTATTTAATTTCCTGTTTGACCAATCACCTCAGCTTTAACAGGTACAACAACATGGAGACAACGAAGAAATATGATAGATAAAGACATACAGAATGTAGACTGTATGTATGTAGGCAGAACCTTTTGTATCTATACAATAACAATGTATTCTAGCTGCTGATTGTCGATCAGTTGGGCATGAATGTAAGTGGCATTGAAATGTACTTCCTGATAGGATACTCTGTGTTTTCCTGAACAAAGTTCCTATGAGATGACATAAGAGCCGCTGTATTATTTTCCTGTGTTGGTATGGCTGTTTCTGAGTCATAAAGGAAAGGAGGGAGCAGTGAGCAAAACACACCCTGGGTTTGATTTCATTGTCATTTCCTCGTGCTTAAAACAAGAGGTCTCGCAAACAGCCTACTCTGCACCATCAAGGACTGAGAACTTGTCCCAGCCATGTTCCCAGTCACGGTGCGAGTCCCCTGGACAGTGGGCTCAGTGCGCTCCCAGGATCCCAGCTGTAGGCCTGATAGAGCACTCAGCAACACAATAAGGTCGGATAAACGCCAAACAGATGTTGCTAGCCCCCACCTCCCACTCTGTTCTCCCCACAGCTATTGATGGACAAGCCAGGCTTTTTAGATCTCTCTTGCATTTCAAAGGCGAGGTCAGGGTTTGGGCTCAGAGGTCAGCAGGATGGTTGCTCTGCTGAGGTGATGCTGTTAGAAACTTTATGAAGGCTGCTCAGTGAAATGACCACAGGAATGCAGCGGAGGCCTCTACACATGCATTTGTATACACATACTGATGACTGTATAGTACGTTTGAAGGGAAAAATGAATCACAGGGAAACCCTGATACCAAATCACGTCTGCAGGCACAGTTTCTATGAATGTGACGTAATGATTACTTTCCCAATTGTGTTATTGCTTCTTTTGTTGATGCAAGTTCACTACAGGTATCTCTGTACATACTGGGACGTACATTCAACTTCATAGTTTTCAGCACTGCTTCAAAGTGAAGTAGCTTTCCACACTGTTTGACAGCAAGTATCGTGAACGTCATATCATCCTCAAATTGCTCTCAAGTCCAGGATAAACAGTTTACATTCACAAAATACAAATAAAATAAGCAAATTTTCAAATGTGACAAGCTGGAATTTGATGATGTTTGCTCAAAAAAACACTGAAATGTTTAAACAATTATTGAAATAGTTGCTGATTAATATTCTGAAATAATCGTTTCTAATCTCCATCCTTATGTCAAAGGAATGTAATTTCCTAAATGCCTTGTGCATCATTTAATAGCCATATCACTAGAAACGAGTCAGGAAGATTGCAGGCTTTCAGAAATGGCGGTACACAAAACAACATACATTATAATAATGGACTTAGCAGAGAGGTCTTGTGGGGTTGAACAGGTTAATTATTAATCACACAGGTCATCAGTATGCCAGCCTTGTTTCCTGCTCTCTCACTTCTTTTTCCCACTCTTTCCACAGGACCATTGAGGTACTTTGCCGCACTGGGCCTGACAGTGAGCTGGACTCCCCAGTTTGTATTCCCTCACTGAGCAGAGGTCAGCGGTAATCAACCCAAACACTGCCACACCATTTTCTCTCTGAGAGCACACAGCACACAGCACTTGTGTATGCACTATCTGTTGTTGTTGTTGACCGGTACATGTGAACCAGTAAACAAACTCTTGTAGAGATAAAATAGATGAACATGTTGTCCCCTCATTTAGAGAGGAAGAGCGACCCTTGGGGTTCTTTAATTGGCTCCCAGAGGAGGCTTTTATTTATGTATTCAGTTGTGTTCAGCTTTGCCCCTTCCTGCTCCATTCCTCTTCTCTTTTTTTTTTTTTTTTTTTGAGCAGGACACTCGGTTTCCCCAGCAACTAGGGCTCCAATCGCCCGGCCAGCTGCAGATTAGTTCAACGGTGGGGGGTTTAGGTGGGTGGGGATCTGGAGGGGGGTGATGATGGAAAATGGAGAGGGAGGAGAGTGAGAGAGAGAGAGGGAGAAGGAGGAGGGGGATTGCATGAGGGAAGGAGGGGTGGGAAAAGTTTGAGAAGGGGAGAGAGAAAGAGAAGGAGCCAGCGTCATTGAGAGATAGGAGTCCGAATGAGTCAGTGTGTGTGTTTGAGAGCTGAGAGTTGGAGAGAGAAGCTGTAAACATTTTAGCCCCGGAGGCTGGACAAGGAAGGAGGGATCTGCCTGACTTTGTGCCTTTTTCAAACTGTTTGTGCGCTTGGAGCTGTGTCTTTCTCTGTGTGCATATGTGGGAGGTACAGGCAGGGGCTATGCAAAGTGAGAGAAGTCAGAGGCAGGGGTAGGGGTGTACAAACTGTGGAAGAGAGAGAAGGAGAGAGAAGGAGAGAGAGTGAGAGACAGAGAGAGTTAGAGAGAGAGAGAGAGAGGAGAAAAGGCAAACTACTCTGAAGGAAAGGAACCATGCAAGTGGATGCTGTCTTCTGCAGGGTCAGGTTACGCAAAATGAGAAACTACTTCAAGAGCACTTCATCAGGGCTCACCCAGCTCAGAAAGGTAATTGCATTGCATGTGTTTGCATGTTTTTCTTTTACACATTTTTAAAAAAATCTAAAAAAAAAAAAAAAGCTCAGCAAAAACTGGGATTTGTTTCTATGCAGTATATTGAACACATGGTGATTGAGCTTTTATTCAACTTTCAACTGAACCAAAGTGATCTGCACAGTCTGAAAATCATCTATATTGCTTGAGGATCCATCTTTTCTTCTCACGTACTCTCTGCAGTGTAAATGTGCATACTTACGCGTGACCTTGAATGTGTCAGCATGCATGTGTGCGTCCACGTACAGAATGTGCTCGTTTAAAGCAATATGGATGGTAAATGTTAGGATGTGGATTTGTCTGTGTTTATTTGAGCCCTATTTCATTCTGGACTCTTTTGGCTCCAGTTAAAGTACGCTGTAAAGTGTTGCTCAAGTAGCCAGTCTCAAACTGTCTGCACCAAGTCCATTGCTGCTGCCCACAAGAGACTCGTTTGTAGCTCACTGAAGTATCTGAGCACACACACACACACACACTCACACATGCACAAACGCACACACGCTCGATGGCTGTCAACTCTCATCTTCTTATTAAAATGAAAACAAAAGTGTCGATAGATGGTTTGGTGACCATTTGGATTAACAGGCAAGAGTGTGCACTCAAACCATCACATTCCAAACCGGCTTGTTGAGGAGCAGAGAGAGAAAAGGGGAGAGGATAAGTGAGATGAGCATTCTTCACCGTGAACAAAGGCACCTCTTCATGCAGAGTCCCAGCGCCTGTATTGTTGTGAGGGGTGGAGAACTCCCAGGAGGACAGATGAGTTCAGGTGGCTCCAAAAAAAAAAAGTCAGGCTTTCAAGGATTAAGAGTAACAATTTGTTTCTAGACTCATAAGCAGTTAGTTTTGAAAGTTTTACTTTATACCGGTGATCATACAAAGATACCGTGAGTAGGCATAATCTTATCATTTAACCACCTTCTGCGTTGTGGCCATGGGAATACATGCACATGAAGTGATGCATTTTGAATTTCCAGCAGCAGCAGAAGTTTATTCAGAATATTTGAACTGGACAAACTGGACGAGCAGCAACAGCCACAGTGGCTAAACAGACAGGAAACAGCGCTTTTCCAACGTATGAATGAATGAAACAGCAATGACCATGTACTAACCACAAGTTAACTCTGGTGAATTAATGTTCAGGCGGAGAATTTAAAAGGAAAATTATTCAAAATCCTTTCCTGACAAAACTGTGTCTCCACCATGTGGAGTTTTCATCACAAACAGACACAATTTTGTTTATATTTCTCAGCATAATGCACCACAAAGGCCCAACAAACATCTTGAATGCATTTCCTACCTCATGAAACATTTGCAATTTTTTTTTTATTATTATTTTAATGTTTGGAAATATTGTGAGACCATCTTCTCTTCATTGCTGTATTGTTACTTTACTGACATCAACTGACATTATGTGGAATTACAGGAGACAGGCACAACTATGAAAATACTTTTCTTGATCCTTTCCTTTAATAGACATGGTGAGACAGGCCTGACTAGCAACTAATGTGATGTTTTCCAGCTGAGCTTGAAACGTCCACTTCATTACTGCCCTCTGCAACCACAAGAAATTACAACCGTGGCTTGCATATACAATGTAGAACTCATGATTTAAACTATATAGTCGTTTCCTTTCATCAACATATCACTCTGGGCTGCCACTGCGGTGGTCAAAGACAAGAAAAGGGCACTCTCATGTTTGGTGCACATCCATGTATCTCTGTGTCTGTGTGTTGTGACTCAGCCATATCACTTGATGTGAGATAGCAGATGCTCTGTTGCATATCATACCACGGTGCAACAGGAATGTCTGCTGTGTCCTATAAGCACTGACCCTAAGAGATGGTTATCAATCAGCCAACATAATCCATCTCAGCGCCTTCCTTAGGCTTTTTAGTTCAGCCTGCTGGGCAATCATTAAACCCAGTAGCAAGATATATAGAACATGCAACACTGGAACATTTTTATCTAGTGTGCTTGATTATAATAACAGCTGAACTGTTTCTTGATTTGGAACTGCTTTTTTTTACTGTCTCTTAAATTCAGTGTTTCATATTGGCATAAAATGAACAGCTTCAATAGGTCAATAAGAGATTTACTGACCACAAATCAACATTCCTCCGCTCTCCTGTTTCTCTCTGTCTTGAGATTGTATTTACTTAACTGGGTAAGGTTGAGAGTTTATTGAATTGAGACTGGCTGACTCTCTGGCACTGTGAAGAGAAGGTTTATAGAGTTGGAGATAAAGAGACAGGGACTGTCTGTCTGCTAGTCAGCAAGGTTGTAATAAGTGGGTTGCAATCTTGTAAAGGGGCTCTGCTATGGAGCAATTGTGTGTGTGTGTGTGTGTGTGTGTGTCTGTTACCAGTGTTACTATCACGCACGCAGCGGTCTGTCAGATTGGGTCAGTTTACATTCGGAGTCAGGCTAACTGTCTGTGTGACTGCTGTCACGCTCTTCCTGAGTGATTCATCGGACACACTCATTCACTCTCTGAATACTTTTCTCTGTTTCTTTCTTTCTTTTCTGTCTTTTCACACCAAAACATTGACACACTCATATGCATGTGATATTCACTCTCTGTGACTCACGATTTCTAGCGTACACACTGACATATAAACACACCCTGGCATACCAGCGCATGCAACACATGAGGTCTACTCAGATCGACTCAGTGGAATTTTTTATTAGTATGCATGCTTTGTAAGGGAAAACTCAAACACCAGATGTTTAGTATCACGACAAGCCTGTCATCTCTCGCAACTGAATCAGCTTGTTACTCTTTCTTTCTCTTTTTTTTTTCTTGAAAGCATGCTGAAGTGGAGAGATCGGTCTTGATGATTGGTATGAGTCACTAGAGTGCAAATTCATCCAGGAAAACAGTGTTTAGCTTCACATTTCTTTCCCCTATGGGTTTAATTTACAAGAAAGTTAACTGTTGGATGCCTTTTTACATGCACACGTGTTTTATATTTTACAGTCACACAAACATATGCATGCAGGGGTGTGTTTGTGGACACGTGTGTGATTATTTAGCTCGTGTGTATACATATAGGTCTACAGCAGACTGCAAGACTCATGAAAACATGATAACAATCATGACGTGTCATTGTTTAACTTGAAAAAGTTGATTACATTTTCCCTTGTGGGTTGATAATACATCATATATGCATTCTTCTGTGTGTGTGTGTGTGTGTTTGTGGATGCAGCCAGTGACATCTGTCTTCCCTATTGTTTCCTGCTCAGAAGAGTGACATCAGGGCTTTAGGAGGTTACAGCCCGTGCAGCCCCTCCTCTTACAGGAACTAGCTTTTGACAGACACTCTGCAGGGTGGCCTGCGACTTAAAGATCCCACCAGGCCAATCTCCCGCCGTCCCCGAGCTGCTGTTGTTGCCACGGCATTGCACTGAGTAAGAATGTGTCCTGTGGTGATGGTGAAAGAATTCCTCTTGTTTCAAAGATACGCTGAGGGGGGTATTGTCTGTGATGTTGCTAGATGGCCATGGGTTTAGTCATGATCAAAAACAACCCCCTCCTCTCACACACACACACACACAAACCAACACACTCATACAAACATGCATGCATGGATAATGCATACCATCACACTGGATACTAGAGGCATTTATCCAGTTGGCAGCTGGCCCCGTTTTTTTCATTAGATGCACCCTTAACCCTGACGCACACATATATATGCATACGCTCTTTCTCCCACAGGCTGTCGCTTGCAAGCTGTTGCTCTGTCTGGCAGTTTCACTCTGCTAAGTGTCTTAAGTTGTATTAAAAAGAAATCAGCCAATGGCTTCAGAGAAAATGGTTGCTGTGACTCTAATTGGGACATTTAACAGGACGTGGCAGGCTGAATCCCCGTCCTGCTGCGTTGTTTACACAGACGAGAGAATATGAATCTCTACAAGAGTTCAGTCTGGAGAGGGGCAAAGACTGAGATAGCCTCAGTTTGATGGCAGAGTGTTTAGATGTGGGCTGAGAATGGGAGAGAAAAAAATAAAAGCAAACCGATGCTGATGACATGTTGATGAAGTCCATCCAAAAGCCCAGTGTTTCCAGCTTGGTTTGGCTTTGCAGCCTGTGCCCACTGGCAGCATGTGGCGGTGGCATAGACACGAACACACACACACACTCTCCACAACACACACAAACGTGTGCAGGAAAACAGGCACAGACAGACTCAAACACAGACGTGGAAATATAGACCAGAACACGCACAGACACATGGATACAAACACATGACCACACATCGTAGAACATCCACTGACATACTGTACTTGCATGTGAACATGCATTTACCATTCGCTCAACATCCGAAGCTTGGAAAAAGAAGTTGCATGTGGGGAAGGCTGCCGTCTGGAAAGGAATGTGTCCATCTGGGTTCAAAGTGCGACTCTAATGTGGCTGCACAGCTCGTTGATTTCAGCTCGGGTTGCCATGTTATAATGAGCATTCCAAGCAAAATGGGAAAAAGGTTACCGCATGCTTTGTTAGTTTGGTTATGTGCAGGGTGTGTGTAATATCTGAGATGGAAAAAACTGTAAGAGCAATGAGTTTCAATCTACTTCTTTTCTTCTCTCCTTCTTCTTCTTTCTCGTGTTGGCATGGCTGTGAATGAGAGGAATTTTGTTTACCTGTCAATTTAGGGATCCACTCTATAATGAGAATTAAAACAATGTCTGGAGGTTCGTCCAAGTGTAACAACTTAATGAGTAGATACTCCAGACACACTGCAGACACAGTGGAGCTTTGATCATACCAAATCATATCTAAACACTGTCTAAAGTTGTAGAGCTGGGGGAAGCAGTAGTTATATCTTCGTCTGTCTCCAGTGTAATAATGGTTACCATAATGTCACACTTTATTATACTGCTGTATAGTGTCACATTCTTTATGTCAGTCCTTATTAGTTAGATAGTACAGATGTATAGATGTCTGGATTGGGATAGGCTCAGTTAGATTACAAAACTATCATTTCTTGAATAAATAATTTGTTATATTTCTCTATTTCTAATATAATGCTGAAATGATTAATCAATTAATGAATCAATCAAACGATATGTTGTCTGCTCTTTGCAGTTTCAGCAACGGGCATTAAATGAAGGAGGAATTTAAGGATGCACAAAAAGAAGCAAACAAACAAATGAGATGCAGTTGCATACGCAACCTGCTCACCCATTGTTCCTGAAGCATGTTGCAGATGATCTGCCTAAAATTCAAAAATTCAAAGCAATATTTGCTATGCGTTGAGTACAATTTGTCCTGAGGTTCTTCAGAGGATGACGATGAAAACACACACAGATCAGTTTAGTTTGGCTTGCTTCAGCGGTGCTAAACACCCTTCTTCATTTCACTCAGTTTTTTGTCGCTGGCGGTATTGGCCCAGACTCACAGTTGTCGGTCACGGGGTGTGTGGAGGTCAAAAACATCGGCTCTGACTCTGACTCTGGAGTTTACACTCCGGAAGAGCACTTTCCCAAGCTCTCGCCTTGTTCGGCTCCCCCGGGGATCGGCGGGTGAATTATAAAAATCTGTTTCTGTGCAGGCATGCAGAGGCAGGGGAGCAGGGATGGGACGGGGAAGCTCTGGTGGGAATTCTCAAGCGGAACCCTTAAAATGTGAAGGAGGTGAAAAACAGGAAGGAGAAAGAGAGGAGAGGATTTTGGCACTGGAGCTTAGAGACTGCGGCTTGGAGGAGAAATTTGATCTGGAGCCCGGAGAATAATGTTAGTGTGCTGAAAAAGCCAGGTTATTGTTGAAAGGATCTGTAGGTCCGCTCACTGCTTAGCCTGTTTTAGAGAGGAAAGGTTTTACCATTAAGCTTCCCACATTGTGTGTCAGCACAATGTAATATCAGATAGCTGTAAATACTGCTCACTGTAGGGAATCTTTTTTTCTCTCTCTAAATGATGGTGTATTCAATGACACTTTCTCATAAGCTGTAAAATCCAGGCCCTTTGGGTGTTGTTAACAGCAAAGACAGGTATTATCTGAGGAGTAAGACATGCCATGTCTGTCTCCTGTGTTTACAAGGCATGGTGAAACACAGCACAGCTGTGGTTGCAGACGACAGAAGGTGCATGTCTATCACCTGACATATTACCTGTGACTGTTTATAAATGACCTCATCCACTGAAATTCATCACTGCCTGCCAAACACCAAGGCTCCTTGCCAGGAAGAGCGCCATGGATTCTTTTGTTTGGCGAGCTTTCCTGTCAATGGCCTTACTTACTCTGTCAGCGATGATTTATGCCTGCTGCAACCGCAGTCCTCCAACCACAGGTGTATCTGCACCAAGTTCTTATTTCTTACAGCCGGATGAGCCCATGATGTGCACTAATTTGTCTTTGGAAGGAATACAGAAATATTTAAAGGGATAGCAGACTTCTTATCCAGAATGTTATTATAAATATAGTCTGTAACCACGTTAGTGGCTAAATGCTAAGATTAACATGATTACAATGACACTGCAAATGCTGATAAACAGCTATATAATATATATAGGTATAATATGTCTTAGTTAATTTAAGTAGGCTAAAAATGTATTATTAGCACTAAAGTGCTAGGTGAAAAGTCAGGGGATCTCTAAAGTTATTACAATTCTTCCCAAGGACAAGGCAAGGCTTTCACATTTCATGCACAGGGCAACACAAATTGCTTTACATAAAGTGACAATAGAGTAGCAACACAATCAGAAAAGTGCAGAAGATAAATATGGATATCAACAGGTGTTGATTCTAGTGCGGTTGTGTAAGAATCTGTGCAGAATGTTGTTAAAAGTAATGTTTTAAACCTGCTTTTGTGGTTAGTGTGGGGACATAATGACAAATTTCATGGCAATCCATCCAGTAGTTGGCAAGAAATTTCACTCATTTATTAGAGCACATCATCTGGGAACCATTTATTATCTGTACAAATGTGGTGCCCATCCATCAAGTAAATGTTGAGATGTTTCACAGAATTAATGAAAAGTTTGACCTGCTAATGGTGCTAGAGGAAAAGTCAGAGAATCTCCAAAGTCATGTGAATATATCCTCAAGGGAAGTTGGAAATCTGTTCCTGGAAATTTTAATAGAGATCCAATAACTATTGAGATGTTTCTGTCTGAACCAGTGGTGGATAGGCCGAGCAACACCACTGCACACCTGGCTAGTTACTGTGTAAGGTTGCCATGACTGTCAGATTGTCTGTTTTGGAAAGTTACAGAAATCGTCTCCCCCCTCCAATTCCACGGTTGACCACTTTGTTTCAGATGCTTTTGAAGCATGCTGTGGCCTTTCGCGTCACTGGATCTTACGATGTTGGCTGAAGCTGGATTAATGTTTCTGCTACAAACGTACCAAATGTGGATTCTGGGATTTGACTAAAGGCCGTGTTGGATGAAGTTATGTTGGCCAAAGTGAGAGCTGTTTAAAAGCGAGCCCTGGGACGAGTTGGCATGGGCACTGGTCATCGGAGCCAGCAGAGTAATTGGGAGCAGACTAGGGATGAGTCAGGAGCTCTGATGATGGAAGCTTTTTGTCTGTGGGGAGGAGGAGCTGACTTGTCTATGGGAGGGAGGCGAAGGACACATGCTCCGACTCTGCTAGGAGACGTAACATGACACCCTCTCACAGATGGGGGGATAGAGAGGGATTTGTTTGCTCTGCCTCCAAGACAGATTCATCCTCCTCCTCCTCCACTTCTTTTACTCTTCTCATTGGGATTATCTTGTCTTTTACTCTGGTAAGAGAAGTGTACCTTCTCTTTATCAAGTTAGTTAATGCCTCTTTTTCATTTGCTGGTGATAGGTAAAAGCCATTAATTGAGGTGGAAAAATTCATTTGTAATGCAACTTTCCACCAGGTGAGTCCAAAAACTCCTTTGCGCTTAAAAGCTACCACAAATCTTTTCCAATTATCCATTCAATTTTCACCTTTTATCACGCCCAACAGTGTCAAAGGCTCCCCGTTGAAGCTATTTCTAGAAGGGCTTATCACAAGACTTTAGGGCATCATTAGCCTTCAAGCCGCACCATTTGCAGTCAGTGGAATGTGGAATGGAAGCCACAAACTCCAAAGGGAAAGGAAGACCTTCCCCATAAAAGCCTGTGGTTAAACTGTTACAGGATGGTCATTTGTAAACTCTGACAGGTGGAGCGAGTGAAACCGACTCGTTAGATGTAATTTTGCTGAATCCGTCGAGAGCTTTCCTTCCGTTTTCTACCATTTTGACCTTGTGGTAGTCAAAGCTTTCCCATTTATCAACTGAAGTTCTTACTGTATGGGGCGAATTCTGCAATTCTGCAGTTTAAGCCTGATGACTTCATTTCAGGAGACACCGGAGGTCATTCTTACTCCCATTTCCTGCAAGTCTCAACACACTTCCTGTCTGTTTGTGTGCACAAGCACAAACAAGAAAATAACTATTCATTTCATGCATAAGAAGCCTCCTAAATGGTGTCACAGTCTGTCCCTCGGTTGTGCCTGCACACCATAATTACATCCATAGTGGCTTTCTCTGCGTCCCCCGATTATAATTAAGGTTTGTTTACACATTTTCTGAGGTAATATTTTGGCCCATTCTTCCAGGTCTCAAAGGAATAGGCTGTAGACACCCAAGCAGTCAGGAGTCTCAGCTATAAACGACAACCACAATAACAAGAAATGCTGTATGTGTGGCGTTAGAAACACAACAATGGAGTTCTGTTATATTTAGAGTGGATTGATAAGGAAAAAAACATGCAGGGAGAAATTAATTCTTTGTGGTATCCCCGTCAGTTCCTGTCTGGTTCTGTGGCTAACCCAGTTTCAATACTGTCTCGCGTCCATCCTCCCCGAACAATGAAGGGAGCAGGGGGAGAAGTGGAGGGCCAAGAGGACACAACGCAGCAGGGCAGAAGGTCTGTCAATGGAGTTGGACAGGACACTGGGCAGCGGGATGGTTTGTGCATGAACTGTTTGTGTGTGTGTGCTTGTCTTTTGCCCCTAAAGGCCAGATGCTGATCGGCATCTTTATCACCGTACATCATACAACACAGATCCCAGTGGTCTGTAAGTTGGATATAGAACGGAAAGATAAGGAAAGCCAGCTGATGGGAAAGTAATGTGTGTGATAGAATAAGAAAACAGAGAGATGAAGAGATGAAGAGAGGAGAGAGGTAAACAGGGCATGCAGGAAGAAATGGATTTGATGACTGTGCAGGCCTCCAGGCTTGTAACAAGCTTTCTGGCTGTCAGTCCCATGTATAGTTGATACACACAGAGATACAGGCACACACATAGTGATAGAATTGGCCTGTTTGGCTCATGTCCAAGGCCTTGCTATGAAATCAGCTTGGGAAAGCAGCAGGGGCCCTGAACAGGACCCAGAGACCGAAACAGAGAGAGAAAAAGAGAGAGGGAGACTGCAGAGCCCAGATAAAATTCCATTGTTTATTTGCCCGACTCTCTTCTTCCCTCCCCCCTCTCCATACATCCCTTCCTTCACCATCTACCCTTCCTTTTCTACTTCTCCAGGAACCAGCAAAACCCTGTCAAAAGCCTACCAGGTCAAGGTTGCATGTCAGTCACTGTGAAACCAAGCACTTCATGTCAGATCTGGCAACCCTGCAATGTTTGAAACAAATTAGCCGTACATGAATAATCTGTGTTCCAGATCTGCAGAAGGTAAAACGTAGTACAGTTCAGTATGAAAGAGAATGAGCTAAGCTATGGATTTAAAAAAAAAAAAAAACCAAACAGCTCCTATCCTTCACTCCCTCCTCCATCATACTTTTGTCCCTGCAACTCTAAGACTGAGTGGGAATGAAAGAGGAGAGCGAGAATGAAAGGGAGAAATAAAAGAGTGAAGGGACGGGGAGGAAAAAAGAAGCCAAGTTTGCCAGAAAGAGCTGGCTAAATGTGCAGTGGTGCGTTAAATTGATTGCAGGCAAGGCTTTGGCACACGCTGTAGTGAGCCACATCTTGTAGGGGATAGGGTCCTCAAACTCAGCGTGGGTGCAGAAAGAAAAAGAAGAAAATAAATCAGCTTTTTTTTTTCTTCTCTCTTTGCAGTATATAATTACCGTTTTGAGCTATCGTGTTCTCTCCTTGTCACAGTTTTACATCAAACCTCGCTCATATGGATAGCAAGTGGGTTAAAAGCTGCCTCTTTTTTTTTTTTTTTTTTTTTTTGCTTATTTTGTGTGACTTCATGTGCTGATAACTGTGAAATGCAGCGTGGGCTGCGAGCGACTTTGCCCTTTTTAGGTATTTTGAAATGACAGAGAGAAAAATAGAGCAGTTTGGGGAAGAACAAGCGAGGGATGATGATGTCATCATTAGCTGTTTCTGCGGGGCTGGACAGAAGGATGGAGGGACAGGGGGATAGAAGGGAGGATGAAATCTTTATGAGATGCAGCTGTTGGAGAGGCAAGCCTCCAAAGCACTAAGGAAGGCAGCAGCCAGCCAACAGCTCGCTGACAACAACTCAGAGGCCTGATAAAGCTAGCTATGAAACACTGACAGCTCTTGCATACAGTCTGATAAAGCTAATTCAACTCCAACAGCAAAACATTAACACTTAGAGATAATATTTGGAGCTTACCAAACAAACCAATTTGGTTTACAGTATCACTGTCTGCGCTTATGTTGTCTACACTTAGATATTAGATTAAAGAGTGAAATCTGATAACCTGATAACTGAGCTGTTATAACTGACACAGCTAGAAGTGTGTGTGTATCATCACGTTGCCATATCTGCGACTTGCCTCTGTGAATCAACCTACAAAAGTCCAGGATGAGAAAAAAAACAGTTCAAGTCAAGTCATTTATGAAATGAATATGTGTCTCCGCTGAGTAATCTGCATCCTGGCTAACGTACAGTTCCCAAGCATGCCACAGTTTTGTGAATCAGGGATTCATTTACAAAGAGCGAATCAGACGAGAGTTTTTGGTTCACACAGGGTGCCAAATGTGTTGAGTCAATGTAGTGACCTGTCCTGTGGGAAAAAGCCTCGAAGCGAGATCTGCTACTCATAATCCCAATCATCTCAATCAACTCATCTCAATCCAAATGGCCCTCTAGACTGAAAAGTTCTTTGCACAATTATTTTTGTCAATTTCGATTGGTACAAACATGTACAACACTATGAAGGCCTTTCAGGAGAGACTGTAGCACCATTATCCCCATATTTAAAACATTTTTTGAATGTAGCAGTTCAAAAAAGTTATGAAGTAGTTCTTTTTTTGACATCAGCCCATTCACTGACAGTATAGCATGGGTCTGAAAATGCCTTATAATGTGCAGAGGACATAGGTATAGGAATAGGTAGCTAGTAGATCTTTTTTATTACAGCAAGACAACACCGAGCTTCAGCCATTAAGTCTGAATAAACAACAACATCCCTCTCTCAGTTGTATGTGAGTACATGTTTAGAAGAATCTGTCCGTGACCAGATACCCAACGTCCATCCGCTGATAGAAATCTCCCGCAGGGTTTGTTATGCAACTAATGGTTGGCTCTGATGCCCTGCGTCTGACCCGACTCCTGCTATCTATTTCTAGAAAAGGCTTAAGGCGTTTAGGATTGTGTTCTGTTCACCGAGCACCAATCCTTTTCATCTGAGCTGAGCATGACTGGAGGTTATCCTGTATGGAATATATTCGTGTAATGGTTATTATCTGAAGATCATTAGGCAAATAAGCTAAAACTAACAATACAGTCAACAGGTGATTCTGGACTAGCAAGTAAAAATATATATCTTAGTACTTTGTTCTAAATTTAAGTCTATAGATGTCTCTTTGAATATTTTATTTAAATTCTAACACACTTTCAGCTGCCATCTTCTCCACCCAGCGCTCATCCACCCATCTGCTCATGAACAATACCACTTCCTCTTCCTCTGCTGCAGTGTCCACGCTCTGTCACACCTCACAGGGCTAAGGCTGAAGGGGGCAGGGCAGGTGGAGGTCTTTCGGGGTCGGAGTTTCCTGTGATGTTTTTATTGGCCTCAGCAGATGGCTTCCCTCAGCCTCTGCATTGTTATGGTGGCCATGTTGCTCTGGGGGTCAGGGTTAACAATAGTTGCTAGTAGCTGTGGGAGACAAAAGCTCCCGAAAAGAGTTTGCTGTAAAACTGGCAATTCTGTCAAATTTACTGCTTTTATGAGATGCCAAGGCAGTGCTGCTCGTCAGGTTCAGGCGAGCGCTTGGAAGCACTGTCTTGCTTGCATGAGTCAAGTTTGAGATATGTTCAAGCCCAGTAAGTCAGAATTGTGTGAAAATACAAAATTACCATTTAAGGCGCTAGAATCTCCACTGAATGGCACTTTAAGTTTTGGCCTTGGGGCTCCAAATAATGAAGTGGGACAGCCTAAAAGCCTACACTGTTTTCACAGTGCAACAGTATACTTGTATTATTCTTTGCAATATCCACTTTCCTCTTTAGTTTTGACAACCCCTGTCTCCCTAACCCCCCTCTCCTCTTCGATTTGCTCCCTCTCTTCATATCTCCCATCTTTCCTCTCCGCCTGTGATATGCAACACCCTTCCAAACCCAGAAAAAAAAATTCAACCGTAAAACTAGGAGGCTCTATACATTCTTTATAGTCCTCCTTGCCCACCCCCTTTCCACGCAGGATTTCTGTTCTTCATTTCTGTGTTGGGTTTTAGTAAGGAGAAAAGAATCAGGAGGGGGAGGAAGGAAAAAAAATGGTTGATGTTTCCCCTCAAACATGTGACCTCTGCTCAGCTCACAGCTGAAAATAATTTAGGCCTACAGGCCGGTGGATGGCTGATGCAAACCCTCCTCCTCCTCCTCCTCCTCCTCTTCTCTCATGGGGGGCTAAACCTTGGGCCGATGGGGGGGCTAAAGATAAAGCAATGGATGACTGTAAGCTGAGCTCTGTGCAAAACTAAAAGCTTAAAGATGACATATTCAGACGAAGCCGCAGCTTTTACGTAGCGTCCATTTCTTCTTTCATTCTCAAAGACACAAAAAAGTACAAGCCCAGAATCATTCCATAACACTGGAGACCCAAAGGGCCAATTATGTTGTTAGCTCATGGAAGAGTTCGGCTATTTAGCTGCAATTCTTTATGTAATCTACCGAAATTGCGGCTTTTTTTTTTTTTTTCTGACTTGCCTCGTTGCCAGTTGGGACAACAATTTGTGGAATTCAGCTGAATTAGGCTCACATTCCCTGCATAGTCAGGGGGCAAGAGAGAAAAGTGTCATGGTTAGCTAATGCAGGTTCATTGGGATAGAATTGGAGAGCGGGGGGGCTTGGGCCATGCAGTGCTCAGGAAATGTTTAACGGCCTATGGATACCCTAAAGTATCCCCACACATCTGGTTGAAGTCACACATGCACACAGATTCATAAGTTGGTCTGGACTATGGGCAGTTTGGCAGGATATGTAGATCTATGTAGGTGTGTTTTTATATGAGGTTTTGTGTGTGAGTACGCAGCTGGGTGGCAAAGCATATATTAGGGTCTGTGTAAATTTATTTAAGATCAAATGCATGAATATCTGCCAATGGAAGTTAGCCTTGACCTTTCATCCTCTCTTATGTTAACCACATCTGTGGGAGACAGAGGCTAGGCCCTTTTGCTCCATGCCAGCCCCCTACCAGCTTTTATTGGCCAAGTCATGAGCACTGTGCTCCAGCGGCTCTAATCCGATGTTACATACGGATGGTCTTGCTAGACTCCAGCGGGATCTGGTTTCATTATACTCTGACAAATCGACCAAGTAATAATTTCAAACTGGCCGAACATTGTCCCCTCGCACTCGCCTTGGCACTGCTTGTCCGTAATAAAGAACAGAGGCAAATGTGTAGCGCTGGAGCACAATCAACACATTATGGAAGTTATTTTCTGGAATGAAAAGAGAGGATCTGAAATGCAAAAAGAAAATGTGTTTGCAGTACCTGTTTTGAAAATACTCCAGAAATCTGTTCTGGCAAGTACAAAAAGACACGAGTGAGTGATAACCTAAAAAGGTTGAACTCGGTGCCCTTCTCTGGCTTCAGACTGCCACTAATACTTTCCTAATGTACCTTTTTATATTAAAGTGTGGAGTGTTGAACATATATATATATATATATATATATATATATATATATATGTAAGTTTTCCACAATGCCTCATGGGTACTCAAATCCAATGTGTATTTATGCCTGTTGGCATGCCATGTTTTCAGCTGTAGCCTCCAGTTACTAATCAAATAGGGATTGCCAGTTTTGGGGTGATGCCATTCAACCTGTGAGGTCCGCTTCTCGGCAGCATGGTTCAGAAATGGGTTTCACTAGCCACAGAAATGAGAGGCTTGAGTTATTTGGTATTTTACATTCACACACTAGAGTTTGAAAGTTTTCCCTGTGGGAGTCCTCGGGAATCAACTCTTCTTTTGACCTAACTCTCATTTGTCAGTCTGTATGTCCGCCTATTTTTGTATATCATCTTTAGTAAAAGAAAAACCCAAAACACACACACGCAAGATGGAATGTTTTCAACTGTCTAAATTTATATTTTGCAAGAGTTTGAATTATGAATGTTGTTCTTTGCAGCTTCATGACCTATATACTGATATATAGGTCTGCTTTACATTCACAGATGTTTCAACAATATTTTCCCATCCACACAATGCCGTCACACCATTATCCAAATACGTTCTACTGACTGACTATGTCTCTCTTTGTGTGACTGTGCAGGATGCCAGCTGCTAGCACCATGACCGGTGGGAGGGCCCTGCTGCTCTGTACAAACACTGACAACTGCATCTACCAATCAGTCAACGGGTAGGTGAATTTGAGTGTAGCTTTGTTAAAACATCAGTCTGTCATTGTCATATCAACTAATTCTTCCATAAACATTTAGATGGTGGTTATTGTTCACACCACAGGCTGCTTGGTATTGTTAATGCTACAGTGAGTTTCCCCATGCTGCTGCTTTCTGTTACAAAGTTTTGCCTGTTTGTATGAGCAATAGCTTCGCCTGTCACTGTGCCGTAAACAGCCTGTCATTGTTGCCAGAAAGCTACCAAGCTATATCTTATGAAATCAGATCAGCTAATGCAGGCCAGTATAGAGGCTGCCAATACTCATGGTAATGGTCTTGTTTGTTTATAGTATGAGGGAAAGGTTATTCATATCACTCTTATTCATTTTATATATAGAACAGATGCTTAACTTATTGTTTGAGCATCTGCAAACCTTGGATGGAATTATCAGTAAGGAAGGAAGTATAAGAAAACGCTGCAATTTTAGGACAGAAGTAAACTACAGCTCCCAAATCACATTACAGTAAGAAACAACTGACCACTAAAATGAACCCTCTGGGGTCCTACTAATCACCCACGATTGCAAAAACAATTGATAGGTCATTGGTGGGACCCCAGAAGACTGAACACTCTTTCATATGCTTGACCATTGAGCATTGTAGAACTTTTTGGGTTTTGGGTCAACTCAGCCTGTATGAAGCAAGTTTTTTAATGTGTTCTGCTGTTGTGGAGGGAGATTTTCAATGTTGGGGAAAAAAAACTCGGTGCTGAGACTTCAGACTCTTAACAAAAAGCCTGCATTACAAACCTGGATTGTGCAGTTTGAAGGAAGTGGGCAGGATGAGGCCAAATGAAAGAAGCCATTGAAATTGTAGGGTCCAATTTTGGGGGTTTTGACCTATACTATAGACAAACAATCAATATATCTCTGCCTCTTCAGATTTTAAAATCAATCTCTTGTAAATCCTCTGAGTTTATGTAAGGTCGATACTAAATTCCTGGAGTAAATCTCTAAGAATATTCCAGACTCCATTGAATACCATTTGGCCAAACTAAGCTGTCCTAAAACATGATCTGTCAGACATGAAGTTACATGATGATCTTTTCATTTTCAGTTGGAACTTCGCAGTAACCATCATAAAGTTCTGTACTGCTCTTAAGCAAGCTGGAGAAACCCTTTCCATTGGGGTCAGCAGTATGACAATAACAGGGCTAGAGAAGCAGAGCAGGACAGAGTTGGCCATCTGGCATCTGGATACTGTTACTGTCCCCCTGCCGCCACTGTCTAATGCCTCCATGACCACTTTCTATGGACCCTTCTGTCGTCCTTGCAGTATTCATTAGTTCTATTTAGATTCTAATGAAGGGATTTGATGGTTTGTGCCAATAAGAGGGATTGTCTAGTGGAAGATTTAAATATCTTTTGTTTAGAGGGTCTGCCATGTTACTATTGCTCAAAAGTTCCATGCATTTCTCTTGGGGAACTGTCAAAAGTTGATCTCTTTTATTCCTTCTTGCCCATTTCAAGCCCTTTCTCCTATCTGCTGATCCTGTGTTAGCTCAGCTGGCCAGAGATGCTATTGTGCCCTTGTACCCCCTTCCCTCCTTCCGCCCTCAATGACCCTCATCTCCATGCTCCACCCATCTTTGGCTGTGGTTGATAGACAGTCTTTCCATACAGCTAAATTTCTATATCTATCTCAACCTCTCTTTTCTCTTAATCATAAACATGATAGGGGGAAATACACTGTTCATTAGCTCTCTGTCTGCTACACTTTTTCTATTACTCTGTCACTCGAACCCCCTGCCTACTCCAGTTCTCCTTTACTTGGCTTTTCTATTTGACCTAGTTTTTACCCTGCGTTGCTTCATGCTTAATAAAAACTGCTGTTTCAACAGAGGGATACCAAAAGAGAAAGGAAAGGGGGGAGACTAATAAAACCCAGAGCAATTTCAAGATAATTATTTGGTTTCCTAGTCAGTCATAGTTACAACATCACATTTTTTTCTTTTCTTTAAAGGTCTCTGAGGAAACTTGAATCAGTAATTCCCCCAGAGATTTCCTCTGGATTGCATGACTGTTAGTTTTCACATCCAGCAATGTCATCAGAAGTCACCCAGCAAGGCCGCGTTTCCTCTGTTTGTTGGAAATTCAATCATTTGATGAATGGTCTTTGGGCCAAATCTGAGTTTTGAGGGTCATGAGTAGAAAAGAAAAGATGCACGTCTACACTTGGGCCTCTCCCCTTTTCTGTGTATACTTTTATCTTCTCTCCATAAATAGCTGTGTGTGTAGCTTGTAAACTTTGACCCCCAAAACCCTGAGTTCAAACAGTCATGACCCAGTAAACTTCCAGGAGTTACTCACATCTAAAACAGAGGCACCAAACAGACGTATCAGTTCTTTTAACAAGAATTCCTGTTTACCCCATAAAACAAAGATCTATTTGGACGTAATTGTAAGTGCTCACATTGTGTAGCCAATTTTAGGAGCTATGGAGAGCTGAATGCTCTGTTATGTACACTGCAGGCATCGACTGACGTTTCTTTATTTTGGGATCGTCAATTCATATATTTTCTTACTAGTTACAAATGATAATGTCAGGCATCGTTTGTATTGGATTATTAAACTTGTTTGGTCTGGATTTATGACCGTATGGTATTTGTATTGAGTAAAAATATTAATTTATCAATTTATTTCTAATAATAACAATCTTGAACTTTATTGTAGGGTACTTCACTAAATTCATATGACAAAGTGCTTCACAGAGGCAGCAAAATAAAAGTATCAAAAGAATCAACAAAGTGAAGGAAAAGGCAAGAATAGGAAAAAAAACAAGACAAAGAAAAATCAGGAAAGGCTCCATGACAAAAGTATGTTTTAAGAAGGTACTTAAAGGAGATCACTGACTCAGCCAAACTGATTTCCTCTGGCAGATTGTTCCAGAGCCTTGGGACCATGACTGTAAATGCTCTGTCCCCTTTAGTTTTCAGCTGGGCCTCTAGATCAGATAAAAGACCTCTGGCTGAGGATCTCAAAGTATATACCGGTGTGTATGGTGCCAAAGGCCAGGGCCAGATATAGCAGGGAGAGAGGCCATGAAGAGCCTTAAAAGTAATCAGTAAAATCTTCAAATCTATTCAAAAACAAGGGAGCAAGTGTAAAGGGGATAAACTTTAAAAAGACTGTCACGGTAATCCAGGCATCCAATGCTCTCTGTTTCTTTAAAAGTTAAGTTAGATCATAGTTGCATTTTTTTCTAGAATACAAAATATTTTTCTTGTTTGCAACCCTTCTAGGGTTATGCAAGTATGCTAAGTATGTTAATTTTTCTGTCTGGTTCTTTTCTAGGCTCCAGTGCTGTGGCTTGAAGGTTGGGGAGGCTCCGTCGTCTGCGGTGCCCCAGCGCCAAGAGGTGTGCGGGTCACCAGGAGACAGAGACAGGAAGGACAACACTGTGTCCACCAAACATCCCCTCTCGCCCTTATTCAGCCTGAGTGACAGCCCGGGTCCTCCTGACACCATGTTGGCTCACAGGAGACCCTCCACCACCACTGACCCTCGGTCTCCCAACATGGAGAACGGGCTGTGTGGCAAGCTGAACCACAGCAAGAGCCCAGCAGGAGGCAAGACTGCCAGCATCCGCGATAAGATCTCACAATGGGAGGGCAAAAAGGAATCTGCCCCACTAACTTCTACAGGGACATGTCCACTGAGCACGACACAGAAAGAAGTTGAGACAGTGAGGAAAAAGGAATCCAAAGTTTCTGAAGTCCAAAGGTCAGATAGCAAGAGGTTTGTCAGCTGGGACAGACAAGACTCAGGGAAGGAAAATGTTGGAAAGCTTGGGGATTCGAGGCCTAAATCTCCAGAAGGCCCAACAAACAAGGACAGAGAAGTGATCCTAGATAAAGGATTTCGGGTTTCCAAGCCAACAGAGCAACCCCAAGACAAGAAAAGCGTTTTAACTCATGTTAAGAAACTGGAGAAGGCAACAAAGGAAGTTCCTGACAGACCTTCACTGGCATTTCCAGGGAATTACTTCTGCCCCCCTTCAAAGGAGGAGCTGGAGGAAGCAGAAAAGAAGGCCAATGAGCCCATTTTTGGGACTTTTGATGTGGTGCGGCCTGGAGGGTCACGGAGGAGGAGGAGGGGATCCAGAGAACGTATACAGTGAGCCAGGTGCTCCATCTATAAACCCTTTACCTAAACCTCAGAGAACCTTCCAGCACCACACACCTCCTACTACCCCAGTTTCAGGGCCTGGTTCGGGAAAGGGAAGGAGGAACTTGCCCCCTTTGCCCTCCATTCCTCCTCCACCTTTACCCACGTGCCCACCTCCTGGAGTTTGCAGGAGACCGTGGGCTGACAGACCCGGGACAGCAGTAACAGGTAAGAAAATAAGAAGGTAGAATGACAAATATGAGCAGCCATGATTAGTTTGGATCATTAGTTTTATGGCACTCATCCATCCTAACCTTAACTTAGGCACATCAGTACTTTAAGCTCATCATCAAGAAAATATGCTCATAATAACTATGCTAAGATACTGATGTTTGGCTTACTATGTCCACTATCTTAGTTTAGCGTTGTTAGCATGCTAACAGTGCTATTTAGCACTGAACCAAAAGTACCACTGAGACCAATATCAATAGTGTGCTATTGTTCCGACATCCCATTATTCCAAAACCCTAATCATCCAAAAGATGTCCTATTGGCCAAGAAGTCCATTTGCCTGACATCCGGTTATTCTGCAAACAAACACCCATTGCTCTGAAGCCTCATTTTTTTTTGAAAATACACATTCACCAACTGTCAGATAATAGTAGTTTTGATGCCTAAACCAACCCAAACTGTGAACATATCCATGATAATGAAGGTCCTCTGATTTTTGTCCTTTATTCGTCCTTTCCTTCACGTCATCGTTCAAATATGCTACAATATTAAGGCCAAAAAAACTCCAGGGAGGTTGTATATTGTTGGAAGAAATGGGCCTTTGAAGCAGTGGGCTTTTTCTTTTCAGGATAACGAGCTGTTGGATAAAGGAACAATCCCCATGTAGTCATAACCAAAGTATTGGACAAATTTAAGTTTGACCTGTTGTTGGCACCAAAGGGAAAGTCAGGGGACCACCAAAGCTTTTACTATTTTTGGGGGTATGTGAATATGATTGTTTCATGGCAATCTATCCAATAGTTGCAGAGTTTTATTTCACCCAATGTAATCCTCATTTTAGTTGAAGAAGTCATGATCACAGTCAGTAGGGTTTGTCCTCTGGGGACCATGAATTTCGTTACCAAATTTCACAGCAATCTGAACAACATTTGTTGAGATATTATAGTCTGGAGCAAGGTGGTGGTCTGACAGATAATGCTATCTATAGAGCAATGCCACCAGCCATGTTATCCCATATTAAGCCCAAAGCTAAATTCACACATTGTTTAAAAAACTCTTGTTGAATCAGAATTAACCGCAATGGTGCTGTGTATCCTATAACCCTCCCCCACCACCACCAGCAACCAAACACTGAGGTGAACAACATCTCCCACATCTGCTGTAAATCAAAACCACTGGTGACATCATCCTGTTTCTAAATATCCCAAAGAATGAGCTCATTGGTTGGATCTGAGGAATGTACACATCAACTTAACTCATTCCTCTTTCCAAAACTTTACTGGAAGTGGAGTACAACAGGCAGAGCGGTGTGAGTCATGTCAGAGAGGCCTCTTGCTTTTTTCAAGAATTTTAGCCTTGACAGTAAAAGTCATTGCGCAAGACCTTTCGCTGTCACAAATCAGTTCAGGCATTTGTTTTGCAGAGTTAGAATTGCTAAATGTAAAAACGTGTTTACTTGTAAAGTGTAAAGTATGATCCAGAATCCGAGTCACTTACTCTGCCAAGAGCAATTAACATGCTGGAACTTAATAGAAGAGTCTTCTAAGTAGTGCTCACATTCAGATGGTTACAATCAAACAAACAAAACTCTGCAGAGAAACCATAAAATGTGAACTCTGCAGTATTGGAGTACATCTATTGTTCACTTTGTCTAGTGGTCTGAATTTGGAACTTGGCTTGAATCTGTTACATTCCATACCATATGTGGAGACCTCACTCTGCTCAAGGTTGCTGTGTCAAGCCCTTTGTTTGTTCAGACTGTCTCTCTGTGAGTGTCCATTGCAGTACGCATTTTTGGGCGTGAACAAATACACTGAGTAGCCAGAGGTATATGTACAGTAGCTTCTTTTGTGAAGCTTACTATGTTTAGTTTTTGTTAAAACTCCATGGTCATTTGCTTTGCTTAACTTTAATGCACAATATTTGACATTACTTATGATTACCTAAATTTAGCCACATGGCTAATTTTCATTTGCAGTTCCTTGCAAAGAAAAATAAGGTGACAAAAAAAGAAAAAGTTTGGACAGCATTAAAAATCAATTCAGAAAGATTTATTGTGTGGCGTTGTGTAGCGGGTGTACCTAATAAAGTGTCAGTTTAGTTTAATTGTATGTACAGTATGTATGTGAGGACTCATGCAACTGAGGATGCTTGTGTTCACTTTATTCTACTGGGCTTTAATCTTAGCCGGTGATTAAACACAGATGTGGTCATTCAGATGTGGCAACTAGCAAATGGCAACATCAGTTTTCCTGCTTGGCATATGAAACGCTTTTAAAAAGTATCAACATGAACACACATTCACTCTTCAAGATCTTTCCTTCCTCTTCTTCTTTTGTAGTTGGCGTGCAACTCTCCTAAATCTTTGTAATGCTGTGTTTCCTGTCCACTAGGAAGTCCTATGAATTTGAGGATCTGCTCCAGTCGTCTACAGAAAGCTGCAGGGTGGACTGGTACGCTCAGTCCAGGCTGGGCCTAACACGCACTTTATCAGAAGAGAATGTCTACGAGGACATAATAGGTAAACTATACATATCACACCTCTATTTTTAACTTTATCAGAAAGTTGGTGGTTCCATGCATCTCCATTCTGTATGTCCAAGTATCCTTTGGCAAAATACTGAACCCTTGCTTGTGTGAGTGAATGTGACATGACTAGAAAGGCACTATATTAGCACCGTCTATTTAGCATCCATCCACTTTGCGGAAGTGGAACCTTCCATAGACTGTCAAAATTCAAGTTTGTGACATGTAGTGTCATCTTATAAACTTTGTAGGCTTGCATTGATATTGATGTACAGTATGCTGTTGTGTTTTTTATTTCTATATTTCATAAACCCTTTCATACACTACACGACCTTTTAGTTTCATTTCTCATCAGTGTGAGTCGCAGAGTTCAGTCACAGAGGTGATGAAGAGGCCACGCTGACTTTACTCTGTTTTTTTTCTGCTCCAGTTTAATTTAGAGCCATGCTGCTTTACTTTTATTAAAAAATGTTACGTAGAAACCTGACCTACGTTCCTACCTTATTGTCTGCAGTGTTATGCCAAACCCACCTAGAGCCTGTTTAATTTCATAACGTACAATAGTGGCGTTGTGTGAGGTCGTACTGTAGCTGAGGCTGGCTACTGTGATTGTCAGTGCAGCAGGGGGCATGTGAATGGCTTAGAGCCATGGCACATTACTGGCAATCGCTTCAATGTGTGTTTGGTTTTCCTTCCAGAGACTGGTGCATAATGAGTGCTGCTCGCTTGCAACAATCAAATTAAGTTTAATTATATTTGAGTGATGCCGCAGCTTATTTTGGATTCTTTTACGGTTTCCTCCTCCCATACAGTAGTATTGTTCTTTAAAAGACTTTGTTCGCCAAACACTCAGCAGCGTCCCATGGGTAGAGTAACTCAGACTCACTATAGCTGTCGACTTAAAAAAGCAGCTCAGGGAGGCAGAGATGTAGATAGTGTGGACAGCTGTGGTATCCTCGTAGTCTTGTCATCAACCTCCACACGCAAACCAGCTCTCATCAACAGACTTTAAACACGCCATCCATGCATGCCCGATAGTGTTTTTAGATTGAGAGGAAAGTAGCTGTCAGCACTACACATACTCAGATGCATGCTTTGATGACGGATGCAAACTCACACGAGCACAGCTGACAGCACACACAAACAAACCGCAGAGACTAGTATGACGTTCTCATCAGACCGCAATGTGAAAAACAGTACGCTGATCCCTTGTTTACCTCAGAGGCAGAAGGAGCAGGAAACTGAACGTCTCCCTTTATCCTCCGACTCCTACGGGTCACATCTGGTGGATGGATTGATAGAGCAGAGGAGAGATTCAGACAGACAGAGACAGAGAAAGACGCACAGGTTTTGGAAAATGAAACTTCCTCACTACTTATCTGCAGGGGAGGACTGGTGTCTAGAGTTACATTTAGCATTAACTGTGCAAGAATCTTATCACAGTGAAATATGAGCTGGGTAAGCACATTTGCTGCCTCTGGTAGCTCTCTGCACATCTGGAGCAGAAACCGTCTGGCAAAACAAACATGACTGATATGGAAAGAATACTCTATCTGCTCTTTGGAAAGCTTGCACGAGGCTGTTGTTTAATTCAGGTGACGCTGATGTCTTAGTTTTTTTTAAATATATATTTTTTCTTCTAAAGATCCTCCATCCAAGGAGAACCCCTATGAAGATATAGAGCTGGAGAGAAGTTGTTTGGGAAGCAAATGCGTATCACCTGCCTCCTCATCTCCTGTCCCTGACACGCCAACTAAGGTATCTAATTGCTGATACATCACTATAAAAACAAAGTGGATTTAATGGAAGCACTTCTGTCCTAAAATCAGCTTCTAATGTATCTGTCTTTCTCCATCTCCCCCCTAGCTCTCCTCCAAGCCGGGCTTCTTCAGACAAAATTCAGAACGGCGAAGCTTCAAGCTCCTGGAGCTACGCAAGACTGGCCGGGACACTGGCATCTCATCTCCCTCCCGTATCAGCCCCCCTTCGACACCCAGCAGCCCAGACGACACCCCCTGCCTCTCCGGAGACCCGTACAATCGCAGACGGAGGAAAATCCCCAAGGTATTGAAGTCTGAGAGGCCTTTGATGAAGCTTGTGACGCGGTGTCTGTGATTTATTTTCAAGTGTACCGCTCAGGGAGGTTTGGACTCGGAGCTGGTCCACTCCTGCTGCTGTTTGGTGATGAGTAAGGCAGGAGGGAATGTTCTGATGGATATTTCCTGTGAGAAGTGTGTCTAGATGAAGGCCTCCCAGAAGCTGTATTGAAATGATCTGGAAGATTCTGTTTATTGGTTTAAGGAGTTAAAGATGGACATCTCCCTCTCCTTTACCTCCTGCAGATGGTGCTGAAAATCAATGGCATCTTCGAGGCAAGGAGAGGGAAGAAACGCATGAAGAGGGTGTCTCAGTCTACGGAGACCAGCTCAGGAAGAGGTGAGGATACAAAGAACTCAATGTATGCACCACCTCTGGACTGCCTCCATCAAGGAGGCTGTGTTTTTGTTTGTTTGTCTGCTGTTTCAAACACTTGTTAACTGATTTCAAGAAAAGTTGGTGGAAAGTTATGCTATGGGCCAAGGAACAAGTGATTAGTTTCTGGTGTGAAAACAGATCCAGGTGCAGATCCTGGTGTGGATCCAGTAATTCTTTCAAAAGCTCCTTAACATATTCACAATTCTGCATACTTTATAAAATCTGGCATTTTTTCATTATGACTTTATCATCAGTACTAAATGCACCTCTCATCAGGCTACCTTACCCACGACTTTACAGGTCTGTCTCCATACATAATACTTCATCATATGTATTCACTTAGTTTTATGGGCAAGGTTACATTCTGGGGTCAGTTGAGACTAACCCATATTTTAGAGGACTGGGCAGCGTGTGGTGTGGTAGTCGCAGGAATGAAAGCAATGAGAGCGAATACCATGTGCTCTGAGTTTCCTGTGATTGTTATTTGCAGTCTCCTCACGCTCTGTTTTTCTTTTTCACTCTTCCTTCTCTTTAATTTAGTGACAGATGAGAACAGCGAGTCGGAAAGTGACACGGAGGAGAAACTAAAAGGTGAGAACAGAAGATAAGTACGCACACAGACAGTAGCTGCATGCTGAATGGGATGCTGAGGATAAAATAGTTTTGTATCGCTGTAATTTCATCATTTACAAATAAGCACAATGTGTACAAAGACTGATTCAGACCCTAGTTTTTTGTTCTCCTGTATAGCTGACATCAAAAATACACACAGTCTGATATGGGGGCCTCACAGTGACTCTCATACGTGCATACATGACATGCATGTATTTGCATGAAATGTGTTTCTCTCTCCCTCAGCTCATAGCCAGAGGCTGGTTTCAGTCCAGTCCATGCTGAGACAGACGGGGCGGTACCGGACCTTGGAGAGGGATCTGATGGAGTTGCAGGAGAGGAAACTCTTTGAGTATTTCATAGTTGTTGCTCTCCACAAGACCAAAGCTGGAGTACCATACCTGCCAGAAGTCACACAGCAGTTCCCTCTCAAGGTGAAATGCTACTAAAGCACTTGATTCCAAATAAAACACTGGATTTTAAAAAGAAAAAAGGAAAAGGGAAACATCATTTTAGCTTTCCTGCCTGACCAATTCAACCTATCATTTATGAGCAGCAACAGAAGGTTTAAGCAATAATAAAAAAAAAAAATGCTTGAGCAGAGATATAGCTTCACTGTTGACTAAAGAAAAGATGCAAAAATGTTTAATTAACAACAAAAACCAAGAAGCAGCCAGTGGTCACATTTACTGTACAGTAATGTGCCTTGTTTGGGTAAAACTCACGTTAACAATGTCAAGACTAGCCATGATCTATTATCTTATTGAGGCCTCTGGCCATTGTCACCACTTCCTTAAAATTCAGTTTCGACCTTGACACTTTAAGTGGTCCATTATTTGTTTCTTCTAGTGTGCAGATGTTTCTGGTTCACATTTGTCTTAAAGCAATCTTATCTGAAATCTCTTGTAGTGGTTAATATATTCACATTTATATTCTCCCTCTTTTTTTTTCTTCCAGCTTGAGAGGAGCTTCAAGTTCATGCGGGAGGCTGAGGACCAGCTGAAGGTCATCCCTCAGTTCTGCTTCCCTGA
Source organism: Miichthys miiuy (assembly GCA_036365135.1). Classification (NCBI taxonomy): domain Eukaryota; kingdom Metazoa; phylum Chordata; class Actinopteri; family Sciaenidae; genus Miichthys; species Miichthys miiuy. Next base: position 5,992,869 of record CM071610.1, on the reverse strand, counting down.
CGCCAAAGACTGGGCCCCTGTCGACAACTTCCCCAGGTCAGTCCAAGTCCGACTGCTGCCGCAGCACTTAACATGTACAAAAAGTGAAACAACACGGGGACAGGAATTTCCCAGCAGAGTGGTAATAGCTCAGCTGTTTTACTTGCTAATAACCACTTGTTAGAGAAGAAGCTGGCAGCCCTAAATAGAAATGACCTTGAGGCTTGTAAAGATGACTGTTCTTTAACAATACAGCACAAATGATTACAGGGAGAGGTGGTGAATTTAGCACCTTACACCTGCTTTGTTATTACACAATGACTTCTCTTTGGTGTTTACAATATTACCCAATACCTCCTCTCAACGCCTGCACTGTTCTGAGAAATGATGACGTGTGTCCTCATTATAATGGCTAATAATTACCTGGAGGCAAATGTTTCGATGGGTGAGGGGGGCCTGCAAACACACACCTGCATTCAGCTGGCTGACACTCACTGTCAAGAAGGTCCTCATCGGTCAATGAATACCTGTCAGGTAGAGCTTAGGAGGTTTTGTGTGGATATTTGCAGAGTAAGCTTGTCCTGAGGGTCTTCCTTCTCAAGTACGAAGTCATACCTTTGTTTACCAAAGCGCATAGTCCAGACCAGAATGGACTTTTCTGTTCCCGCAGCAGTCATTCATGTGAGATTTGAGCTTTAAGTATTTAATATTTTATAAATATGTATGTTTTGTTTGTCCCCAGTGAGACGTTCTCATTTGTCCTGACTGGTGAGGATGGAAGCAGGCGGTTTGGCTACTGTCGGCGATTACTGGTATGCTCTTGCCCCTTGTCATTAGCTTCACCTAATTTGATTTTAACATACAGTAGATGATCCTTCATTAGAAAATTCACCCTTTTACCCTTTTCTCTTATTGTATCAACACGTAAGTTGTCATTGTGTCAGTTATTTTTTTTTACATATTTCTTGAACTTAGATGATTTTCTTTCCTGAATGTACCTCCAGAGTTGCTAAGAAACAAAGGCTTTGCTTTGCTCCACTGGTCTAATCCCGTGGTCGTACTTGGGTGAGCAGTCTTGTGACACTGACATTGTTTTGAAGCTGTCTTTTTCTTGCTTGCTGTTCACAGCCGAGTGGTAAAGGCCGAAGGCTCCCTGAGGTGTACTGCATCGTCAGCCGCCTGGGCTGCTTCGACCTCTTCTCCAAGGTAGATACAGTGAACTGAACACAAATGCACAAAGATCATATGAATACATGCGTTGCATCTAAAAAAAATTACATCGCACATAATTGCTTGTGTTTTACGCAAACACATACATGCAACCCCACCCCCCCAACTAAATAAGTACAGAACAGTATCACCCTCGGTGCCCACAGAGCCCCACCCACTGTCCGTCCGGTTTGCTTTCCCACAGAGTCAAGGCTTCAGTGCAGAGACACATGTGAACTGCAGCTGATGTGGTTACTGCAGTGGAAAAGGTTCCTTTAGATTTATATGCATGTCAAACCGTGTACTTAAATATCTGTGCAGTGTACATACGCCATTGTTAAAATTAGATTTATAAGGCTACAGATATGGACATAGTCGAGTAAATACAGTATGCCTGCTGTTATATATGAATATATGAATATTTTTTCTTCTGTATCAGATCAGCTACGCAACAGTTTAATACTATACAGATGTGTCTATGTGTGCAAAAGGGTACACATGATGGATTCAGGCTGTTAGCCATTTGCTGCATTGACTTTCAACAATGTTTGGCTGTCTGCACTGCATCATGGCAAGATTAAATACGTTTATGATGATTATAGTCAGTGTTATTGATAAAATATGTTTCCCAAAAGATTCTCACTGTAGATTCTCAGTTACATTGAGTAACCTCACACTTGATTCATTTGTAATGGCACCTGAATCCGATGCCATGTTAGCTGTTAGTTCACAGAAAGAAGGGATTGTAATCTCAATGTGACCTCTTAAATTGAGGGGCAAAAAGGAAGGCAGGAAGATAGAGATATCAAAAGGATAGCCGCCATGTTATAAATGATATGGAAAAATATCTTCTGATGGTTAATAAAGTTGAATCACACACAGTGTATATCATTGTATGGTCCAACCCTACGAAAGAAAGATTTAAATGACACAAAAGCTTGAATTTGTTAAGTTTTTCTTAATTCTAGGATTATGTTAAAGATGCGTTTAAAAGATCATATCTTCAGTATGTAAATATTTATGATTGCCGGTATTCAAATTAGCCTCCATCTCTGTGTTTTCCAGATCCTGGATGAAGTGGAAAAGAGGAGGGCCATCTCCCCTGCTCTGGTGCAGCCTTTTATGAGAGGCATAATGGAAGCTCCCTTCCCTGCTCCAGGAAGGACCATCACTGTCAAAAACTTCCTGCCTGGCTCTGGGACTGAGGTGAGATGAAGTAGTGTCATTTTTTTTATCCCATTCTATGAGGAAAAATACATATGTGTTTAAAAAGTATATAAATAATCACATTTGTGTATTAATCTCTTTCCTATAGGTGATAGAGCTTTGTAGGCCATCAGATTCTCGTCTGGAACATGTGGACTTTGAATGTCTCTTCTCCTCCTTGAGTCTACGTCTGCTTCTCCGAGTGTTTGCCTCTCTACTTCTGGAGCGCAGGGTCATCTTCACTGCTGACAAACTCAGGTTGGTTACAGCAACATATTGATATAAAGCGCAGTCATCAGTCTTGTTTCCAGACCTAAAGATTACACATTCAGTCCTTGCCAGACTGAATGTTGTTGCTATCAGATTATTGATGGCATATACATAGGTATAGGGACTATATCCACTTATTTTTTAGTTGGCATTGCGTATATCCACTTCTAAATCCCCTCTGATGAGTAAGGGATAAGGACCACTTTAGAATTCTGAAGTTGTCTCATCCGATAGTCTATACTCGGCCAGTATTTATTGCAAAATCTGTATCTCATCTGTGTCTGATTTCAAAATGATCCTTACTCGTTAAGGCACAAATACCTAAGGCCTCCTACTACTATTTTCGAATAAGCACGAGTCGTCATACATGTCACTGAAGGAAGGGTTATGATGCTGAAAAGACCAAGAGTAAAGCTTTTGAAGAATATGACACAGACAAACAGTCTGAGGAAAAGAAGATCTTGACCGAGTGTGAGAGGAAGGAATGCTGTTGTGTTATACAATCGCCTAGGGAACAATCACTTCTCTGGAAAACTGTCATGCATGCCAGATAGAAGGAGTTAGGCTTGAGAGCATGACTCCAGAGCTAACACGTGTGCACAATAACGTCATCGCACCCACACAGTTCACTTAAAACCTTTAAATGTTGTGGTACACCTTGTTCAACATGTGGGCTCTGCGGGATCAGTAACTGTATCCTTATTTTAAGAAAAAACGATGTAGTCCTCCAAGTTACACTAACTGTTTTTGTGTGTGTATCTTCCCTTTTTGCACATGCACTGCTGTTTAAAAACAAGCATAAGAAGCATTTTTCACCAGAGCTCTTAAACAGATCATGTGTCTTTGCACACTCTCTACTGTGGAGTGGAAACTTGGCCTCCTCAATTAATTTTTTAATGAATTAACTGTGAGCAGATGCACACCCGGGAGAGATTAAGTTCACAGCGTGGGGTGAGTGTGTTTGCTGCTGCTGTATAGTTTTTATAAGTGTTACATCACTCTCCCCAAAGAGATGCTTTTTAACATTCCTCTCAGCGTTTGTTGGAGCAACACGAACAAACTTTTAACATTATGTTCCAGATTAAGAAATGGCTAGCAGTAGAAGTTTTTTTTTTTCATTGAGGAGTTGATTGGCACCACCTTGTGGTAGAAACTAGAGTTGTATTTCAGAGTGTCAAAAGAAAATCCCAGTCATAAGAACCAGATTTTTGGGATATGCTTTGCATATTGAAGATTGTTGTGGCATATTTATTCATGTATTTATTTCAAATGTATCATGATTAAATACTAACTGACACACACAAACACAGCCATCACCCCGTATTCACCTTCCCCAAGAGCTTCAGAGGGTATCAGAAAAAGATGTCCGAGAAAAGTCAAGCTTTGAAATAGAGAAGAATGTGTCTGCGTTTTCTGCTGGGGAGTGAGAGCACCTGATGCTAGAATTGTCCTAGTATAGTGTATCTTAGCCATCCTAATAGAGTATGTAGCGTGTAGTGTAAACCACTTCAAACTGAATGATGCTGAGATGATCCTGAACAAAAGAGCAGCAGTACAAGTTGAGATGATTTTGAGGACGGAAGGTAAACTGATTCCAAAGCTGGAGCCTCAGCAGTAGAGGTTAAAAACTGGTGATTGTCCTGTAAATGTCTAACCCATTGGTGAATGCACAGCATGTCACGGGTAGATGTTATTTTGCTCGTTAAGTAACAATACTGAATACCAATGTCCTTAGTGTAAAATGTTTTTGTTAAGATTGTTTGTACCATACTGTATTATTCTATCTATTCCCAAATCAGTTATCACCTAGTTATCTTTTCATGAGCATTGACCTTTTTCTTTCTCTCCGTCCACAGCACATTGTCTCAGTGTTGTCATGCAGTGGTAGCTCTACTCTACCCCTTCACCTGGCAGCATACATACATTCCTGTGCTTCCACCCTCCATGCTGGATATCGTCTGCACCCCTACCCCCTTCATAGTCGGCCTCCTCTCCAGCTCCCTGCCTCGACTCAAAGAGTTGCCCATAGAAGAGGTAGGATGAGTTTGTGATGTACTTAGTGTGGTACCCTTGACTCGGGGCCTTTCCTTTCCTCCATTGAACAATAGCTGCAGGAAATGACATCACTCTCCCTCTGCTCTTCCCTCAGGTCCTGGTGGTCGACCTTGGCAACAGCCGCTTCCTACGACAGGTAGTAACCAAAGAAGCCGCATGAAGTGACTCTACCAGATGTTATGTAAATACAATATGTTAATTCACTGGAGTGTGTTTACTGTATTAACATGTGTGTTTTTCCTTCCACAGCTGGATGATGAGGACTCCATTCTCCCCCACAAGCTGCAGGCGGCTCTTGAGCATGTGCTGGACAAGAGAAGGGAGCTAGCCTGTGAGAAAGGAGATCTGCCCAATGGTGACTTAGCACATTTATTACAATATAATATCTGCTAGAAGTAACAAACACACTAAAGACAGTGCTGTAAAATAACAAAGACTAAGGAATGGTCCATGGTTGCTGCACTTTTCAAGAAATATTATGTTCAGAGGATTTCCAGGACACTTTCACTGACCTTCTCTTTAACTGTCTCAGAAATCTGCTTTAGGTTGCATTCAAGTGCTCTAAACTAACTAACTAACTAAACAAAACCTCCAGCTTCTCCGTATAATATCAGCTTTCCGTCATCGCTGAGCTAATCTTTAATGTCAGCTGCCAGCTGCATTCAATAAAAATACTTTGAGGACACCAAAAACCAATCATATAGCAGAGTCGTCGTCATCATTTTCCAAGACTTTTGTTGATGGCTGATCAGCAAAATCAATAATGCACTCATATATAAAGTGCTTCTTGGCAAGAGTGTTGAAAATCATACTCACATCCCAAATATAACGTAGCTGTACGCTAATAATGCAACATCATATCACTGCTGGTTGTGGTCACAAAGACAGCAGACCTGAAAGTTTCACTCCACAGAGTTCAGTGTAGCATTAATTTAATGCAGCAGTTACAAGGTTTAGTTTTTAAGTCATGCACACTAAATAGTGGCACTTCTGAAGTTGCATTTTCAAAACAGAAATCAAAACAATGTCATTTAGTCTAAATAAAATATGTCGAAAATGTAATGTGATGTAATTTCACGGGGCGTATCTGGACTTTCCAGTATGGAGGGAGTTCATTTATCTACAATGAGTCATTGGTACTGATCATTGTTTTGCAGTTACTGAATTTATTAGTCATTCTTCTGTAAAGCTTGCACAGGGCAACGAATATGCTATAATTTAATCTTTTCTATCTTTTCCACTCCTCTTCCTCTTTTCTTTTCTTTCCCATACCTCCACCCAGACTCCAGCTCCCTCAGCACGGTGGTGTCAGAGGCCTTCGTGCGGTTCTTCGTGGAGATGGTTGGCCACTACTCCCTCTTCATGGGTGGAGCAGAGCGGGAAGATGAGTCTGTCTCCTCCCCAACCTTGCCTAGCCCATCCTCCTCCTCCTCCTCCTCCTCCTCCTCTTCCTCATCCTTTCAGCGTGAGGCCTTTCGCAAAGCGGTCACTTCCAAGAGCCTGAGAAGGTTTTTGGAGGTGTTCATGGAGACCCAGATGTTCGCCGGCTTCATCCAGGAGAGGGATCTACGCAGGCAGGGCCTCAGAGGTACTGAGATTTGACCACCTACAATACAGAACACTAAATAAACTGGAAACTTTCCCGCAAAAAAAGAAATGTTACACCAACTAACATATGTTCTAACAGATTATATTGTTCTTCAATATCACTTCAATTGTTCAGCTTTCACACAGTCTTCATCAGAACATGAATTTTTCTTAGTTTTCATAGAACTGTAGATGTTCAAACTTCCATTATACCTACAGAGAACTTTTGTTTAAATGAACTCTTAAAGGGCTCAGCAGTGAAATTAAAAAGTAAACTTAAAGGGGCCCTGCGGAGTAAACAAGCAAAAATGATGTTTACACTGAGTCTTACTCACCAAAACACATTGTATGTATCCTTGAGGTCTAACAAATGTGTTGAATGCATTTCCTTTTCATTTCCCATTCCCTGACATTTGCACAGCAGATTTTTCTGAAGGATTTTATATCCAGTAGTTTACGTGCGTCTTTGTGCATGTGCCAGAAATAAACAAACAGCTGCATAGCACTAATAAAGATCTAAACCTCTGCAGGGTTCCTTTAATTTATTGATGATGGTAAAAACTCCAACATGTAGTTATAGTTTTTATGTAGTCTGGTCTCCCTTGAATAGGAGATCTCAATATTAATGAGACCTTCCTGAATAAACGAGTTGAGGTTAAAGTTATATATGCTGCTTTTTTTCAATATCATGTCAGTTAATATAAAACTGTACTTCAAAACATGAAGTACTTGACGTCTTCTTTTATTTCTGTTTTATTTCCAGGTCTATTTGAGGTGAGAGCACAAGAATATCTGGACTCATTGCCCGGGAGTGAGCAACGAGGAGTCAACAAGTTCCTCAAGGGTCTAGGTGAGATTTACTGTAGCACAGCACAGCAATCAATCAGTCAGTCTGTCAATCAATCAATCAGTCAGTTAAGCAACTACAAAAACTGCTAGCTCAGTCAGAGACACCGACGATTTGACCTTTTATACCAGACTCTCAAATCCAACTATTGATGAGGATTGTGCAGAGTCCTCGTTAATAAACATATATATGAACATATACATGAACATTGATCTTCAATGAATCTACAACACATAATACCACATAAGGCTGGGTTGAGTTGCAGCAGAGTGATAGTGATAAGTGACAGGTTATAATGTATATGAATAGGACTGGGTGTAAACACAGCTGTGAATAGGCCAGTTATCGTAAAGCATATTATTGTTTGACTTTATTAATTCTATTCACTTTTGTTCTTTTCTTCTTTCTTTTTTTTCAGGAAACAAGATGAAATTTCTTTCCAAGAAATGATCGTTGGATTCAGAATGTCATCTGTGAAACGAGGAAAAAAGCATGGAGAGGTGTGCTGTAAAAATAAAGAAGAAGACGCGCTCCCCGAACATGCAGAACGTAGAGATGGAGACGTGTCTTCGAAGTGAACTGGACTCATAGTTTGTGAACATGAGCGAAAGTTAGGGTTTAGCTCCCAGCTTCATTAACCAGTCATTCCATTAGTGTTGTGAAGGGTTTACTCAGCTTGGACCAAAACTCCCCTCCAACATGATAAAGCAATGTCTACCAGTGTCTAGTTTCCCCAGGTTTTGATGTTTTACAGATTACAGTCAATTCCTGCAGTGTATTACTGTATATCACAGCACAGTGTAAATGTTTTCAGGAACAGTGTTTTTTTTCTTTTTACACTTTACCTATAAACCTGTAAAGAAAGAGCGTCACTGAAGGCCCCATTTTGTACAATACTTTCTATACATTCCAAGTATTTTCTATAGAAGCTTTTATAAATACAATAGTACAACTTCTTCACCAACAGGAGGCTTTTAATTTATATTCTTTTTAGACCAACTTAATCTCTTCTCCTAAGAAATCTCCTGTAGTTTGTAATAGGCTTTATTTAACAGAGTCTAGTCCAGACTGTTTGTAGACCACTTTGGGTTGTTGGGTAAATGTACCACTGTTTTAAGTAAATGAACTTTTATTGGAAAAGGAATAAGCACCAAAAGTAAAGAATCAATGTGAATACATCTTTGAGTAAAAAAGGTTTGGATAGACTCGATGTGGAAGGAAGATGTGTTATCTTAGGCCAATCAGTATCAACAAAAGCAACTAGGTTTGCCTTAAACTTGATTGAGAATACAATAAAACTTTATAAATAAAGTGATTTGAATTTTTGAATTAGACAATGACTCATTATTTTTTCATATAATATTCATATATTCCTGTATTTTGTCAACACTGTCTTAAAATATAATATAAATATAAAAATATATACTAACAGACCTGTTTTAATCTGCTGTGGTCCACGTTAGTTCACTGGAAAGTCTCTGCTGCAATAAATGGAACAGAACCTTAATTAGTATCGTTGAAAAGAGCTGTGTTGACCCGACTATTTCATGTCACTATGGGTTGCTCCTCTTTATTTTTCCTGACTTGAGTCCCATCCAGCCCCAGGTGGCGCTGTCAATGTATCTTGTCTTCTCTTTTACAGTTTTTTCTCAACTGCTAAAACACTAAAACTCATTGGCTGAACAAAGCTCTCAGTTGCCTGGACTCATTTAGCTAATCGTGCAGTCTGCTGTCAATACCTTCAACCGTTTCACATGGTGAAACACAATTTGCAGATCTCGCTTACACTTTTCTGCAAAACTCTATAAACACATTCTCATTCTCAAAATACATCCTGCGCTCTAATGCACACGTCATCCAAACTGGTAAACACGAGTGGCAACAATTACAGTTTTTTCTCAATTGCTGAAACACAATTTCTGAAACCTTGCTCCATTTTCTGAAAACATCAAACACAAAGCCTCATCTTCAAGCACTGTTTACAAAACGGTTTTTACCTGTGCTCAATGCCAAACACTGCTCTCAAATCATAAACAAAGCGATCAAGCAGTCAGTAAACAATACACCAAATATATAGAAAACACATTGTTCAAAACATATAGTTCTCAGGGAGAAGTACATTTTTAATCTCAAAACCAATTTCATATTTTTCCATCACTCTTTTAATGAACAAAAACATGTTCTATCATAGTAACTCAAAATTGGTCAGAAATTACTACTCTGCTTTGTTCTTCCTCCTCCTTGTACCTCTATTTTTACAGTACTGTATCCTGTCTCTGTGATACTGTAATTCCTGTTCTTTGTTGATATGAACCTGCAACCAGTCAAAATCTAGTCAGCAGTCAGTACTGTAAACAAATGGAAAGCACAACGTTCAGGGCCAGACAATTTGTTTATTGCAATTCTACAAAAAGTAGATGTGCAGTTACAAAAAATATCCATGCAGTACAATACATACAGTGATGAACTTTACAAATGTCTATTGAAACAGCTGCATGTAGTGTAGTACAGTAAATTATACAGTAGTATACTGTACCTGTTCTCTTCTCTGAATGTCCTTACTATGGTGGACACAGAAAATCGATTTAAACTGGGTTGCACTCTAAGCCCTTCTTCCCTCATTGTCAGTCCATGGACAAGAACATGGTCAATGATTGTTGATGAATTTCATCGGATATTTCCAGTCTTTGTCTTCCTCTTCCTCCTCCTCTTCTTCTTCCTTGTCCTCCTCCTCTTCCTCCTCGTCCTCCACCTCGCGTACGCGCTCGTCCTCTCACATAGTTTCTTCTATCCATTCTCATTCTCTTAGAGTTTTGCTGTAAAGTGTAAGCGAGATCTGCAGATTGTGTTTCACCATGTGAAATGGTTTAAGGTGTTGACTGCAGACTGCATTAGCTAAATGAGTCCAGGCAACTGAGAACTTTGTTCATCCAATGGGTTTTAGTGTTTTAGCAGTTGAGAAAAACTGTAAACCTGCTCTATGTCATACCCACAGTATCCACTGGAGGACTCTGTTACCCAGTTCATGTTATCCTGCACGTGTTTCCTGCAAAGAGTCCAAAGTTCAGAATCACATCTCAGACAATATTACTGCTTTTGTCTTCTTAAGTACCTGAAGACTGGGATGGCAAAGAAACAAGTTTAAGGTGGTATCTCCACACCAAAATAAATCTTTATTTCATTTAGCTTCATCTTTGACAGAAGGCAGCGACTTTAAGAAGATGCATAAAGTTATTTAATGACATCCTATCATTTTAATATCATGTGGTGTGGAGGGTAAACAAATGAACATCTAAAAATCTGTAACATTAAACGTGTTACAGTCTGCTCTAACATATTCAATACCAGTATTAAATGTTATCTGCTGGGCTTAAGGTGGATAAAATATGAACTCCACTTGCTGTTCATAAGGACATATTGATTTTTAATAACAAGCAAAAGGTCGACCCTATAACCAACATGTTCACACATTCAGGACTTAATTAAGTTTTCATCTGGGCCAAAGTTGGACAAACTGAAAACAGGCTGAATAAACTTTATTCCCACAGGAAAAAATGACATTATTTCCATATGCATGCTGTTATAGTCATAATAAATGTGCTGTCATGTGTTTGTTTGTCCCTCCTCCTGAAGGCAGAGACAGTTTCCTCGGGCTGCTCCAATATTTTTTTTTATTCTTGATGATATTTCCTTTAGACCCCCCTCTCAAACCACCCTTTCCTTTGCTTTTCCTTTCCTTTTTGGAGCCCTCCTCCTCCTCCTCCTCGCCACCCCTCCGTCATTACGCGTTGACCGGTCAGACCTGCCTCCCTCCCCTTCCCCTCCCCTCACCTCCCCTCCTTTCTCTCCCTTGGTCTTTTTCTCTGGCTTTTTCCAGGCTTCATGTCATACCACGGCTAATTCCTGAAATTCCTGCCCTCCTCTTGCTTCAAACAAACTGCTTCAGGAAGGAGACGAGGCAGCAGAAAACAAAGAAAAAAAAGAAAAAAAAGAAAAACCTGAGAGTCAGTCTTCATTTAAAATAATAATAATAACAATAATACAATATTACTCCACCTGCCTGCCTGCCTGCCAGACTACTAATAGAGTCTCACCAGGTAAGCTCCTACAAGTGTTTTATCATTTCTTTTATAAAGTGTCGCTCATGCTCAGATTTTAACTGCGTCTTCTGTCGGAGTGTAAACTTTCAGTTTGTTGAATATTGTGGATGTGAAGTCGGGATTTCGATGCGCTTTCACTCTGAATCATTCTCACTCACTGTCGGAGATAACATTCCTCAAATATCTCACATTTCTATACTCAAATTCCTGCATTTTTTCCCTTTAATTCCACCGCTGGTGTGTGTGTGTGTGTGTGTGTGTGTGTGTTTGTGTGTGTGTGTGTGACTTCCTGTGCTTCAGCCGGAACTTTTTTTTTTTTCCAGTTTTTTGAGGGAATAACGTCACTGTGTTTGCAGTCAAACATTAGCGTCTGTCTGGGTAAAGTTTTACACCGGGGAAACTTGAGATTCAATTCAAACGGTGTGTTTATTAACCCGCGAGTTTAATTCAGAGCTTTCTCTTCCTCTCTGCCACCAACAAGTGTGTGTGTAGACTGGAAGTGGCTTGACACAGCAGCGGTGTGACTGTTATTGTTGCCTTTGTGTTTCTCAGTCTGTGAAATTGAATGATCTTGTCTTGTCAAAGTAGAAAACACGTAAATACTCTGCTTACTCGAGTCGTGGGGAAAGTATTCAGATCCTTCACTGAAGTAAAATTAGCAATGCATGCACCATCATCATCATGCATCAGCAAAAAAAAAGGTCCCTTCTTAAACATGACATCCTTATTCTGTATTTATGCTACATTACATTTGATGATTGGTTTTTTCATTAGTGTGGGTTTAAGCAGGATTTTGATGTTGCAGCTGAGTGAAGTGAATCTTTGTGTAGATCGGTGCATCATGTTTAGTAAACTTCACATTTCATTTCTTAATCTGCAAAGTAACTATAACTATCAAATAAATGTTTAAACAGAGAACCGCAGCAGCAAAAAAAAAAAAAAAAATGATTGGAGATAATCCTAAGCACAGTACTTGAGTAGATGTACTTAGTTACTTTCCACCGCTGGATATCACTCAGTGTTTATAATGTTTGTTTCTGCTGTCCGCGGTGTATTTTGTTCGGTTAATCATTAATGTGCCGAATGTAATCGTCCAAAATAAAAACATCTCCTCTATGTGTCATCTGCAAATATTAGTAGTAGACTCATCGAAGAAGAGAGTATTAGCAATAGGCATAGCCACCTTATGTTACATTTGCTGACAGGTTTTGTTTCCGCAACTTTTCAGAGGGAAATATTACATCTTACTTCACTCCGTTTGTTTCACAGACACAGTTAGAAGCTGCAGGTTGAGCTCTTACATCGGTTTATAAAATATGATGCATGGTTATCAATAAACTGTACACACAGAGTGGAGTACTTTTACTTTTGCTGATAATAAGTCTGTCCTTTTACTTAAGTAAGAGTCGGCATGCAGGATGTGCCTTGTTGCAAAGTATTTTTACTTTGCTTTACTGCTACTTTTACTTCAATAAAAGCTCTGAATACTTCTTCCACCACTGGAAATGAGACATAAGTGATGATAAGATTAAAATCAAACAGGATTCGAATATTTGAAACCTCACAACTGTAAGATCAGTGTTTTAACTGTTACTGTAGGTTTTCAGCCACGTCTTGTGAGGACTGCTGTAAAATAAGTAAAACACTTCTGAACTCCAGATGTGGTTAATCTGGAAAGACAGGTGTGTCGGAGAACAAAGGAACACAATGTGACCTACAGAGAACCTACTAGAGATGATTTTCATTGTCATATAATGTGTAGCTTATTTTCTCAGTCGATGGGTGAACTCATTTCGGTCTATAAAACATCTTCAGCTTTACCAAATGTACTTCTGCGAATTAAGAAAATCATATTGTGCGATAATTGTTTGCGTGTGTGTGTGTGTGATAGACTTTGTTGTATCCTCTCTGCACAACCGCAGAGCTGAAAAGTCAGTGTGTGAGTGAATATTTTCAGGGTTCGAGGTGACTAACACAGGGCTTTCCAGGGTTGTATGTGCATGTGTGTGTGTGTGTGTGTGTGTGTATGTGTGTGTGTTATGATGTGAGCTGAGAGGAGTGTGTTTTCCAGAGGGGCAACAGGTGGAATGGAGCAGGGTGACAGTGTGACAGGGGGGTGGAGGGGGGGTAAAAAACACACCTGTCAAAGCCTCCTCTGAAGTGCCTGACAGCCCGAGGAGTTTGGGTTTTTTCCAGGCCTTGGCCCCTTTTTTGTTTTCAAGGCTTTGGGTTGATTAATGTCTCAGACAGATGAATTATTTTGAAATGTGAACTCTAAGGTTGTACTTGTTTGCACTGTAGTAGCATTTGTGTGCATCTATATGTGGGGGTTGATGAGTGGGTGGATGTGACTGGGGCCTAGAGGTGGATGTGTTTGTGTGGGTGAATGAGTGAGGTAAAAAAAAAAAAAGTATGGAAGGATGTGTGAGCAAGCACGGAAATGTGTGTTTCAACCTTGTTTGCGAGTCAGAGTGTGTGTTGAGTTGCCCTGAGACAGGTCCCCTCCACAGCGGAGTTTTTTTTTTTTTTTTCTCGCTGTGCTCATCCCACATAGCGATCATTCCTCCTCCGCTCGCACGAGAGAAACGGAATAATGCCTCAGATATGAGCCTTGTAGAACAAAGACTTTCTGCACCTCCCTCCCTTCCTCCTCTTCTACCAACAGCACTCTGCACCCACAGCTCTGTGCTGTGTGTGTGTGTGTGTGTGTATGACTGTGTTGTCCATTGATTCAAGCCAGTCCGATGGATCTTTCTGCTGGATTATCTGGGGCTGATCTGATAGACTCTCTGTCCTCTTGGGATGCCATTAGATAAGGAGCTGGAGCTGTGGGATTTGTGTAATAGTTCAAATAAATACAAATCTCAGCTGATAAATATGATTATTTCCTCAATTTATTGATTAGTCATTTAGTAATCAAAAAATGATTCACTCAACTTTCAAGGTTGCATCTTCAAGTGTTTTTGTTTTGTCGGGGAAAAGCACGAAATGTTCATATTTGAAAATCTGAAAATCATTTCTGGTTGCATGCTTGTGGCTCTAAGCTACATACTAACTTTGTGCTGAGCTGTTGGGTGCAGGGTGAGTTTTAGAGCTTTAACAGTGAAACCAAAACAATCGGCTAAAAGACACCAAAAACAAGAGCTGAGGGCGAACCGAGACAAGTGATAATTCTCTGGGTTTGTCACTAGAAGCAACCGTTTTTATAGTCATTGAATACAACTCTTAATGTTTAGCACTACCGGTGACAGTTATTCTACTCATCACTGCATCTTAAATGACAGTGTTAATTGGACAACGCAAGACGTGCTAGGCATCGGTTTCTGTTTATTTATAAAGCCCCTAAAGGCCCCATTGTCCTATATTTAGTATTAATTTATGCTCCCTATCTTTAAAAAATAAGGTCGATATTGAAAAAGATTTCATACCTACAGTCATATTGTAACAGGTATCAAATGTTTGCGTTTTAAAGAACGTGTTCATGCATGCGTGTTCATATGAACATGAATCTCTGCACACCACATTGTGTGTGTATTGTACAGAGCTTGGAGACTCCCACTGGTGCAGCCCAGTGGGACTTGGTACCAAAATACATGCGCTCTCAGCAAAAACCCAACAAAACAAACCTGGTTGTCTCCGCCGGCTCTCACTGCGACTTTCCATCACATAGCTTAAATCCTATCCAACTGCTTTATTTTCAAAACGTCTTTCCTGCCTTTACATTCCCGGCCTGATTAGTGGAGATTGTGACCAGTTGAGTACACACACACACACACACACACACACACACGAATGCACGCTTAGACATACATATTAACTTGCAGTGCATGAGCGAGAGCAGGTAGTGTAGCTGCAGACAAACCTACACAAATAATTAAGGTTTAGTTCACCCTTAAATTTTGATGTTTTTCTAAAATATCGACGTGCGCTACCTTACACTCTGACCTTCGCACCTCTTCTTATTGATTGCCCATAATGACTCAATGCTAACTCCTCTGTGAGACTTTTGTGCTTTCAGCTAATGCTGATGTTTAGCAACTGCAGTGTTCAAGATAGTTTAGCATGCCAACATTGGCTAATTTGCTAATCGGCGCTATAAACAAAGCACTGAGGCTGATGGAGATATTATTAGTTTTGCAGGTCCAGAGTATTGGTGAAATTTAAACCTGATAATGGTGCTAGATGAAGAGCCTGGGGATCACTGAAATACAATTTTCATCATAAGCGTGGGCCTGAATGTGTGTACCAGATTTCATGGAAAACCATCCAATAGCAATATTTTTGTCTGGACAGTGGTGAACAGACTTTGCCATCCATAGAACCACGTCTGACTTGAACTAGCAAAAATATGAAATACACTCTAATATACAGACTAATGAGTTCAGGTCTCGGTGCCCCGTGTAGCCTTAGCTACCTGCCCACTTGGCTGGCACAGCAGGGCAATGCAGGGCAAAGGTGAACAGAGGCTCAGCTACCTGCAGCCTCTTGTGGTGTTGGCCTCTGTTCTGGTGTGTATCTGTGTGCAGATAGAAGGGAGTGCTTTATTGTTTGACCAGACCGGTACAGTCTCTCTCTCTCTCTCTCGCTCTCTTTCTGTGCATGTGTGTGTTTAAGCATTGTTGGCACATGTGTGGTGTACATGTGTGAGGTCCCTCTTTGTTCTTTTTTCCTCATAATTTGATGCCATAAGTGTGTTTATCTCCGTTGGTCTGTGTGTGTGTGTGTATGTATGCAGTCGTGTTAATGGGTGGGGGGCAGTTGGAGGGTTACGTGGCCCCCTGACCTCAGCACCAGCTGGGGGATTATCCCGTTGAGCGGATCCAGGGGAAGAGGGGCCTTGCTGGAGGTGGATGACTGGTGCTGGAGGGGTGAGGGAGGGATGGCTTAGGTTAATTAATTTATGGCCTCCACAAATCTCACATTGACCTGCAGTGGCCCTGAGCTGAAGTTTCAGTTAATTTAGAGTCAGTCACAAAAAACAATAGAAATGTCAAATTTGGAATTATTTCATAAAGTTTTGTTTTGTTGTGATTTTTTTTTAATGAAGCCATTGGCTCACTGTCGAGTAGCTGATCGGCTCGTGATCAAGATTAGTGAAGATTATTGGATTGTACGCCAGAAAGACTTTCAACTAAGTTGTGTTTTAATTCAGAAAAGTTGTATTCAGATGAGTTTAGCTGCGCTTTCATTAAAGGTGCGAATGTTTGTGTGTGAAGCTGAGCGACACCACCATGAGTCGAGTCATGATTTAGGTTATTTGCTTTACTTCTCTAATTTGCTATTTCATATTCTGTAAGCTGTGAAAGCCATTAGTTACTAAAAAAAACCTTCACAGCCTAACAGGAGAAGGATCTGTTAACTAGTTGATTATCAACAATTTCACACTCACTAAAGTGTGTCTGAACTCTACGTGACCCTAAAAGAAAACCTCAACTGTCAAAGGTTACACTGTTAATTTCATCTTTATTCTATTATTATTATTTTCATATTGTGCACCAGTTACCGCTGCAGCTAACAATTTTCATCATTGATTTTTTTATTTATTAGTCATATTATGAGACGTATAAATGTCTAAGAATACTGTAAAATGTTCATCACAGTCTCTCCAAGTCCAAGGCAAAGATTGAACACAAAAGCAGTAAATCTCAGAAAGGTTGAAGGATAAACAACTTTTATGATTATATGGCTAACAAATGTATTTAGGATGGATTAGTTTATTGAAAGACATATGCTGTCCACTGATTATTATACTCTGTCAACAGGGAGTAATGAGACTTTTATTTTATATATTTATTTAAAATATAAATTTAATATATTTCACTTTCAGTTCAGATAGTGACAGTTAAACTTAATTTCATAAATACTTACTTACTCATACTTAATGCTGCCAACAATGATCAAAAACTCATCAGTCATTACATACCTATGTATATCTGAAGTCTGTGCGGTGACTGTTTGTCCAGTCTGCTCTCTAAAGTGTTTCTATGAGTGTGTTGGTGTCTTGTTTGTGTGGGCACGAGTTTATTTGATCACTGTGTGCTTCTACGTCTACATCTGTTTATCCACGTGTGTGTGTGTGTGTGTGTGAGAGAGAGAGAGAGAGAGAGAGAGAGAGAGAGAGAGATGGGGGATAAGGACCGGACAGAACAGTGGAACATCAGGGGCTCAGAGGAAGAGCGAGGGGGGGAACCGGACTGGCTGGAGGGTCTTACTCACTCGCTACAATACACTGAGTCACTTTCCAGATAACCCCCCCCCCTTCTAAATCATAACCTCACAATTTAGACTTTCTGTACCGCCTACACACGCAACGCACACACTCATGTTTGGGATTATATCTGACGTAATGGTCACTACTTTTTTTTTAAAAAAATTTATGGGACCTTAAAAGGACACTTTAGTGGACTGGTGGCAGGAAAACAGTCGATGACAAACACAAAGCTCTGTTTGTATTGACTCGGGAGTCCTTACTGCCCGTTTATGCCCGCTTCCATTTTTCTCCTTCACGTCCGCCGAGAGGAAGAGGTGGAGCCTACGTCTGTCTCATCCACTCCACCCAAATGTATAAGCACATCCTAAAGAAAGTGGTGTTTAGTGAAAACAGGATATGAATCTGTTGGTAGACATTTTGCAAGCTGCACATCCCCATGTTGTCACCGGCTCGTGGATCTTACGCCTTTTTTTTTTTTTTTTTTTTTCTGTCATAAAGACCCAGTGGAATGTTAAGTTAATCCTTTTAATTAGTCAGCTGGTTATTGTAATACTCCCCCACCCAGAACAGTGCACAAACACATTGATTAGAATCTCAGCTGAGGATCTCTAAGTGTAATAACACGGTCATCTGTGGTACTGATGAAGAAATGGGCAACCTAAAAAGCCTCCTGGCTTTAATATCCTGGCGTGATCCTCCCTGGCATGTGTGTCTAAGTGTGTCTCAGGATGGTGATCCTACTTTAATGTGTCTCCTCATTTGTTGACTTTGGGCCCCTCATCCACCCCCTCTGTCCTCCTCATGCTGGTGTCTCAATACTAGGTGCCACTTTATTTGTTTTCACGAACCTGATTAAAGATCTGAGCTGCTCTTTCCAAGTCGGGATTAGCAGCTGTGGTGCTGATATGATCCACCACAGCGCTTCATATGACCGCCTTAATGTAGCAGCTCACCAGCTGATGTGGTGATGTTACCTGGTCTCAGTGACTTTTATCTCACAAACTTTTGCTGGTGAAAACCGTTCAGTTTTTAATTTAATGTGAAGGATTACGCGGTCTGCAAATGTTGGGCCCTCTGAGCTTATGAGACCCTGTCAAACATCATTGCAGGAACAAGTTCAGCAGTATTGTGTGCAGTCTGAAAAGTTGTTTTCTGTGTTCCTGTATAGCTTTGTGAGTGAATGATATCCAGAAACGATGATGAGTTTGCAGATGCTGTATTTAAAGTTTAGATTCAACATAGTTCGGAAAGGGATGCCACATTTTCCCAGTTTTTATCGACAGAATCACAAAGCATTAACCTGAATTTCTTTATCAGTTCAATTCTTGTCAGAAAATAAAACAAAAGTTTTCACAGCTTGATTAGTGTTTTCTTCACAACTTGTGAAATCCCTGCAACGCTTCCTGGATTTATTTGGATTTGAAACTTCCCCCTACACAGCACCATGTGAATTTCATCATCTTTTCTTTGCTTTCCCAGGATTGCCTTGCCACATCCAGACCACCACCACCATCATCATCATCACCATCACATCTGTGGATTTCATACAGGCAGACCCGCTCCCTACAGGCTTCTCCCTCTCTCCTACCCTCATCTCTAGACCCTCCACTCCCCTGCTCTGTGGTCCCCTTTCCGTCGTCCCACCACGTCTGCGGAGTGGGTGCCGCTCCCTCCCCCAGGGGTGGGAGTGAGGAGCTGGGGACGCACTCGACAAACCCCTAGAGAATGACGCGGAGGGCGTGTGGAGCCCGGACATCGAGCAGAGCTTCCAGGAGGCGCTGGCCATCTACCCACCATGTGGCCGCAGGAAGATCATCCTCTCTGATGAGGGCAAGATGTACGGTACGCCCACCTTTATTGTCATACTATCCATGAAACTTTCCCTTCTTGAATAGGATGGTAGACATGACACCTGAAGATCTGCTCACAAGCAAATGAGGGCTGAGGTTGAGGTTTGTAAATTTAAGATGCAGTTTAAATAATTACCAGATAATTCACAAATTAGACATTTGTTTCCTATTTATGTGAGTTTTGTAGGAATGCTTGACACCAAAGTGATGAGTGAGTCAACAGAAACTCACATGTATGTTTGTAAATCCTGAAGTTCCTTCTTCCAACATATTGAGGTGCCATAACACTAAACAATCAAACACCAGTAATGCAGCCAATAAATGCTTCATTTTGCTGACGATAGATATGCATTTAATCCATTTAATAGTAGTCAATGATGCTGTGTGAGCTGTAGGGAAAGTTGCAGCAGACAAACAGATGATCGCTCAGAATATCACATTTGGATAATGGATGTGGTCAAAAGAAAACGACCGGCGACATGCAAAACATTCAGCTGAGAAATGATGTAATAATATTATGTAATTGTGTCACAGGAGCAGCGTACACTGCAGCATATCCGATCATTTTGTTTTTAAATGTCATAAAGTTTAAAAGATGTTCGGTATTTCTGCAAATCGACTGTGCTCACTCTGTTTAAAAGATTTAAAATGGCATTCAGTTGGAGGGCACATGCTTGTTCAGGACTCAAAACACAAATTCTTGGATTTTTTTACGTGGGACATGCTGGCCTTGATCAGGACATTGTATCCAAAACTTGAGACTTACTTGTGAGAAAATGAAGATGATGGAATCAGACATGACAACTGAGGCATCCACATTTTTTTAAAAAAGAGTACAGCATAGTTTTATGAAGGTGGAATTCTGTCAAGGAGGCAAAATGAGCACATTGAGTCTGTTTCACACTGAATTTGTGTTGTGTTGTTGATCAATATAGGCTTGCCTCAAGTGCTTAGCTTTGAGGGGACGGGGAGTCCAAAAGCTCTCGTAACTTATTAAGCATTGTTGCAACACTAATTATTGAACCTAGTCAATGGAGTAAAAACCATTCCGCATAAGAGCAATGGTTATGAGAAGACAGTGCAGTACAAATCAATCTTTTCAATAAACTGTGTGAACATATTGTGCTGTTAGCAAGCTAAGCTAATGTGTTTGCTAACTGAAAGCGTGTTATCTTCTTACTCAATGAAATTGTGTGAAACTGTGAACCTCTCCCGATACAGACCCTACTGCTAAACCCGCAGTGCAACACACATCTGCAGCGTTGTTAGGGCACAAACAGACAAATGGACATTTGTTTCACATACTCTCTCCCACACTTGCACACCCATTCACCACCACTCCTTGTGTTCATGTTTCACATCACTCCTGTTTCCTGCACAGCTGTCAGCTCCACTCGGTCCCATAGTGTACAGTATGATGGCATGATGTGTCAGAAACAGGCGCTGCTCTGCGCGTACAATATGCCTTTCATGCAGCTTGTTCATCTTCTATCATGTCTCCATCCGATGCATTCCTATCCAATCCTTCAAGGTCGATAACAATGATCACATAGATATGAAATTAATGAAAAGTTTTTATTAATCACAACATACGGTGAGTCAACACATAGTGAGCTAGACCGTTGTCCCGTTATATTTCTGGCGGTGATCGTGGACAGACCTTTACATTCTTGTTACCATAATTAGCCTCAAATCATTCACCCCAAACAGGTTCAGAGCAACGGGGATAATTATCACTTCCCACACTGCTTTTGTTGAAATGGCATGGATGATAGCTTGTAGCTGGACCAGACATTGTTCATGCTATTTAGCCACAGCTAATCGATTCTTTGTTTTTACCTCCTAAGCTACGTTTAATGCCTCCCATTGAGGTTTAAAATAATGATTTGAGGTTTGGAGCTCAAAATAACATTACCGTTTCTTAATTAATATTTAGGTAATGTCATTGCCAAACAGGTGCTGGGAAGGTGAGGTGACATTCCTCTGCGACATCTTGCTGAAAGATGTTTGGTAACAGATGGCCCGGTTTGATAGTGGATCTGGTCAGTGGAAAACGGGCGGATGGAGGTAGTGGCGCTATCAGACAGCCTCTGTCATCGCCTTGTTCTGTCACTGTGCCAGACAGCTCCTTTTAACTGTTAGCTTTGCCTAGCCTAGCTTAGGCACCTATTGAGGTCATGGCCATCCTCTGATCAACACTTAAACCCTTATAAAGCCTGTAATAATAGTTGGAGGGGGGCAGAGGAGAGAGGGGCAGGTGGCTCATTCTGTGTCACGGGGATGGGGGGCTGGATGGGTAAAGGGGTTGATGGTGGTGGTTGGGGGGGGGGTTGGCAAGGCAGGCACTGAGGTGCCCCTTCCTCCCCGCGGGGTTCAGGGGCAGGTGATGCACGCCAGGGAGCACGTTGGCCCGCAAGGAATGGCATGTGTACTCAGGAGCCCGGGGGTTCAAGGCAGCTCGGCTGTAACCCTAAACCAGAATAGACGTTTACCCTTTGAGCGCCTGGCGGGGAGGAGGACGGGTGGACAAATAAACACCAAGGTGGGCTGTGGTGTCTTGCATGGCCTCAGGGACCACCAGAACTCTCTCACACCTGTCCCCAGTGTGTGTGTGTGTGTGTTCATGTGTGTGTTACAGAGCGAGAAAGCTAGAGGTTGTGTCTTTGTGCTTACCTCTCATGCTCCCTGCTATTTCTGTGATTTACCTCCCTCATATCT
Organism: Miichthys miiuy; assembly: GCA_036365135.1. Taxonomy (NCBI): domain Eukaryota; kingdom Metazoa; phylum Chordata; class Actinopteri; family Sciaenidae; genus Miichthys; species Miichthys miiuy. The sequence goes on along the minus strand of CM071610.1, from coordinate 5,970,837 downwards.
CTTTGTCTCAGACTCCCTGTCTGTCTTTGTCCTTTTACGAACAACCTCTTCCCCCTCCTGTCAGTCTGTCAGTTGGTCCGTCTGCCTTTCAGTTCACCTCCACCTGCTCTCCTAGTTCAACCTGACAGCCTTGCGGCAAATCCAGATTTATGACTTGAGAAATGAGGCAAGACTGAGCCCGTGCGTGGCCCGCTGTGCCCCCATTGCCCCTGAACAGCCCGACCAGCCCTTCCCCTTCAGCTCCCCTGTCCTCCCCTTTTATCACCATCCCTGGGGTCACAACTGGCCAACAACTCAAGTCATTCAAGCAACCGCAATCAATGCAAAGCCACTTTGAAGGTCTTTAGTGTTGTTAATGTTGTTAAAGCGCTGATGGGTGGTCTTAAATCAGGTAGCCAAATCAAATATCAGCTGAGTATATCTTTAATGGCATACATGAAATGGTGAAGTGATGACTTGATTGTTTTAGAAATGTTATTTAGTCTTCTTGCATGGGCTAAATATGGATCCATAGACAAAGCAAAATAACTGTCTGTTGGCCGAGAGCGACATGCTCTGAATTTTAGGTTGAATTCCCCTCCGAGGAATGAATGCCATTCTTTGCTAAACAATATGATATTGAGTCTTGAACAGAAGGAATGTGTGCTTCTATCCATTGTAATTTCCTAAATTGAATGGAATGTTTTTACCCCATATTCCGTGTACATTCACCACATTTTCTTCCCATAATGCTGTGCATAGCACTCACCCCTCGCGCCCATTACTCAACAGACCTATTAGCTCGCTTATTAGGGACGGTGTCACGGATATTGTGGCGGTTATGTGCTCCAGCGGTAATTCGACATGCATCTGCCAAGGAAAACATTTCCTGCCTTGTGTGGCTCTCAGCAAGAGACGTGCCCTGTGGTCTGACCGAAGGCCTCATGCTGCAATAATGGAAAAACAGTCCCAAACTTGTAGTACAGTGGAAACCGATGTGCTGACAGCTCTCACTAGAAGAATGTGGCACTGGAAATATGATTATCTTCCCTCTTTATTTACTGTCGTATAACTGCCACATTAATTTATGTGCAGCTTTTGCAATTGTAATTGTTTTTGCTTTATGATGTCTTTTGACTAATTTTTTATTTGGCAGCATTAAATCTTGCATCACATCATCTTTTATGCAGCTGTTTGGTTTCGTCACACTTGATTTCCTGGCATCTGTGAAGGAGAAGGAGCGCTTTTCTCACATTTTGATGGGTCCCGCTTCCTGCAGAAAAAAGGGGTGTACTCGGGGTGTCATGATATGAAAAATGTGTTTTGAAAACCCATTGAAATGAGCTCCAAGTTCAAGTAACTAAATCAAAAGCTGAAAGGGTCAAGCACTGACGATTCTCCCGGTACCCCACTGTTGCAGGTGAACTGATGTAATGTACCCTTCTGCCATTTTGTGTCTTTGCATTTATGACCCTGTTCCCCATATTAGGCTATTGTTAATAACATAAAGTTATTTTTAAAAAGATATGGCGATTATTCAGCAGTTGAGAGGGCATAAAACCAATTAACTGCTGACCTTTACTAACCTGATGGTTGATTTAAAGAATCGTGACACCCCTTATAGTGTAGTGGATAAAGTCGACAAAGTTTCCCTCTGTAGTGGCATATTTTTCTGTCAGTTCAGAACAAAGAGTACCCGCGCAATGAATCATGCTCCCACTAAACTTCGCTTGTGCAACATGTCAAACCATTGTGGGTTTCTGTCAGCCGATGCAAATATGTTTTCGTCTGAAGTCATTCTCATTAAGAATGTGATGTAAAGGTCAGGGAAAAGCAACGAGTCCTTGCCCAGATAAAAACGTTGGCGGTACAGTGACAGATTAACCTTGACCTGTTGACCTCGGGCCTGGTCGTTCAAGTGGTTTCCTTTTCTAACCCCGCTTCAGCTCTCTTCTTGAAGATGCGCACTTTATCAAATGTCAGCCAATATGGAGGAAATGAATAAGGAGATAAGGTTTTTCTCCTAAGGATGTATACACTGAGTTGTCAGTTTATTTATTTTAATGTAGCTGAAACTAAAGCATTCCTGAAATAAATCCCACGTTAATGGATGTTTTTATGTTCAGATTTTGTTGATCTACTCTCCTCTAAGACATTACAACCTCCATGAAGGAGGATTTATTGCAGAACTGCTGAACTAGAGTTTGAGAGAAAAAAGATTTTGTACTAAAACATGCTAATATGATTTGAAAAAGTTATTTTGGAGGGGACACCAGAGCCTCCATGATGTTTTTTAGGGGTGCAGTCCGGGGTTCAGGGGTGTCACCTGAGCAGGAGCCTGAACCTGAACCTCTAAACATTTAATCTTGACTCTGACCTTCAGGCTCTCGTGGGATTTGATGCAGTCCGGAAGGTTTTCGAGGAAAATAATAAGAACTTGTGGAATCTGAATAGGAACTTGTGGAATCAGGACACCACTCCCTCCATCTCGGTCACTCTCGTTCTGTCTGTACCTCTCTGTATCTCGCAGTGTAACCAATAGGACATGGTGAGCTGTGACAGCCATGTAACAGAGCTGTCACTGTCACTTTATCTAGACACCTCAGGTCATAAAGGTGAATGGTAGGAGGTAGACAGATCCAAACAGGCCAGACATCTCTGTCTGTGTGATTAACTTACATCAAACCTTGTGCAAAGTACCTCCTTCATAAATCTCATGGCAGGGTGTGTTAATATAACATGACATGTGTTTAATTTACTCCTCTGCTAAGCAATACTTTGTTAAAAGCAAACTTCAGATTCGGTTCAGACCGCAGTGCAACAGGTGACCAGATAATCAGAGATGAACCGAGAGAGTTAATGAATGCTAATCATTTCTAGAGCGTTTCCCCGCAAAGAACTGTGCAATTTAGTGCTAATTATAGAGGAGGTGCCATAAGGAGTTCTTCGACTTTTACTTTACTTTTATTTCCTTTTAAAAGAAGCTGATTTTTTGTGGAATTACCGTGAAGAAACTGCTTCAATATATATCAATCATATATATCATTTCTTTATTATTGGAAGTATCATTCAGTGTATATCTTAAATCTTTCGCCTGTCGACAAATCGCACATTTTTGAATTTTTAGACCTGCAGTGCACTGACTAAAAGACTTCGGGTTACGCCAGCCAGACATTTAACTTAAATTAATAATTGGAAATGTAATTGAACACTGTCTTTATTTCCCCTACTGTATTATTGATTAGATGCTAATTTAATGAACCGCTGAACTAAAGCAGTTTGATTTGAGTTTAAGCATTTTATAAAATCTGCATAAAATCCAAAATACTTACATTTGGTGTAAAGTCACTTGCATTTAATTGCACTCCTCTTTTATTATAGTTATAGTAGTTATTATAGTCACACAGTGATTGTACTTGTGCTTGAAAAGGCAAGTGACTCAGTAAAGAGATGAACCAAAAAGAAACCCAAACAAAAAACACATCAGTTATCAAGTTTTAAATCAAATTACTGAGTTAAACCAGGTGTACTTAGTAACCGTGTTAATGCTGCATCAGCAGGGCTGTTGGCTCGCTCCTGTTCTTGACTTGTCGCTGGTATCAAGGCTCGATAGAGGTCTTTTCAGAGCTCAGCAGGCTGCATCCAGGCTCTATCGGAGGGGAAATGACACCCAGCCAAGACATTCCTGCAGCCTAAATGTGACCTTTGTTTTCCTGAGCAGACACAGTGGGGCATATGTGCTGTTGAGGGAAAACGTATGGCTGGCAGATGTGTCTTCAGAGAGGATGGCAGTTTGTACAGTTAGACATACAAGCACATGCTGACCAAATTTGTTATTATGACTTGATCATGGTTCAACAGATTGTAGCTTGTACTTTGCACAGACTCACAGCAGCGCACAGACAAGGAGACGTGTTGCTCTGAAACCGACGACTTTATCATATTAAGTGTTTTGAGTTGTTTTCTTTTTACTGATTTTGAGTTTGAATGATAATTAACATACTTTAAAGCCTAATTTTGTCGGATAGGGCGATAAACCCATCCTATGGACAGCCAGCTCGCTTGAAAGTAATTAGTCCCTGCACATAGGGTTGTTGTTATTGTACACACACAAATATTACATTAGACCTATGGTGTGATGTCGGAGCAGCAGATGCAGGACCCGGTGTGGACCAGTCAGTATATAGGAATGTCAGGAATGTGCTGGGCTGACACAGACACACTGAGAAGAGAAGACGGAGAGAGATCAGACCAGGCCAGTGATGACCGCAGACCCATTGGGGAAGGGCAGATTTACAACCAGTCAGGCCCAGAGGTTGACTTTGGAAAGGCACTGTTGGCTGCCTTCACTACCCCTTTCTACCTCTCCCTGACCTCTATGAACAGGCCTGAGGAGGAGGAGGAGGAGGAGGAGGAGGAGGAGGAGGAGGAGGAGGAGGAGGAGGAGGAGGAGGAGGAGGAGAGGCGAACCAGAAGAAAGACTGGTGAAAGTGTTTGTAAAGCCTTTTAGGATCATCTTGGCTGCAGGAATCAAAACTTTAGCATGTTTTGATATTTATGTTTGAATTCAGGCTACTGGGGACTTGAACATGCTTTTGTGTCTGCATGTAAGTGGAGATTCACACATTTTTGCTGTGTTTGTCATACTTGTACAGAGTTTGTATGACCTCAGTTCAGTTAAATTGTTCAGGCACCTTGTTTGGCATCTACATCTGACCTAAGGTTACCCCATATACCTGCCTCTGCTTCCCTCAGAAATGTGTATCTCTACAGACCTGTAATGATGGCACAACTTGGCAAGATAACTGACATTTCTCCATCAGTTTGCAGACCTTGAAGTTTTAACTACCAGTGCTACTATTACGCTTTGTTTTAAAAATGTGTTTCAGTGGCTTCTCTGAGCTCTGGGAAAGAATAAGCGTGACTTACAAAGTACAAATCGCCTTTCCAAGTGTGCCGTCAGGAGTTACAGATGTCTGTTGAGAGTCTTAGAAAACTTTTTTTTTTGCTGTCAGTCGAGCAGTTGGCCAACAGGATGAGCGAGGCTGACCCTGCTTTACCGCGTTAAGTTCTCATAATACGTCCACATTTCAAGCTTAAACTTGCATCAGTCAGACTGCATCGTGCATTAAAACTGACTCGGGAGAATCTTGGGAAATGAAAGGAATTCACTGTGTCATTATCCTGTGATTATCACTTGTGGCCACAGAGTACACTATTCAACACAAGACTTGTGAACCAACAGATAATTATCACCTGGACCTGCTTTATTGAGCTTTATCGTGAATTTTAGCTCATTGTTTAGTTGTCCAACAAATAACTGCTGCTTTGGTTAACTCTCACAAATGGCAGACAAATACCGTTACCGATTAGCTGAATGAATGGTAGTGTTGTTCGGTAACTGCTGGATGTGTAAATAAACATCTGTTTTCTGTTAAGTCTGACATGTTCACAGCTTCTTTCAGCTGTCCTAGACATTCACTTTTGATTCAGATCAAAGACACTTCTGTTGCAGGCAGCGAGGAAACTATAAATATTACAGAATCTGAAGCAGAGTCCGGAAACTCAACCAACATCTACCAGCAACAGAAATAATCCCCATAAAGTCACAAATTATAATGTTTTCTAAGATGCACAACCCAGCACTATCCCCTGAACTCTGGGACACTCTGACTTTGCTGCTGCTGCGGTCGGTCACTTTTCATGCCCTTAAGAAATGTTTCTAGACTCAGATTTCCCCCAGACAAGTCTGTGACCGCAGGCAGTGTGATAAACAACATCGAACTGTGGACCAGTGTGGGTGATGGTATAATGTTCCGACTGACTTTCCTGCAGCCTTGGCTGGCACAAGTTTTTCTGTGCTACTCCTGTTGGATATCATGATCTCATCGGTGTGTGACTGAGTTCCCCTCTCTGATCTCATGGGTGTGTTGGAGGGTATTTTTGATGGGGCCCTTCCCCAAGCACTCACACTAGGAGTGGCAGGGCATCTGATATGAGAACATGCGGCATAGCGTCTTTGACAGTCCATTAATGAAGCTTTTTGATGCTTACAATACATACATGGCTAATTTAGATTGGAGACACCGTTATATCGATAAAGTTTGCTCCGTTGGTGCTAGAATAGTGTTTTAATATTTCTTCTTGTATCATTATTCTTCATTATTCTAAACCTGTTTCATTGTTTTTTATTTGTCATGTCAAACATGTATGTTAGAAGAAGAACTTTGCAACTCTCGTCTCATTGTCTTTCATGCTTGCACTTGAGTTTCTGTGGTTTTCAGGTTGATCAAGTTTGGCAACAACTCGGGGCCCAGGAAAGGCTTACAAGTCCATAACAGAGTTTCAAAAGTGTCTGACTACAAAGTGAAAAGATGGTCTGTTTTCCTGAATTCATGAAAAGTTTTTATTCATCTGTGGAGACATGCTCACGCATCTGTGTCTGCTACTTTGAAAATCCCTTTTGGATTGGATACACAATGTACATCTCACTGTACACTGACTGAAGTTTCCAGAAGATAAATTGCTGGGAACTGGAAGAACTTGCTGCTGTAATGTGAGGAACTCGATACAGGCAACTTAATGTTCATTTGAGGTCAAGTACTGTGAGGACTTTGACAAAGCTCTCTGTTCGTCTTTTCAAGAGTTTGATTGCAAGGAAATGTGGAACACTTTCTTAATCCGTGGGGAATTAAAGAAATATGCATTTAGGGGCTCAAACAATCGGCCGGCGAGTGCACCTCCCGATAAACACTAAACGGTTGAGGAGTTACAGCTCTGAAAGGAAAATAAGATTGAGCCGGAATGAATGCCGCGACTGGCGCTGAAGTGTGTGTCAGTTTATGTCTATGTCTACGTGTGCGACTGTGTGTATAAACTGGAGTAGACGGCATTTGAGAGCGGGGTTTAGTCCACAAAAGCCTTACACAAAGACAGCTCTACAGCTGTAATATGTGTGTGTACATCTGTGTGTGTGTGTGTGTGTATGTGTGTGTGTTTCAGGGGCCAGAAACTTTACAAGGATTCAGATCGACCACTTTTTCGTCTTTTGCCCTCCACTGATTCATTTATGGATTATATCACTCTGTTGTCGGTTAATCTCAACGTTTTTAACATTCGCATGTTGCTAATGGAACTTGGAAAACTGCTTTCCATTGAGTCCTGCATACAAACATAAGGCAGTAAAAACATATCAATAAGTAGGTTCAACTGTTCAAGTGTAGACCTGTCAATGAGACTCTCCTTCCCGACAGCATCAGTCGTTATAGAAATATGTCATAGGGAGGAAGTCGCCGTGGATGGATGGGTCAAAAATATACATCTGTCTTTAACATGGGAGATTGCTGTTCATTTACTAGTAAGATGGCATCTAATAGTGTAGTTGAGGACCCTCTAATTCTAAGTATAAGTAGAAACTGCAGTGGCCAGGAAACAAGCTATCTGGAGGCAGTGTTTGGTTTGTCCATTCGAGGCTACTGTAGAAACATGGAGGTACAACATGGCTGAAACCATGGAAGAGGACCCGCGGCATCTGTAGATATAAAAAGGTCATTCTAAGCTAACAAAAACATCATGATTGACTGATGAAAATATACCTATGTATGTTATATTACATAACTGTCTCTGGATTGATTCCACATATATGACAGCACAGCATACTACAGCCTTTTTGGCTATAGGGGTTTCCAGGATATATGGGTCACACCTTTCCAAAGCTACTGTTGACTTGTTCGTAACAAGCTTGTGTCTGACTTCATGTATGGTGGAGTTAGTAGTGACTTTGAACAAAATTTAGTATTAAAAAACCTATAACAACCTACAGTATAAACAAATATGAAAGCATCTTTTAATTAGAAAGTCATCCAGAAATCATACCCATCGTAATCCTTCTCTAGTTTTCTTCATAGCCTTAATACGTTGCACCCTACACTTTATAGCGGCAGTCTTCTGGCTGATAGCTTCCCCCTGCTGGGTGTACAAACTGACAACCTAAGTTTAGGACTTAGCAACAAAACACAAATGCTTTTAAAAAGCGTTAAGTGAAACTCATGTCTGAATGACTGGCAAGGACTGGGGCGATCAGATCATATGAGCGCCGGGAAGAAACTGTGTTTTGCATTCCGCGCAAAATCTGATCACTTTTATTGGCTGACGAAATTTCTGATAGGGATTGAGCCAAGCTTCAGGTTTCTGCTTTTGGCCATTTGGAGTCACTTGATTGGTCGGTTTGTGGAGCGCTGTGAGGTCTGATCCAAGCATCACTATGTAAGGGAAAATCTGACGGGTTTGTACCAGGCTGTATGTCGTGACTGATCTGTGTGTTAATTCACATGGAGATGTGGTGCCAAGGGAAAAATGACCGTGTTTAAGAGGTGGTGCAAAGTCTAGCAAACTCTTCTGTGACTCTCTCTCTCTCTCTCTGTGTGTGTGTGTGTGTGTGTGTGTGTTTATATATGTGTGGGGGGCCTGTGTGGGAGCGTGAGAGATCTCCTTTGAGGGCAGAGTTGTATGATTCACACAGTGACTGATCTTGTGTGTGTTTGTCTGTGTCCTCCCTTCTTTATCAGAACCTGTAAATGTGAATGTGCTCTTTTCTATATAACTGATTATTAGATTATTTTTAATTAATCTATTAACTGTTTCCCAGATTCAGCATGCTATAAATGTCCAAAGATTGTGAAAAATACAACTTCCTACGAGTAAACATGAACTTTTTTCAAAAGAATATTCACATTTGAGAAGTTGCAACCAGCAAATCTGGAGTATTTCTGCTCAGTGCATGACTTAAATGATTATTGAAATGAGTCCATTGATACATAATTTATTAGAAACAATTGATTATTGACTAATTGTTTCATCACGTCTACCAAAGTGTGTGTATTCGTTGTGCTTGTGCTATTAGTTTTTATTTCACATCGCATGGACTTGCACGGCATTAATACAGAGCCCCCCCCCCAAACAATATGGTTTCTTATCAAAGCTACATACACACTACTACACTTCAGAAACCTCACATATATATCTGTGCATGTATATTTGTCTCTTTGTACAATATTAGCCATTGAACTAGAGGTTCAGTTTTGAAGGAGAGGGTGAAAAAAGCCACATGACCATTGCCCTCCAATGTAACTGGAGACTTTGGATGGGGGGAGGAACAAGCCCAAGATTTACTGCAGGCGTAAAGGCATTATTCCATAAACATTGACACACACACCAGCTGCCTGGCTGCCTCACCAGACTGGGCCCCCTTTGGTCACTGGCCTGTGCCGTGTCTGTCCTGAGTCTGGTCCGAGGATCGCATGGCTGCAGCCTCCACCTGCTCTGCCAATGTGACCTGTCTGTCAGCAGTGGCAGTGCACAGACACACGCTCACCGTAGAGGATTGGAGCTAAGTGAACACTCAGGGGGTCAGACTGAGACTGATGCAAGCTCTCAAACACAGATGTATAGTGATATACTTATGCTTGCAGTTTTCAGTGTTGACACACTTGACAGCCTTGCTTTGGGCGTGCGTGTGTTTGCACACTCATCTATATGTGCAGGCATGCAAACTCTTCCAAATATGCATCGCATATGAGCACACAGAGAATACAAACACATTTCAAGCAGTTAATTTGGCTAATTATAAAATGACTTCAGTGACTGCAGCACACAAGTATGCGCGCAGAAATATACGGTGCATATACATTTCCTCATTCCTCCCTCTCAGACTGTTCTGGTTTTGCCAGGCTTGCAGAGCATGGTTAATAGTTAGCTTTGATAAAAACTTTAATTCCTCCACATGCTTCTCATCTGCCCCTCACTTTCAGTGAAAGTACCGTAACAACACGAGAAGAAAATCACCTTGACATCAAAATAAACTGATCTGATTTTGGTTAAATGTCTTCTGACTTTTTGAAGTTTCTCCAATTATTAAATTTAATTAAAAAAAAAAAAAGAGAGAAGAAAGAACTAGGCTGCTACAAAGATGATAACAAAGCCACTTTGACACTTCCCAATGTGTTATTAATTCTCCCTATCACTTCTGGTCGCTTACAGGACGGAACGAGTTGATTGCACGGTACATCAAACTGCGCACAGGGAAGACGCGGACCAGGAAGCAGGTAAGTCCCCTGCAAATGCCATTTGAAGCAGTCCCTATTTTTGGACCCATCCAGAACGTCCTCTCATGCTGAGTGATGCCCCAACACCCTGGGTACCCCACCTCACTTCCCACTCCCTCCAACGTGGAGGGCTCGAGATGACGATTGATTTAGGGCCAGGGCCCAATGCACAGATGCTATAGGATCATGTGTCGGTGTTGTTTCTTCACCACCTCATGGATCTGGTGCTTGTTAGAAGGGAAAGAAGCTGAGGAATATGGTGATCTGGATGGGAGACTGAGGCGGGACGGACGAGGGATTTGGAACTCTATCCTCACTACAGTATCTGATATGGAAGGACTGATGTATGGGCAGTGATGGATGTGGAGAGAAAGGATGCCTGCTAAGTCATCTGGCACAGTCAATGTGAGAATGAAAAGAGATGAGTGGGGATGAGGGGAGAAGGGGAGCAGTGAAGGGTTAGAGATAGATGGTGGACAGGGCAGGTTGGAGGGATAGAGGGACACCTGCTGGTCCAACAGCAGTAAACAAAGATTCAGTGTGACAGAGCAACAGATGTCATTTCCTCCGTATTTCTAACGCATATTGAATGCAGATTGTAATTAGTTAAGTAATAAAAATAAGAACACAGTGCTTCATAAAATTCAAACGGTTCAGTTTTTTCATATTTGAAAATCAGTGCCAGAAAGAGCCGCCTCAACCCAAACGAAACCAAACAGTTAGGCAGAAATGGAACAAAATATACATAACTATGTGTGTGTATATATATATATATATATATATATATATATATATATATATATATATATATATATATATATATATATATATATATATATATATATCATTATGTTTTAGTTACCTCAGATTGAGCCTTTTATATCTACTAGATGATAGAGATCACATGCTTCACAGCCATCATACTTTAGCCTTCTCGCAAAGAAGAGGAGTGTGAAACGAGGGGGTTGAAATCTGCAACTACGCGACTAGATCCTACACACTCGACCTTTAAAAATTTTTGCCGCTTTGTCCAGATTCCAGTCTTTTGCTTAACAAGGTTATTTCAGAGGTTGTTTCAACCTGCGATATTCTAAGTGATGTATGGAAAATAGCTTAGCTTCTGCCAGTTAATTCATATCACAAAAGGACATACTACCGATGGTATTGAGATGTGCATGTAGTTTTGTATTTATGTGCATCAGTTTTGAGATTTCCAAATGACTGGATTTGGTTTGTGGAATCATCTGATGAAGACTAAATTTCAGGAAAGTTCAGTTTTATATTTGTTATTGATAGATATCAGCAGACATACGGGCTATTTTTCAGTCCTATTTCTAGCTGAGCTAAAATATTGCTTCATAATTTTTGTGATTACACTAAAAAGTGGACCAAAGAAACCACACTGGAGTGAAATTGATGCCCCTTAGATTTCCCATCCACCTATTCTCTAAACCCGCTCATCCTGTGCATGGTCGCTGGTCCTGGTGAGGGTACACTGTGGTCAGATTGCCACTTAAACATATGCACACTCACACCTTTAGCCAATTTAGAGTCTCGAAGTCAAGGAACAAAACAGAAGCATTTGAAGGAAATCTGTGTGATCGCACACAGTTAAAGGGTTACAGCTCCCATCTGGCCAGATCAGGTCTGAACCCAGGATATTGTTACTGTGAGGCAATAGCCTCACATAACCACTAAGCCATAATGCCGTCCATTTTAGCTGTAGACGCATCACAAATATGCGATGCTTAACTGCTGCTGTGTTACCTGCCATCTGTCTTTCAGGTATCTAGTCACATCCAGGTTTTAGCCCGACGGAAGGCCAGGGAGATCCAGGTGAAGCTGAAGGTACGCTACGTGAGTCAACAGCTTTTTTTTCATATATATATATATATGTGTGTCTTTGAATATAATTGTGTCATTTAGGGTTTGATGTGTTTATTGCACTTTACAGGAGAGTTAAGAACATTTGAATTTAATCAAATCTTTCCTACTGCACAGATTTTGCTAAACCGCGTTGCTCTGTGCTCACTGCCAGAAAAACAAATAGTCATAGCTAATTTAAGGGTGTGATTAGTATGTCACTAGCATGTTGCATCATTATTTGAGATTGACTCCTGCAGGTTTTAGATCATAATCAGACCATGCTGCCTCAATTCTGCTGATGTTATTATCACAGTTTTAATCATGTTGCTCAGCAGCAGATGGAAAGAGGGTGACAACATTATTGCCCTGTATTATTCCCCTCTTGTAATGAAGTTTCACATTTTGTTAAAGGTATTCCAACACGCGTGACCCTTACGCTGCCATGTGTTCACATTCCATTAACACGGCACAAACGATTGGCTATTTTAATTGTGCGCTCGAAATGACGCTGGTTTTAAATGGGATGCTGGCACATTTCGATGAAATGTGAACATATTTCAGGGAGCCTGAGGCTTAGTGTGCACGATTATGAACAAGATGAACCGAACACAATTGTCAGGAAACAAATTAATCCCTGCATTATTCCTTCCAGGTATTACAGTTGATAAGTACAGTACCTCAATAAAGGTTTTCTTGTGTGGTATGCTGAGAGCTTACACATCCCTGTCCCCCCAATACTTTCTCAGTTTACATTTCTCATCCGCATACACCCGCATACTCGCGGTCGCAGCAGGCAACAGGACTCTCCCTCGCCTTGGACGGCAGCCACGAGGGTTCAGCTGGCAGGGCCCGGCATCGGTCACAGGGTTGGCCCCTGTGACAGGGGCCAACCTTTTTAAATACGTCTTTGGTGTAACTGAGATCCCTACCACATGTACCCCCCATATTTCAGCTATGCCCTTGTGTTAGCCAGTTCTGGGAAGAAGAATGCACCGTGTGGCCTTGCCCATTAGGGCTTGGCGGCCAGTGCTTGTGGTCCTCTGTGGTTTGGAAACTGCTGAAGGAGTGGATTTAAAAACAAGAGGTGTATCACTTTACAGTGTCACACAGGAAACACAATTTTAAAGCGATCTATCTGTTCAAATAAATTTTAATTGCAATAGCGTTTAGCAATTCTGACACAATTGTTAATGTATCAACAAATCACACTGTTGCCTACCTTGTCTTCCAGTATGACCTCCAACAGAAGCTAGTTGTCATCACCGGCTTGCCCCTGCCAAAGCAATAAACTTAACTCTTGACCCAAAGGCCCTTGACTGTAATATCACCTTCTCGTCAGCTCTCTGCCTGGCAGGGATTCACCGATGATGCAAGCTGGCCTGAGCCCTTCATTTCCCCTTTTAGGGCTCTGCTTGTGTTACTCGTGAAGTGGGGCGCCGACTTAAATGGAGTCTGAGTGCTCTCCCTTTGCGTGACTGTCTGTTTGTCTCACTCTCGCTCTCTGTCCCTCTCCATAGGACCAGGCTGCCAAAGACAAGGCCCTGCAGAGTATGGCCACCATGTCCTCAGCCCAGATCATCTCACCCACGGCTTTCCAGAACAAGATGGCTCTCCAGGGCCTATCTAGGCCGGCTTACCCCACTACTGGTGGGGTGAGTCCCTGACCAGTGCCCCCCAGTGCCCCCCCAAATTAGCATTATTTTCACCATATACTGATACATGTAGATGATTTTCCTTGATGTTGGTTAATTTTACACACTTCTCTTTTTCTGAGCCTGTATTTTGTCTGCGGATGATTTGACTTATCAGAGATGAAGTCCTCTTTAAAGAGCTGTTTACAGTATTTTATTTATTACACCTGTGAATAAAAAAAAAATACATTAAACTTTGAGAAAGTTTCTTCTTTTTATTAGGACACTAATAAACTCTGTACTTCTATCTTGAAATGCAGAATAAACACAACACAGCTGATAAGGTGGAACTATGTAACAGAGTTTGCACCCTCTTGTTTTTTTTTCCAGTTTTGGCACGGAGCACTTCCAGGGCAGCCAGGAGGCCACGAAGAGTGAGTAGCCATTCTTTCCTACTCCTGTAGTACTACAGTATGCATCAGTAATTCCTCATGTGATGAACTTAATAACCATCAGATACGTTTCAGTCAGAGAACAAATTTCAGATGATATTCATACATATCAGTGCAATTATACAGGAAACTCTTCAGCTGTCCAGTGGGCTCTGCCCCTGCGTCTTTAGAGGTCAGGCGGTCCAATTAGTATATGAGAAGGGGTCATGAGGCCGAGACGGTGCATAACATGCCTCTCCCTCTCTTGTCTGTCTCGTCTCTCCAGCATTAAGCCCTTCTCCCAGCAGAGTTACGCCATGCAAGCGTCCGGCCCGGCCCCCATAACAGGTGGGTGATCTTTCCCCCCTGCTGTGTTGACAGAGGGCTGTCATACCAGCAAAGTGATGATACAACCCGGCTTGTGATGGAGCGCTTGCACAAAGCTCAGAGAAATAGCTGAAATATCACTACATTTTTCTCTTTTTGTGTGTGTGTGTGTTTATTTTTTTTACTTTGTCACACTCAAACCACACATTTAAATACTCACTATCTTCTTGTCTTCAGGTTATGAAAGCACAGCAGGGTTGTCAATGTCTCCCGGTGCCCCCCCTTGGCAGGGTAGAAGTATTGCCAGCTCCAAGCTGCGAATGCTGGAGTTCTCCGCCTTCCTGGAGCAACCTCAGGACCCAGAGACTGTGAGTAGACAAGAGAGGAGATAACTTTAACTTTTTACCCTCTATTCGAAGGTGCATTTTATTAATCACGACAGAGTTCCTGCACACGAGCAAAGTCTGATTGACAGTTGTCTGAAAAACTCTATTCACAATGTTAAGTTTCTCAGATTTTTGGGGATTTTTTTTTCTTTGGCACAGAGCTGGTTGAAAGAAAAAAGATGGAAGCGCAGTGATTCAGAGATTTACTGTGAAATGAAATGATAGCCAGCAACATGCAAATAAAAATACTACCTAAAAATAACAAAGTCTAAAGATATTGACTGGATATTAGATGGTAAATGGACTTGTATTCATACAGTGGTTATCTGGTCTACTGACCGCTTAAAGCAGAACACTTGTCACATTCACCCATTCACACACACACAGTCATACACTGATGGCAGAAGCTTCCACGGAAGGTGCCAACCTTCTCTCTCAGGAGTGACACATCGATATCACCCATACACATTCTTTCACACATTGACGGCACAACAATCCAATATGGGGTTCAGTATCTTGACTGAGGACAATTTGACTGGACTGAGGTAGTTCTAGTTCAGGAATAGAACTACTGACCCTCCAATTACCAGAGAATCCACTCTACCACCTGAAAGATAGCCACTCCAACCTTAAGTTGTGGTGTAATGCTTAAAATTCTTCTGGTTTTGGTGTGTTAAGGGTATGACGGGAACACAAAGATCACATGATAAGCAACACTTAAAAAATATACACACCAGCACTTTACATGATGATAAATTGTTTGAGTAGGAAAAAAAAAGGGTTGGACCCTTGAGACAGGTGACGGGATATTACAATAAATATGATTCAATGGAACAGCAGGCCCAATGTGACAGGTGTCCTGCAGCGCCTAGCGGTGCACTTGGCGTCCATATCAATTTAGCAAACCGGACACTTGTCATTTTTGGCTCGGTTCATATCCTGATATGCACTTTTGTCTCTCCAGTTCAACAAGCACCTGTTCGTGCACATCGGCCAGTCCAACCCGAGCTACAGCGACGCCTATCTGGAGTCGGTGGACATCAGGCAGATCTATGACAAGTTCCCGGAGAAGAAAGGAGGCCTGAAGGAGCTTTTTGACAAAGGGCCACACAACGCTTTCTTTCTCGTCAAGTTCTGGGTAAAACATTTCGTGCATTTTGTTTTTCAGATGAGTCCAATCCCAGTTTTGTAGCACCTGTTGGCTGTTAATGGCCTAGCTGTGTTGAGATAGCTTAAGCATCCAAGTTAAAGTAAAAACTTAAGTGCGATTTAAAGCTTGAATGAATGGAAAGTCATTGCTCCCATGACCTGAATAGTGTTTTTTTATATACCAGGGAAGAAAGCATTGCTGCACAGCATGCATTAGGCATGGATGTATTTGTATGGGTCTGTGGTGTGTGTGTATGTGTGTGTGTGTGTGTGATTGTGTCTATGACAGCAGCCTTGAGGAGAGTGGCAGGCCTGATCTTTCACTAGGAGAAATGTGAGCCCAGGCACCTGTCTCTGTGCTATTAGACTGAGTCCAACCCTTATGCCCCCACCCCGTATACTTATTTATAGATAAGCCCCCCCAAAACATACATGCACACACAAACACACAACACACCATTACACACTGAGGAGAGATAAGAGGGTAAAGAATGATGACAAAGTCAACTTAAGATGCCAGCTGAGGAGTGACGACAAAAGAGAGGCAGAGCGTGTAAAAATATCGTTTGAAACAGTGGGAAAAATGTGAATTAACAACTTGAATAGATTGGGATTGTGAGAGAATGACAAAGAGGAGGAAAAAAGAAACGGAGCACGAGGCTGTAATTGGACACGTCCATTTTGTTCATCTCAGCTGATCTGGCCACCTTGCCTTACCTCGGGACACAAGACCTTATTTGTACCATGTACAGTACAACACGTACGCACTCATAAACCCGGCCTCTTCTTTACCTCAGGCCCCCCCCCCGCACATACATTCACTCGATACTGACTTCTCATAAAAAATAATCATGAGCCCACAGAAGGAAAATACGCCTCAATATTGAAAAATCTGCAGTTTAAAAAGTGTGCATGGTGTCCACAACCATTGTGTGTGGTTTAAGAAGTCTATTCAAAAGTCCTGAAATTCTTATCTTGTAGCATTACAGATAAGAGATGGTGAGGAAATGATGATGTTTTCGGCATTCAGAATGGAAACACACATATTTGACTGTTTACATGGAAAAATTAAAATACAAATAAAAACCAAAACGTTTTTTTTCTATTCAAAAAATATATTTAATCTAAAGTTTCTGGCACTATCTACCATGGGGACCTCCTGCTGTGTCCAGCATACTGTACATGCCAGTACACACATTGGGCACAATGTATTTTCTCATTCTCCTAAAGGTGGAGGTTAGACTGCACCAACCTGAACCTTGCTGGACTGAAATAAACTCCTTATATTTTGAAGTATAAAGGATATTGAGGTCTGACTCAGAGTCATTAGAGCCTCGAGAGGTTGTCCTAGACTAGGCATGGCCATTATGCTCTTCTATCCGATACTGGGGGGACTCTCGCAGTGCTTCTTCAGTCGCACTTGAGCCATTTCTGCACTGCAAAAAGAAAAACACCAGATGACCCAAGCAACACATCCGGAGTAAGGATCCTTGAACTACTGTGGTTTGGTGAAAGTCTGGAGATTAGATGTTGATGGTGGAGGCACACAACACCACCTCAGGGAAGAATTACGTCAAACCATCATCTTCTCTGCTGTGAAACATTCTGAAACACGATTGCGATCATCCCCTGATCCAAAAATGTGTTGCGTCGAGGCCACTGTTGCCGATATATAATATAGCTTTAACTGCTGTGGTTGGGAGTGCCAAAGACTGTGAATGTCAAGTTCAAAGAGCCGCCCCATGCACTCTCATGCTGCCAGATGGCTTTGTATGTATGACATTACCCTCCTAACATGTTTGACTGCAATATTATTTATTGTGGATAGATAAAAGACATTGGTGAGTGACAGCATTTTGGAAGTAGTCTTCTCTTAGTCCTTAGAAAGAGCAGCTGGTCAAGCCATGGCATTTGATTCGCGGGGGTGAGGCGACGGAGGGGATGAGTTGTCCCCGCCATACATCATGAAAAAAAAGCGCAAGACAGCAATAAAGAGCGAGAGATAGAAATAGGGATACAGACAGTGTGAATAAGAGATATGGGGTGGCAGGAGAAATGGTGGGTGGCATGTAACCAATAAGTCATTCATCACTGAAATATTACTCTCTTGATTCATGTCAGAACCCAGTGGAGTCAACAGTTATGACATGTGCAACTCCCTGCTAGAGGAAAACAAGCTCATAACACTGTCCCCTCTCAGTCTGTTCATCTTATTGTATCCCAAGGGGGTCCTGCAATTCCCAAGGCATCCATGACAAAACACAGAAATGCTACAAAACAGCTGGACATTTCAACACCCATACTTTGGGGGAGGGGAGGTGGGGGGGAACCCAGCGAAGATGCTCTGGGCCATGAAAATAAGCAAAATGAAATCCTCAACACTGAAAATACAATAACTTTGTTTACGCCCATCGTAAAAGATGAGAAGAACCCATTTGATGATGCCGCAGTGACACAGCCACGTGGTAGGTCATGACTCGGGGGTGTGCTGAGGCGCAGGTTGGCATGGTGACGGTGACAGGCGGCTGGCCCACCTCCAAAGCTATGGCATTCTAGATTGAATTTCCACCAAACTCCCCTGTCGGCCACTCGCTGCCCTGCCCCTCTCCCCACCGTCGTCCTCACCCCTCAGCGCCCGTGGCCCTGTCCTAACGGATTGTCTCACGCCTTTGAAGTGCCGAGGGAATCCGATTTGAGCTGGCTCTGCTAAATTGTTACACAGCCAGCCTGCCCACCATGATCTAATCAGCCAATTGCACGCTGCTGATTGTAATTGGATGAATTCCCTCGCAGGCTGTTAGGGAAGCAGGGAATGGCGGTTCGGGGAGGGTCACTAGGCCCCAGGGATGAAGACAAATAGAGGAATTACATGAGCCAGGGATGAAGATGAACGGGGTGATGAAGAGATGAGAGGAGGCTGAGCGGTGTCTCAATGGCCCATTAAGAGACAAGAGCCCGACAGGGGAAAAGGTAAAACAGCCCAGCTGTCTGACAGAGGAGATGGCACCTCAGTCTGATCCAAAATCTGATTATACTAGCCTCAGTTCAAACTTAAAGTAGTGGGAGGATCAGAGATAGGTGAATCTGCTTCTACATGACGAGGAAGAAACTTGACTTTGTGCTGCCTTTTTAAATTGTGAGGGCATGTTTCTTCAAGAACACAAATGTCTGGGATGCTCAGATGCTCAGTCGTTTGCAAGAATGGTGAAAGGTTTTGTTTACTGGATGTGAGTATCATGTTAAGGAACAAAAATTGTGTATAAACATTTTGAAAAAAGTAACCTGGGCTCCAAAAATGTCAACATACGTCTTGTTCAAATAGATTCATAAATGCGGTAACACTTCTTCTCTGTTATTGTCTCACAACAAAACACACACACACACACACGTACGCAAAGAGATACACAGCATCTTGGGAATCTTGAGGCTGGATTTGACAGCTTTATATTGGGTTAACAAGGATCTGGCTATTGGATGCCTCTTGGCTTTACAGAGAGTTCATTCTCGAGCTTTGTTGAGCTATAACACTCTGGATGATGTCTTTGTCAGACTCACACACATGCTCCTTGAGATCTATATCTGTGAGCAGAAAATCACAACCTGATATTTTGTTATGAATTGTGGAGCCGGTGCTGTATATCCTCAAGATTTGCAGTGTAGTGTGTAATGTGGGCAACAAATCTTATACACCACCGGGCTGAGATTATGGTTCCTTTTGGGCCACGCTGACTGGTGTATATTGAAGCTTGCTGATCCTGTATATGTTATCTGTTTCTTCCCTCTAGGCGGACCTCAGTGTAAACCTGCAGGATGACAGCAGCTTCTTCTATGGTGTTTCCAGTCAGTATGAGAGCTCTGAGAACATGATTATCACCTCATCCACCAAAGTCTGCTCATTTGGCAAGCAGGTGGTGGAGAAAGTGGAGGTAAGCCAAGGATACTATCATTTGTATGCTTATACAAATAACACTGTTATTAGTCAGACATTTGCTCTGCACTTATTATGTAACAGGTTAATGCAAATGATTCTAAGATCTCCAACCACTTCTAATAATTTCATACATTGAAAAAACTTGATCATTTTTAACTCCAGCATTTCAGTACATGGGTGAATAAATATTTTATCAACTACCATCATAAGACAGAGAGAAGCTCAATCCAATGAAAGTACAGATATGGTTTGCTCATCATTACTTTCAAACTCCAGACTAGATTTGGACGGAGGTAAAAGTTGCACCGGCCTCAGTCGGTTGAAAGATGTATCGCTCGAACCGCACCCATCATCACAGCTGGGTGACTAACTAACTACTGTAGCAAATACTGTAACCACTCCAACTGTGATGTCACCGCTGCTAAATGTGCACATAAAGCATGCTGTCATCACGCGTTGGCAGGGCAAGCCAGATAATTAGCGTTTAAGACTTTGTAGAGACGGCACTAAACTATCAAGAATATTAAGACAACATGTTTGAAGATGGCACCCATTCATTCCACTTAAAGTTGCTAATAAGTTTTTTTTTTTTTTTGAGGCTTTTGCAGACTTTCACATATTTGGGCCCGTAGAGCATGCATATTAGAGGTTGTTGACTCTTCTGCTGGCTCCCAGCACACATGAAAAGCACAAATAGTTTACTGATATGGCTTTGATGGACACTTCCCATATTTCAAAGCATCACTTCAAATTTGTGACACTCAGTTTTGTATAGCTGCTTTCATAATGATTGTGTAAGAGGAAAGTTTTTTTTTTGAGGGGGGGGGGGGTTCACACGATCTGCAATTCTGACAGTGGCCACTATGCATAAATCACCACACAGCAGATGAAAGCTCCTTCTTAGCACTACAAATAATGTGCCGTGTTCTCCCTTGCAAGGTTTTTGTTTAGTTGTGTTAAAAAGATTTGAAACCTCAGCTAAGGTGACAGACAGATTAAATAGCATTCATGTGTTCTTCATTTTGTTAAGTGTTATTCATCTGTTTTCCTAAAACTTACTTTGTATGCTTCCTCTTTCTGTGGAAAGGGTGTAGGGTTCCTACTTATTCCTACCACTCCTAGTTATAGGTCAAGAACTTTATATCACTTCAGCATTTCAGCATTAAGATGTCATGACCTTGTCAAAAAACGACTATTATCACCCAGAGGAGTGAATAACTGCTACTGGTGAAAATGGATTCCGGTCAATTACCACTGATCTGTGGTCAGGAAACTGACGTGATTCACAAATCTCCCCAAGATGACTGTTATGCTTCCCGTTAACTAGACACAATAGTGGCCCTTTCCCTCCCCTGCACTGCTGATGGATTGTACAATAAACACACACACACACTCACACGCACACACATCTCTAGGTAGAGCCATCTGCCACAGTAAGGCCACATAATGATATTTAATGGCTTCATCATTTGATTACGGTTGTCATGAGAAATATGTTTATTGTCATATCTGGCATGCCATATGCTGCATTAGGTGTATTATATTACACATATTGCAACTTATCACATAGATGTTCATATCCAATGTATCTAACTGAGTTTGAGTGGAATATGTATCCCTATTTTTTTTTTTTTTTTATAGCCCTTTAATGTGTTTTAAATTCTCTTTACACGTGCTATATGTTCTCATATATTTGGCTGTGTGTTCTCATTGTGTAATGCATCCGTTTTCCCCAGACGGAGTACGCACGTTTTGAGAGTGGGCGCTACGTGTTTCGAATCCACCGTTCCCCGTTATGTGAATACATGATCAACTTCATCCACAAGCTTAAACACCTGCCGGAGAAGTACATGATGAACAGCGTACTGGAGAACTTCACTATCCTACAGGTACCCACAGGAATCAGGGATACACAGTACATACAGTGTGTGTGTGTGTGTGTGTGTGTGTAGAGGCTGGGGATTTCGGTGCTTTAGCCTGTTGGCATGCGTGCTACTCTTCTGGTATGACATAAGATATTGAGGTATTCTGTTACATATATAAGAACAGGTTGATAATTTGGAAAATACACTTATATACACAACAGAAAAAGCTCATTTAGGATAATGATGAGCTTCTCTAAATCTTACAAAGTGTAAAATACAAGACTTACTTTAAGAACTATTTTCGAAATCTAGCTGTAATATTTTTTAAAACCTTAATATGGTATGCAGTTATAGTATATAAGCTAAGGAATGTCAACGCTTTGCCCCATTCACTGTTAGCTGTATTAGCTCTGTTGCCATAGCACTTGCTCAGAAAATGTTGCTTGTCGCGTGTGTGTATATAACGAGCCATAAAAGTTTATTCTGATTTCAAATGAACTTGGATGTGAGTCATTGTCTGCAACACATTCGCGCACTGAATAACGCTCGCCGTCCTTCGTCATTCTTTCTTACTGTTCCAGTCATACCATTCAGAGGCGATAAAGCACACAAGGGCATGTTGCCTTTTCATATATGTGCAGATTACAGGAAACTGTTGGCCTCTAATTGAATGTGCTTGTTCTGTGATATTCCCGTGACTAACTGTGACAGACCATTAACAGCGGGCAGCAGTTTTACACTGCCCGCTTTTTTTCATGGTGTCTCGCAGAGTTAAAACATTTTGTCCATTCCACTGCGAGTTGAACTTTTCTGAATGAGCCGGTGTGCTCCTCAGAGAGCGGACACAGAGAGGGAAGTGAATAGAGTGGTAGTGTATCACCATAGTAACAAAGTGGTCCTCAACACCAGGGTTCAAAGACATTGGTGCCCCTTCCATTGGTGGCTGCATTCCTACTTGCTAAAGGACAATGACCATATTGAGCCCACACTGACGACTACATGGCAGCATGTCATTAGACTTCTCAATGGGCTGATTTAGCTCGTATTAACCATGAACAGCTCATTAACAACACAGACGTGCGCTCACACATATAGACAACAGATGCGTGTGCTCACATTCCACATTGCAAAGCGGAGCACAATGGATCGATATGGCTCATGTAACAAGTGCTCAACACAACGCAATCTAACATGCATGAAAAGAGGCACACAGCTTCAGGAATTCATAATGCCCACTCGTCACACTGCCCCAAACGAGTCATGCACATTGAAGAAAAGAACATTTTGCCCAGAGATATCATAACGTATTATTTAGTAGTATGTTACATCATGTTGTGTTAAGAGATTTCACATATCTTATCCACTAAATCGTCATTTGTCCTTGTATATATAGATTTGTTTGAAGTATCTCATGAAAGCACAGTCCGGTATATGAACAGGTATATGAAAGGATGATTATATAACAGGAAAACATATAGTAAAAGTGAAAGATCAGGCTGTATAACATGATTCAATTTAAAGAGGTACCGGCATTATGTCAGGGAGCAAAAAATCTGAACCATATTATACTGTCACTAGTTTTTAATGACATAAACATACTGTTTTTGCTTTCAAAATTTGACCACAGTTCAAAGGCATGTGTGACACACGTAAACCCATTGCTCTGCCAAAACCACAAACCATGGTAAATAGAGTTCTGTATAAGATGAAACTTTATTTTAATCAAGAAAACACCATCCTCTTGTGCAATGAACCCCTTTTTAACCAACTTAAATAATTTAAATGACTTTGATTTACACAAGATATGTTACGTTTACTATTTTACTAACTAGATATTGGTCAGTAATGTCATTGGGTGCCTTTTATAATGGAAAACAAATTTTATTTGTTCATATTCATTCAAATTTTAGAGCAAAAAACAATTTATTTCACTACACCCTACTAGATTTCAGTACAGTCTTATGAGTGTCTTTATATTGTACTTTTAAAATGTGGGTAGCCAAAATTAGGTCACCTCTCATAGCATGACTAAACATGTGTTTGTCCACAGGTGGTGTCTAACAGGGACACGCTGGAGACCCTCCTGTGCATAGCCTACGTCTTTGAAGTGTCCACCAGTGAGCACGGCGCACAGCATCATATCTACAGGCTAGTCAAAGACTGACACAGTCACACAGTTGGAACTTGCTGCTCTAGACCCATTGTAGCACCTCAGTGAGCAACAACATTAAACAATGGACTACTTCCTCCGTAAGCTTAAAGCTGAAACCATACTTGGTCAGGAGCCCAGAGAAACACTTGTTTTGTTAGCATGCCCAGGAACATTACTACTGCTGAGGAAGAGTTGGATTTGGGATTGTGGAAAGCTGAAACAGGATTTGTGTGAGAAGTGACAAGAAAAAAAAAAAAAAAAATGAAGAAGAGGACCATGATACACTGTGGTCTCTATACCAAAGGAGCCAAATCTAGCCAACAAGACCTGCATGAGAAAGTTGTCATTGGTGGTGTTTTTCATCTCATTTTACTAGTGCTTGTTTTTGATTTAGATTCTTTTACACACATGCATGTGCAGGGGATGTTTGCTAAAGAGGAGTTTGGCTGCCTCAGAGTGCCACCTAGTGACTTAAATATAAATAACAATGGGGAAAAAATAAATAAATAAAAGTAGCCTGAGAATCCCTCCTTTGCACATCCATAAAATATCACTGTTTTTTGGTGCCAATCTTTTTGTGTTATTTGAGCATTTGAGTAATTATGTACAGTGCTACATCATCTTCTCTAAACAGAGTTCTGAAGATAAGAGGCTAAAATGATTTAAACAGAGCTATTGTATTCACTTTGTTTGATGTTTAATGTTAAATGTTTCTTGTATTGTCTTACTGTTTTTGATTGAAAATGATCTGACTACAAAAAAAAA
This sequence comes from Miichthys miiuy, assembly GCA_036365135.1. NCBI lineage: Eukaryota > Metazoa > Chordata > Actinopteri > Sciaenidae > Miichthys > Miichthys miiuy. The sequence continues at coordinate 5,946,252 of CM071610.1, read as the reverse complement.
GGCACATAATAACACTGCTAACTTGAACCAGACTTAGATCTGTAAGCTGAATACAGCTGTAACTTGCCCTGAAGTGTCAGATGAAAATACAAGTGTTTCTTACATAACTCTGTCGCTGAGTTTGTTGACTTCTCTGCAATATGTGGCGTACTCATAATCATGTGCAGGGTTTCATCATCTTCATGTTATATTAAGGAGGTTATAGGTGACTTAATGACTAAATATAATAAAGTGGATGCATAATGAGGAATTTAGCTTGTAGAAAAAGTCTCACAGTGGGAGAATCAGACAAATTGGATCATGTTTAATTTGTCCTAATTTCATTTTATATACTAATTCTAAGGAGTTTTTTCAGTGTGTTTTGCTTTACACAAGGAAATATATTCACACATTTCAGTTTTCATGGTAAATCTGCTTGATTTTTGAGTGTGCTGTTGATGGGCACTATTGTCCCACAATGCAATGCACAAAGAAAATGGAGGAGCTGTTTGCAGAAGCAAAACATCAAAACTAATATTGGATGGTGATGATACAGCTCCAGGAAGACACCAGAAAACAAAAAAAGGTATGTGTGCTTAGTTATTTTCAGCATTGATTCATCTCTTAATTATTATCTAATGATTTTTTTAAGACTATACAAAATAAAAAAAAAAAAAAGAAGTAAAACATGTTCCTTTGCAAATTCCCAGAGCCTAAGGTGGCATCATTTGTCTGAACAGTCCACTAGCAACTAGCAACATGAAACATATACATTTAAAAAAGAAACGTAAAAGACAATGTTTGACCTCTTTTCTTGTTAAATGATTAAAATGATATATATATATGATGATTCATGCCATTAGCAAAATAGTTGGTATTGCTCTGGTGCTGGCATTTCATCTTTGTAAAAACATGCTTGAATTGGCAGCGCTGTTCTAAAGTCACGGCATAATTGACATCCATCTCTTCACATTATTCTGATAATAATAATTACAAAAGTACATTGAAGTCTTTAATGCAAAAACGTTAGTACATTGTAAACTTTGGATATGGTGACCATTGCCATCTGGTGGTGTTGAGGCATCATTACACTTCAACTTCAACTTTAGCAGGTGATAATCTGATACTGGTGGTTGGTTATTTGAGTTTAACATGAAAACTACAATCTGTTTTGGAGGCCATGACCTGTAAGTGTCACTTCCCACAAAATCCAGCAGTGTCTGCTCCACACCAAAGCTCCCTCTGCTGTGGAAAAATAGGGTCTAGACACTGTACTAGTCAGCTGCTTCACTAAGTCACCATAACCACACCAGTCTGGCAGGATTATGATTATATACATAAAGACTTACAAAACATGTTGTATAACCTTTTTGATCATTAAATTACAGCATATCCAGTTTTTATGTGTAAATTCAGGCTGATTTATCCTCTTAATTTGAGTAGTACAATTAATTTAGATTTAAAAACATGTCTACAGAATAGGTTTCCCTTAAATTGTAGGCTATCCACCTCACTCTTCACAAGCCCTTTATCCAAAAAGGTACTTTCAATTCCCAGGCGTAAACTGAGAACGTGGCACTGTGATGGTGAGACAAGCTCACAAAAGGTGAGAGAAACAACCTAACAGGTGCAGCAAATCCAAAACCACAGAGCGACAGGCTTATTCTGGTAATCCCATTCGACAGAATTTAGGCAGATTGCTACAATTATTAATCCACTCTGAGATGTCAGACCTCGCTAAAAAAAACCCCAAAAAAACAGACTGCTTGTTTTGTCACAAAGAGGTTAGAGAAAACAGAGGTTACTGGAATATTCAGCCTAGTTTCCTGCTAAAACTAGGGCAATATTTACTTTACAGTGAGTCAGCTATGTGGCCAGGTAATGCCTGCAGTGTGGGGATCCATCCAAACCATAAAAATAGGTGAATTCAGAGGTCTAATGAGTTAGAACATTGTCTTACAAGATCAACAGTCAGACATATAAGATTTTAATAAGACTGAAAGAAGCAAAAGATTGTGCTTCTTGTGCCTCAAATGCTTCCATATATATGCAGAAGTGTTACGACACCACAAACTTGCTGCTTACTGATCTTAAGCGATTACAAAAGGCTGAGATTTACTTTTGAACTGTCATTTGATGTTTTCAAGACAGTTTTCCAAGCCGACATGGATGAGAAGTCCTTAAAATGCTCAGAAAAAATATAAAAACATATATTTCTTGCAGTGATGTTTGAGATACATTTCATTATATTCTGGCCTCTTTGTGCTGTTTGTTTTGTTTTCCACTTGTATGGATTTGACTGACTTGTTTGCATATTTGTTGTGTTATTTGTTACAGCATTCTTTAAAATTATATCTATTATTAAAAAAAACTGAAGTATTCAAAGCTGGGGAGCCTGTTATGACACTTATCAGCGTCTATACTTGCCACAGTAGAGCGTGGACACCTTACGCGCGATTGGGTCTCCACCTCCTTCCAGGTGCGTAGCTGTGACACACCTGGAGAGGTACTGGCACCAGTAAAACCAGACCACTGGCTCCGCTTTACGCCTGTCAACTCCAAGTAATCAGCTTTTCCAGATATGTCGGTGCTCTGTCGCGATTGTAATTTAACATGGTCTGATTTACATTACGCGCAATGAATGTCACATGGGGTTTGCTGACGGTTTTGAGTCTGGTGTGCCACACCGAGTCGAGGTGCTCACCGACCTCTTATTATAAGAACTGCTGGATTCGACGCTTTCCTGGGATTTTCATCGATATCGAGGAGTCTCAGAGGAGAGGAGCGCAGCTTCTCAAGTATTACCAGGAGGAGACGGCGCTGAAATGCAGCCGCACCTGTTGCCTTACGCGAAATTGTAAGTACACACAGGCCTATCTTAAACAATGTAGTTCATTCTGATCGTGTACACATGTATCCCACTCTCATTTATCGCCTTTCCTTCTCTCAGTTTCCTGTAATCTGGCCATATTTCACTATGATACCACTCAAGAAAACGTGAACTGCTTCCACCTGCACTGTCCAACACTGGAGAGCTGTATTCTTAGCCACAGAAGCAACGTTGTTCTGTACAATATCACAAAGGGTAAGTTAAGTAAAGCGGTAAAGTGCTGAACATTCCTTCCAGTGCTCAGTTATCTCTCCCTGTGTGCATTCTCAAGAAATACATTTTTAATACAAAAAAAATACTAATGCTGCAGTATGGTGTGACTCATCAGACATGGAAAGTAAGCAGTACATTAACTGGAGTATTTGAGTACTAGTTTGAGGTATTTTGCTTTGAGTATTTCCAGTTTCTGCCACCTTATACTTATAATCTATGGCATTTCGGAGGGATATATTGTACATTTTATTTTAATCTATGTATCTGACAGCAACAGTTACCATTACAAAACATGTGATCATCCTATAAAATATTAACAGCTACCCTACAGACGTTAACATTATCGCTACGGTGACCAAATAAACTAATGAAAGGCCACTGGAACACAAAAGCATCAGTAATAATAAGCCGATTAATATTTTTTTTTACTTCTAATACTTCAAGTGCATATTTCTACTAATAAGTAAGTTTTAAATGCAGGACTTTTACTTGTAATTGAGTATTTTTAAGTGTGGTATGGCTACTTTTACTTCAATAAAGGATCTTAATATTTCCTTCAATGACTAAAATTAATGTTAATGAAATCATTTAATTAGTTCATGATTTTATTCAGTTCATTCATTAAAATGTGAGATATTTATGTGTGTTAAATCATGACCCAACAGTTTGTTTTTTTGTTCATAGGCGTGGATCCTGACCTGTTGGTGTTTGGAAAATACTTCACCTCCAATGTTCGTGTGTTACCCCATCACTATCGAGGCAACGCCTCAGATCCGTTGCCCTCAGACAAACGCCAGTTCATTCATCCGCCTCCGCCTGCTGTACTGCCCCTAACTTCAGCACCCACAGTTAAACCCCCCACCACAGCAAGCAGAGTGCTCACCACCACCACCACTTCTGCTACCCCGACCAGTACGCAGCAGAGCACCAGTCAGCCTTCAACAGTTCCCACAACTACAGCTGCCCCATCTTCCACTCCAGAGACTCCACTAGCTTCAGAGAACTATGCACAAACAACAACCCCAACCACCTCCACCACTTCTCTCACACCCAGCTTTACTACGCCTCCTTCATCCACCACGGCAGCCACCTTTAGCACTTACAATCCCACAACCACTCCTGCCTTATCTACCACAACTGCACAGCCCTCCACATCCCCTGCCTACTACCCAACCACCACCTTCCTCTGCTGGCCACCAGCCCTCCAACTCCAACAACAGCCCTTATGGGCAATTTAGAGAGCAGCAAGCAAAATCCCAATGACACCAAAGTCAACCTAGGGAGGAACCACACTGCAGGCAGTGAGGGCCAAGGTATCAGCGGGGATGACACCTATGGGGATTTGGGACCTGGGTGGCATGTGGCTGCTCACACCTTGCTGGTTGCAGTGGCCATCTGCGTCACAGTCCTGCTGAGCTGCTGTTGCTCCATCCTGCTGGTCGTGAGCTGGAGGGGTCAGAGGAAGAGAATGGGACGCTACCGAACATCATGGAGAGGGAAAAGAGACTCCATGCGTCTGATAAAGTATGTGCTGGTCAGAGAGAACACCTGAAACTCTGGTGTTAAAAGTGAGCTGGAGCTGACGTTTGTCTTTTGTTTACAGCAGTGTTTTTGATGAAGGGATCCAGGAGACATTTGACAAATTGAAAAATTGTACCATTATATTTTTGTAAAATAGCTTTTGCATACTGGATTATTTTAATAGAAGGGGACATTGCTCTATATCGCTTTATTTTAAGCAGATTCGGATGAAAATGTTACCGTCGACTGACGCATTGTGGTTACAATTCTATACAATTAAACTGAACAGGCAGAGATATTTTATGGCTTAGATGAGATTACCAAATACATAGTTGCCGTGATTTTGGTTTTCCTTGTGACGCATTGACTTTCGACAGAAGAGCTGAACTCAGCCAATGCGTTTGACCGCAGCAATTTGCCTCAAGAAAGACGATATGATGTCCATTTGGCTGACCTACATTTTGATGTACTTCAATGAGTTTAAACCAATGTTGATGCCAAACCTCAAGAACTTTGGCCAGTTGTCTACATTGGTCTTAAGTGGGACTTAATGGGCTCTTCCAAGAAAAAAAAAAAAGAGAGCGAGAGCTACAATTCAAGGGTTGTTCAGTTCGTCAACAACGTGCAATGATGGGACTACTTTTTGCCTTGTGGCCTTCAGTGTTTAACCCCCATGCAGTCCAGCACATCTCTCCAGTGCATTGGGTTTCTTCTGACCTAAAAGTACACGGACCACAGACCAAAACTCCTTAAGAAGGTTGAGGTACTTTTCAACAACCTGCTGCTGAAAGCATCCTTTCACTGGGGTGCCACCCCTTGACCTGATAGTGACGAGAGTGGGATGGGAGCTGAAGTTGGGCTAGGAGCTGACTGAAAGGGGGCTTTTATTACACAAAGGCTTTGACCATCATGCACATGACTTTCACACAACTTTCCAACTTATAACAGCGTACACTACCTTTTATTTTTGTATTAAAGACAGTATCATACACTTGATCCGACAGTATATGTATTTTGAAAATAAATACATTAGTTGAAACTCTTGAAGTTGTACTATCCTGATGTATATTGGAGCAGTTATCAGTCATCTGTTGTTTGTGTTACTGCTTGTACATTAAGCTGCATTACAGGTTGAGCACTTTCTTGACGGCCTCTTTGTACTGAAGCATGGCGCCCTCGCTCTCTCCTTCGTTCTTCAACCTTGTGACAGAGTCTTTATACTCCTGCACCTCTTTTCGTCCCAGCAGCTGCTCTCGCGCTTCCTCGCCTTCTCCTTCCCTGACCGCTTTCATGCGTACTAGCACATCTAAGATATTCCTCTGGGACGGGCTGTCCTCCCAGCTGTACTCCTCCATGTCTGCCACGGTCTTCTCAGCCTCCCAGGCTTCGGTTTTCTGAAGAATGACAAAAACAGAACGCATTTGTTACCTTTGAAGGCAGACTGCAAAGAAATAACGTCAAACTAATCTACGAACATAATTTTAAAGATGTTTTTTCTTCTGTGGGGTAGTAAATAAATATATTTTTAAAGGATCTGGCTCGGTTTGGAACACAGTATGGAAACCGATGTAAAATATGGGGGTCCTTGGTCACCCCTCACCCCTTCTTTGATGCTCCTCTCACAGAGATAGTATTTCTCCATATGTAGTGCTCCGTCCGCTGCCTGTCTAGCTGTCATCACATTCACTTGAGAACAATACGCCCCATTGTGCAGCAGCTTAAAACAGGGCAACGACAGAGCCTCGGCTCTGCCGCTCTCCAGGTGTTTGGGGTTAATGACCATCATTACCACTATACATATCTGATCCACATTACATCCCGCCTGGAACCGGTCCAGGCTCCCTTAGTGAGTGAGGATATACTTGGGAATAGACGAGTAGCTTAGATCAAAACATTTTCTCTGCAACAGATCTGCAGATTTGTCGTTCGTTGAGGCTTTAACCTTTGATTTTTAGAGGACGAGTTTACTCCTATTTAACTAGAAGATCAACTTTATTTGAAGTTGTGTGTTAGTGGTAAAATTCCAAAACTTTTTCCTGATGCTGTTGTGGGTTTAATACAATATGCTAAATTAAAATCATGCAAAAATAGTGACACCATATCTGTCCATGCATCCAAAACCTTGTACTTTGGTCAACAGACAGAATGTTTGATACCTCGCCAGGAGAAAATGGGAGTTCACGTACCCGCTAAATAACTTTTATAATTTCACTTAGGGGGAAAGGAGAGGTGTTCGGCATCAAGGCACAGACGCAGATGGAGTGCCTCTAGTGGTAAACTCTCCTCCGTGTTGGAGGCAGTCAGGCCGGGATTAGCAGACACTGGAATTAGCAGGGAAGGAACGTCTCCCTGAGTGGGTAGATAAAATCACCGCACTGGCTCTTAACAATTGGCTTCTTTGTGGGCTAGCGTTACAACCTGAACGCTACGCCACTCTCACAGCTTCCACAAGCCTGCTGGACAAGCACTGTACCTTCCATTGTATGTCCAAAAGGGCAGTGGACAGTGTTCTGCTTCCTGGCTCGGACACCTTTACCAACTTTTTTTTCCCCCCCTGTCTTATTTTTTTTAATGTGACTAAGCCATGACGGGAAAAGCAAAAGGTTGTGCAATAGGGGGGAGCCATTTTCTTTTATGTAGCTGGCACTTTGTGGCAGACTTCTCTGATGTGGTTTGGTTGGCTTAATGTGAATGAGTATCAGGGTCAACACCTGATAGGGGAGTCTGTTTTCCCACCATCTGTGGAGAAATGTCAACTGGACAATGCCGCTGTTTGCCATACTGCTGCCCATTCAAGTCTGATACCTTCCTAATGGGCTCAGTCTCTCAGATCGCAGAGCAAGATGGACAAGAATTCCCCTGGTAAAAAGGTACCGTGCCAGGTCGCTAGCCTTATGTAAACGAGAAAGAAACTTTTTTGTAGAATATTTCATCCCCAATATATATACACACACATATTTTACTATATATATATTAATAAATATTAATGCACACCATTGTGCCAGATCAGTGTCATTCCACTGACACATCAGTTCACACCACACCTGTAAAGTAAGGGCTTGATTCAATGCAAGTTGAGTCCCTGTAAGACTGTTTGCCACGGAGAAACAGATAAACAAAAGATTAGAGAAGAAATAAAAATGTTAATTCCAAAACTAGAAGCTTAAACTGCGTGGAATTGGTGTTAAATCGATTATAGAATATAAATATTTAAAAAGAAATCCAATTAAACTGGAACCTCTAGTCAGAAAAGTAATTCAAATGCATTATTTTGACTTGTTTATTTCATAGATCTGCACTGTTTAAGGCAAAACTTGAATAAAAGTAGAGCAGTGAATTACGTCATAACTCATGCATTTCATGCTGGCTCTGTGATACATGCTGCAGCGAGATCAGAGCGGGTGTCATCATCTGATCTCAATTAAGACCTCTCAAAAAAGGTTAAACACACCGAAGTGACGGCGGGTCGTCGGTGGAAGTGCTGCTAGAGAGCAACCAGCCTTTAAGTGAATGGACGCTTGTTGAAAGAAGACAAAAAGGTCAGTAAACAAAAAAGAGTGAGTAAGAGGAGACCTGTGACGGGAACGGACAGAGAAAAGGCAGAGGTGTCTCAGCTGCCTGAAGATGGATCTCTGAATGGCTTGGCAGAAACAGTCTGACGATGCTCAGACAGTGGTTTTTGGGTAAGGGCAGTGTTTTTTCCCCTTTCCAGTCACTGTGACTCATGCATCTGTTCAGCGTCACCTTCGGCCATGACAGCAAAGAAGGGGAAAAAAAACAAATACTTTTAACTCACCCAAGACTCGTGGTAAAGGACAGTTAGCAGGTACATGGCATAGTCGTAATTCTGCTGTCTCAAAGGGCAGCTGGTAGAGAGAGGGAGGAAACAAGAAAAAGGGGAAGAGAGTTAAGTACATTCCTTTCATTTTTCTCACTTTAATATCGGGTGCACTGAACCCGTAAGGAGGAGTGTTTACCTGTCGGTTGTGATGGTGAAGATATCAGTGTCTTTGCAGTATCTCTCCCCGACGAGCTTCAGCATTTTATTGCGTGCGTGCTTGTCCAGGTTCAAACTGGACAGCTTTACCTGCGAGAGTAGACACACAAGAGAAACATCGTTTTTTTTTTCCATATAAAGCTTTGTGATGTAAACGACAAAAAAAAAAAAAAAAAAAGATTGGGGCAGATGTGATTTCATTATGTACTATATGTCCTGCCTGACTCTCTCACGCTGTAGATAAAATAAAACCACAACCCAAACTAAGGTCAATGTTTGTTTTTTTGTTACATATACAGAGCTTTGACTGTGTTGATTAAAATACTATACTTTTTACAGATTAAACCGCGGCCTTTATGCTGTGGCGCAGAATAACCTCTAAGCCCCCTTGCACAACGGATAGATGGAAAGCAGAGATTACTCCTTGATTACATTGTTTTTCGTGGCTCCGATTCATATAATTTGTACAACGCAACAAAAAAAAATGCATTTATTGGAAAATACAAGGTACATGCGAACTCAGCCTCGTGCGCTGAAAAACACAAATGTGAGGTCACTCGGAGGTAGCAGAGACGGTAAAAGTGGTTAAGTCCGGGATTAAACGCTGCCACAGATTTTGTTTTAAAGATTTACCACAGTCTCCCTCACTACTTTGACCCAGAAAATAGCTCTAGGCCAAACAGATGGGTGATAGAGTCAAAATATGAATAAATAAAAACAAACGAATGCAGATGCTTCCACACAGGTGCACTTCCTTGTATAGTTAAGCAAATTACATCAAGTCCTGCTCTGTGACGTGTATAAAACATGCTGAGCAGGTCCAGTTATTTCTAATTTTATATCAAGGTGGCAAGAGGAAAAGATCTAAAAAGTGAGTTAGTGATGAGCAACTCTTCCTCAGGTGACTGAGAATGTCTGCAAGAACAGTCCATCGACTATTACTGCAGTGCATAAACCCCTCATTACAGCGATGGGTGCACATTTGAGAGTTCAGCGTAAAACCACCGGCACTGGTCGAAAGAGATGTGTGGAAAAAAGAGATACGGTCAGATGAGTCATCCTTCACCGAGTGCACGTGTGGCGTACACCAAGAGAACTATACAGGCCTTGAATGCTTGACCTCTTGCAGTTAGGGATCCGTGGAATTTGCTGTCATGGTTTGTCACCTTGAAATGGTATCCTGAGATCATCCGATGAAACATTTATATCCCAATGATAGTGATATGCCTAGAGTAATGACCATGCAGGATTCAGAACAGTTAAAGGCAGTTTAAACCAGAGTATCTCTATTTATCCTTCCGTGGGCAGAACATTTATTACTTTGAAACTTTTGGCACAGTTCAGCCAGATGAAGGACTTTTAAGCCGACTCTGTTCTGTCCTTAAGATCATCTCGTGCAACTGATGAGTGATCGTTAAAACTAGAAAACATTACCTACTTGATGCAAAGAACCATGTGGAAATTCAGATTTTAATTGCCACAACTGACACATTTTCTAATATTTGATAACTTCTTTTAAGTTCACGGATGGAGCTTTAAGTCAGTTTTCTTTTTCATGGACTGTGGTTGTTAAAGGTTTTTACATGTATGGTCTGTGAGGAGGATCACATACTGATGGATTAGTGCTGGGGGATTAAGAAAAATGTCAAAACGTTCCAACAAATATGTCGATGATGGAGCGTTTTTTTTTTTTTTCTGTAAAAGTAAATATATTAACAAATAAACTAAGAATTTAACACAAGAGCAACAACAGATCTTCCTCTTCTTGCTTACATGTAAACTAATTCTCTCGGATGGCGCTCTTTATATAGACTTGATGGCATAATTTCTTAGATTTGAGGTCACAGGATAATGAGCGTGTCTCTCTAGATAAGCCACAGGGACATGATGTCAGCTGGTGATTATGCATCTCTGTAAATCTGTAATCTCATTTTACATGTCGGGCTTCTCCACACTTGACTTCCTGTGTTGATGAATCCCAGTTAAAGCCAAGATCATCAGGTAAAAACTGACGTCAAAACCTTTTTATAGAAACCGTAAAGAAAAATAAACAACTCACTTTGAGATGAACGATACGAGCTGAAGGGTTTCTGAGGGACGGGCCGGCAGACACATAGTCGGTACTTTCTGCTTTGATGGGGAAGTGCTCGTCACATTTGGCATCAGTGTCCAAGGCAGAGGGCCACTCTGTACACATTGCTGACAGCAGAGAGACATTTTTACATATACATTTGTGTCAATTTGCTGCTTAACGACACCACAAAATAAGAAATACTTTTTCTCTTTATGATGAAACAAAAGAAAAAAAAACGTACGTTTCAGTGCTTCACAGTGTTTCTTGATAGCTGCCGGTGTCAAATGCAGAAAATTAGGTATCTGAAAGAGACAATGGAAGAGAGATGATTTGAATGTCCAGATGCAAAATAAAAAATGTCCAGTAGTCTTAACATCCACATCCCACTGAGTGTAAAGCAAAAAAGATCTAATGCTAGATTATTAATTAATGCTAGATATAATCTAATACACACAATTATACTATATAAAGGGTTCATACGGCTTTAAAAGTAAAATTCAGGCACTTTCAAGGGCCCCAAACCAAAGATTTCCATTTCTTGAAACCTGGTAGAGACTGCCGGTGTTGTACCAGGATCAGGGCAGGTTGATAGGGCAATATAAGCAGGCTTAGCAGCTTCTATGGACATAGTTAATAGAGGCAAAGAGACCTAGGGGTCAACAAAGCAGGCTAAGAGGAGAAAAGGAGAGAGTGACAGATCAAGGACAGGAACAAATCTCTGACTTTTAGTCGTTGGCGAGAGCTTCATAAAAACAAACGAACATTGAAAGACAGACGCCAAGCTGCTGGACTAGTAAGTAATATTAGCTGGCTGCTGTGTCTTGCGTTGTTGCACGTGCTTGATGTTTGGCTGTTAGCAAAGTTACATAATGTGGCTTAAAATTAAGCAAACTATGAAGACTGTACGAACTCTATTTATTCTATCTTGACATCAAAAAACCATTCTCATGGGTCACATAATTAGCTTGTATTTAGACAAACGTCTAAAATCGCTGTGATTTGTGAATTGGGATAAAAACAAACAAAAGCAACAAACATAAGGAAGAGATGCATAGCAGTTTAGCCCCTCATGGCAGACAGAGAGAATGAAATCAATATCGTTAGCCTGTGCGGCAGAGCTCCAGCTGTGACGGGTGAGAGTACTGGATCTGCAAGTGGCTCGAATCCAGATGGAGCAGCTGGTGTCTGGACACAGCAGCTCAGTAATCCGGGTACAGACACAGAGCCATCAGAGCCATCAGAGCCATATCGCAAAACAAAAAGTGCTCCATGAGTGCTGAGGAGCACTGACCTGCTGCAATTAACTCAACTAGGCGTAATGAATGGCATGCACCTGCCAAGATGTGCAGATAAATTAAGTATGCAGATAAACGTGGCGTGTATAAGATCTTAAGCTTTTGAATCATGTGCTTCATTCAGTGCCTCATGTCACAATAATGAGGTCTGACCTTGATCAGCTCCAAGTTGCCCTTCTTCTCTGGAGGAACGCCTCCCTTCACAGGGTAGCCCATCCTCACAGGTAGGGGGATGGAGTCCTGTCTGAAGGGCGTTGCTGCTGGATAAACTGCAGTCCAGTCCTGATCCACTGGCATGTTCTTTGTCCTGGGCTCCCCTACCTGATACGAAACACAGGAGACAAAGGAGGCGGGTGAGAAAGTCCATGACTGTTCGTTGCAGAACCATAATTATTTATATTAAGAAGAAAGTATTACTGAATATGTCTCATTAGAAATATGTGCATTTGATTATATTCAGCCTTGAAAGACAGACAAAAGCTTCACACTTACATCTCTCCTGGGTTTTCTGACAGAGGATCCTCTACCGCTTCGATCAGGAAGGCCTAAAATGAATAATATCATGTTTAGCCACACACACATGCACATGCACACATAATGCTGCAATTTCAAGTTGCTCACATTGTTATCTGCAGATATATAAGACACAAATAACACTTCAGGTGCATCTTCTGTAATCATTTTATTTGTGATTATTGTGCATTACACATACACTCATAGATACTGCATATGATTAGTGTATTTAACAGTATGTATGTACGTCTTCTTCATGATTCTTGATGTGCCGTAAATACTATATTAGAGCTTCCCTAAATTATTTCAGTGATAAAGACTGACTTGATTTGTCAAATTGTCAATGTACAAAAAATAATAGACAAATAATAGAGCGACAAGTCACTTATCACTGCGTTAATTTTCAAGCAAACATGCAAAACAATTCATCCAATTGGATGAATCAGTGGACAAGTCCAAAGACGCACAGTTCTTGGCATTTAATAAACAATAATAACATTTTTATCAATCATAAACACATATAGGCTAATAACCCAGTATATAAACGGGTTAATAAGGTGGAATTTAATGTTGAATAAAGTAAATATAAAAGTTATTATAGGCCAGGCTTAAAATGTGACACATGTGGGGGTCCCTGTTCTGTTTGTCTCTCGTCCAAGGGGTCCTTGGGCTGAAAAAGATTGAAGACTTCTGAAATAAACAATAAATTAATCAGCAGATTCATACCCAGATGTATCATAATATCTTGTCTAATTCTGTCTAATGGGTAGTTATGATGGGAAGTGAGAAAATGTCATCCAGGTAGTGAGTAAATGACACAGGAGCCCCGTTGAAGGACCCCTGGGATCCCCCACACATTACTACAGTTACAACCAGTTTCTCCATGTGAACAGTTACTGTTTATGTGTGGCTACTCTGATGGGTAAAGTACATCACCTGTCGAAGGACAGGAGGCACCTTAACTGCATTGCAGTTAGCTTAGCATGCAGCTATGGTTCTGAATCAGCGTGAACTATTTAAAAAAAAAAACGACCGTGAAACTCACCTTTATTTCCAGCAGAGGTATTTATAGGCAACCCGGTGGCGTATGTGGCCCTGCTTACTGTTGTCTGAAGTCCAAGACGAGGAACATTTATTCGACCTAGAGACAGAAAAGCCTTGCTTGTGTGTGAAGCCATGTTGCCTACAGGAACAAGCGAGGGACAAATCAGCGGGGGGGATTGCGAGACGTAAATCAGCGTACGGTGAGTGTTCAGCGCCTCCTACAGGCGAACGCGGGTGTCGTATCACATTTCTGCGACTTCACTCAGGCTCCAATAAATATTATTAACGAGGCAATACTTTAATTAAAACCCGTTAATGTTTTTGCAACAACAGCCTGTCTTCAATCGTGTTTACACGAGGGCATTATCTGTTAGCGCGCGACCAGTCATCCACGTGAAACCAACGTCTGCCGCCTCTCCGCCAGCTGCTTGCTTTTTGTACCACGTGTTGCGTTCAAATTCCTCCGTAAATTCTAATTCAGAGTAAGCAGTATGTAAATAATGGCCCTGTAGCTGTAGGTTATGACACACACACACACCACGCTAACGTAACAGACAGAGAGAGAGAGAGGGATGAGCAAGGAACTAGTTTGAACACACTTAAAACGTCGAGTCGGTTTTTAGAGTAACAATGTGTTGTGCACACCTGTAGCTTAAGGAATAGTTGGAAATGGGACAGTATGTGTAAATATATATTTAGATTAAATGGCATTAACCCGACCTAGCATGAAAAGAGAAGAGGCTACACGTGGGGTACGTTTGCAAAGTTTCTCTTGTGTTCTTTTATCTTGTGGTTAGTCAAGCAGCTTGCTTTCACACAGACTAGCCTCTGTAGTTGCAGATGTGGTGTGAAACTTTGAAACTTTCTTGGTGTTGTTCACACTCCTCTGAGTACTTTAAAGATAATAGCACGTGTTTTTGTGTGTGTGTTTTTTTCATGTTTAAAACTGCACATGCACTTCACATTATTCATACTGTGACATTACAAATGTTTGATCTTATCTGAGTAAACAGTCCTGATATGCACAGCCGGATTAACTTGTTTTGTGTGTGTGTGGGGGGTGGGCTTTGGCCAAAAAAGTAGTTGGCAGGCCCCTTTTAACCCTTCACCTGTCACCTGGCCTCAGGTGTTGTGCGTATCAATGGCTGCATGGTAATTTGACTAAACACAAATTGAGGATCATGCACCATGAAGGCTCAGTATTTAAAGTAAAGATGTGACGTAGGGTCACGATCTCACACGGCAATACTCGACCCACCTTGTTTCATAGTGGTGTGTCTAACAAGGTATTCTGTTTTGAATAAGTGCTGCAAATTCCTATTAAAATTACAATTCATCTAATTATGCTTTACTGGACTGTTGCCCTTGTTGCACGGTTGGTAATCCAGCAATCACTTTACAGTGATGCTGGGTTTAAATGGGTAAAAATAATGTTATTATTATAAGGTTATGTGTATTAAAAGTTTGTTTTATATCACTGTAAATCGACTATCTTTGGGCTTTGGACAGAACATGCAATTTGAAGCCATATTTAGTGGTAAATGTATGTTCTTGTCTAAGACATTATTTGATTAAATAATAATAAAAGATAGATCAATAGACCTCTTTCACAGCAGCCATATTGACGTGAAATAGCAGGCAGGTAAACACAGGTGTTACCAATGATGCTAATAAAGGTTCTGCTCCATTCAGATCAGAACAGAGTCAGGCTGCGATAAATGGAACAGAGCCTTAATTAGTATCATTGGAAACACCTGCGTTGACGTTGTAAAAAAAAAAATGTCTGCTGGTATTGTGCTACTCCCAAATTGTGCATCTTGGCTGCTTGGTAGTAAATAGATGATTGTCAGGGTACCACTTTCGTTTCCCCCAAGCCCTTGAACGCACCATCTGTCCAGGCTCAGGCTACGATGCACTTCAAAGGGACAAGTCCTGCAGGCAGCAGCCGATTAAACGCTGCAGCGCTCTCATTGTATTTTCCATGTTTTTGAGTTTATATCTTTTTTTAGCGCTGGAAGATAAATTCAATTTTATATAAATAAGTTATTTTACGACTGGATATTGTTTTTTTTTAGTAAAAAAAACAAAAACAACGAACTTTTACTTTGCCTTGCTTCTGTGATATTTACAAATTATTTATCACCGAGTACAACTTGACGTGTGTTTCCTGAGCTAAAGGTAAGATTTGACACGGGTTTTTTTCTGTTTAATTCTTTAAGGGCTCAGCTACTGAACATTTAGCGTATAACATTAATTGCTGCAAATATTGACTTAGCATTTGCTTCATTATGCAGCTTCATTAAACAAACCCCCCCAACCTGTGCTTTTTTTTTTTTTGGCTGCTTTCAGGAGGTCAGCTGAGCACATGAAAAGAGGAAAAAGTTTGTTTTTTTTAGGGAGAGGAGGCTAAATATTCAAAATTTATAATAACCCACATGCTGTCATTTAATTTGTAATATAAGTCCCATGCCAGGTTAGGTTCAGTTTAATGGAAAGTTACACAATACTCTGTAACTGTAGAGTCCCACCGCAGCCTATGAATGTCTGACAGTTCATTGTGTATCTCATGACTGTGTAGTTTTAAAGGTAGAAACTCTATCTACAGAAGGGGACAGCAGCGTGTGGCTCTTGTCATCAGTTCATCCATAGTTGAGGACAGATATGGACGGGGCTGGCTGCCTCCAATCAGCCTACCTCTCTTGTCCTATGAGACTTTTTCCGATCCTTTTAGCGACATCCGGCCATCTATCACACTACCTGTTTCAATGTCTTTCCAGAGAAGATACTCTTCCACCCACGTTCATACACTAATTAATTCTACGTTAGTCATCAAGGAGTAGATGTCGCTTTGACTTTGCAGATGGAAAGTGTTTTTGTCAAGTTGTCATGCTGTCTAGACTTAGTTACAGCTTCATACCCTTCCGGAGACATAAGGAATTTATATCCTGTATCCTATATCATATATTATATAATGACAACATAGCAGCTCCATTTGCACAGTAAACTACTTAGCTGGACTCACATAATTAGTTCACTTCATTACTCCTGTTTTCAAAGACAAGCAGTCTCACATGAATTCATGTGCATCCCTAAATAATGTCCTTGACTTTAACCTTGATCTGGATGTGACCGTAAACAAAAAAAAAAAAAGGTGAGTAAGCAACTGTCCACAGTTTACATCAGTCTCATTTCCGTCCCTGTCCGCGGTGATTAAGCTTCTGTGATGTGACATGTTTTTTTTGTAACTGTTGGGAGAGGTCACACTGGAGCTATAGTGGCTTAAAACGTGTTGTAGGTTGGTAAACACGGTGGATTATTTTCATTAAATGTTGATGAGCATTTGTTTTACAGGGTTTGACATCCAGCAGGAACAATGCAACAGCTGTAGATGTTTTTATTTATTTATTTATTTATTTTCACAATAGTAAATCCTTAGAGAGAGTTAGCGGAAATGGACTTATGATCTGACCCGTCGCTGCCTCATTAAACTGACGTATGATTCCGTTCTGGGAATATTACGTGCCTGTTACTCTGGTATTATTTTCATACGTCATACAGTAAGTCACTGAATTGGTCTACCACTATGAAGTTGTGCAAAAGTTCCTCTTTTGCTTTAACTAAGCAGACATGGTTGTGCTATACAAACTCTAAATATATATTCGAGCATTAAGTAGAGCTGTTACACAATGAGTCACCCTAATCTACATCAGTGCCCTAAGCACAGCAGGTCTCTGTTTTGTGTATGGCTCCAGTTCAAAAGCAGCATGCTGTCTAGTATTTGCCAGAATCTAATCTGATGATATTTATAATTTATTTACAAAGTTAATTTTTCCATTCTTTCTTTCTTTTAATCTTTTTTATGACAGATGCCAAATGAACTAGGTCCTTGCCAGTAGAGGGCATTGCTTACGTTTAGTCATACTATCTCCATGACACATGTCACTTCTTCCACTGTAGGTACAGTATGGACACGCATGCACTACAGCAGCGAGAGCTCTTTTCTGCAGCCATGCCTAGCTAGGTGGTGTTTTATCCTGCTGGGCTCTTTCCATCTACCTGAACTTTGGTTATAACCTTCAGGACTTCCCAGGACTTTGAAGTCCCCCTTGGCCCTCTCCATCCTGCGGGGGCAACATGGGGGAAAGACGGGCACACTCCTTTCACATGACGTGCCACGTGCAACATGACTATGGCAGCAGGATGGCAAGCTCCTTTATAAGTTACCGGCCCAATGGATATGCCAGCACAAGCCTCAGCCTGGCCCAGGAGATGGACGCTGACCCTTCAGCCTCCTCCGGCACTACAACTACTAGCTCTGCCCTACGGGCTCCTGCACTTGACAGAAGCCACTACTCTCCTGTTTCACTGGAACTGGACCCCACAGCGGTGAATAATGGATCAGGCATTCCCTGCTGTCCACCAGCGGACACAAAGGACCCAGCACTGAAGACCATACACAGCCAGCCCTCTATCACCTCTGTCCCGCCACCTCTCCCTCCTTCGAGCTGGCTACATCATCATCAAAAGGATTTCCAGAGCCCTTACATCAAGACTAGCATGCAGGGGGATGTTTACAACTTCCTAGAGAGACCTGCTGGACTGAAATGCTTCCTCTACCACTTCCTCGTGTGAGTACCTGTCTGGTTCTGTGCATGCCGATTTCACGACTACCATAATAAGACTTTTATTACCCAAAGTAATTTTTTTTTTATTAGCACTAAAAGGTGTTTAAACTTAAATAAACAGCCTAGTTGACTGTCTGACTTCAGTCACGTAGTTCTCTGTGGTGTTTCTTCATTAGCTCCAGTCCCTTTCTCGTTAATTACATCTAGTGCTGATCCTTCCAGTATTAGGTTCTGCTTCCCAGTAACAAAAGGAGGGGTGTCTGTGGCCTGATAGCAGTCTGCAGTTGTTTTAAGATAGCCCAACAGAAGCAGGTCAGTGTCATCTGGTCAACTACACCTAGCTCACTCTATTCTGCACTTCCTTAGAGTCAGCAAATCAGTAACCTCATGCATGAAACATGGAGTGATTCTAACCTGACCTGTCAGTGGAGCACACTGACCTACAGTTAAAACACAGCTTCCATGAATCATTTCTTAACCGACACGTAGGAACACTAACTCTCCTTTGTTGGTGTTAATGCGCTGGAGCTGTGATAAAGCTGGAGTGTTTTAGCATGGTGTAACGACTGGAACAGACCATGCAGCAGAATTTGGATTGAGGTAGTACGTTTTGGTGTCACATACAAAATTAAGTAGGCTACATACTGTATTGTATTGCCAATGGAAAACATCTAAATGTGACACGTGTCATTTGACCACATTCAAATAAGCTGGATAACACATTGAAGATATGGTGTAAATAAGTTGAACAAGTAGTTAAAATAGTATAAAAAACATGTTAACTTTTTTATGGCTAGTACGTGCTTAATAAATTAAGAAGCAATAGAAAACGTGTGAGTGAAAAACAATTCTCAGTGTAGTGTAGTGATAGCAGCACTGGAGCAGTTTGCTTACCTTTTTACTAAGAATACCCACCTAACATGTGACTAAAGGATCTTCTATGATCTCTGAAGTATCCCACAATATAGTCCCAGACGTCATAGTAAGCTCCAGGCTCGTGGATTTATACCAGATTAGATGAAAATATGAGTGATAATAATAGAAGTTCAATTGAAATGGCTCTACTGAACTTGTTTACATTCAGTTGAAACATGCATTGGATTAATGGATGTTACAAAACTGTGTTTTACGCGTTATTTCACCTACAGCCACAGTGGACCATATTTTTCTATTTGGGTACAGTAGCACAATGCTAATACAGCATCCTGATCTCTTACCAACTCACTTTGAAAGGGTGTGCTGCTGCTATAGTTACACACGCATCCTGAATTGGATCATCAATTGGCTGAAAGGCTCCCTCCATACACCGCGGTGTGTCCAAGTAGACCTGGGCCCAGGTCACGTAAACTAGAGCACTGTCATATTTGTGTGACTCCGAATGACTCCAACGACTTTCGTTCAGGTTGAAAGTGAAATCCTTTTATATACAAACTCTTTAGAATAAAAGACCGCTCTGGCATAGAAGTAACATCACAGGAGCCACCACACCAGAGTAGTATCCGCATCCTTTTTTTTTCCACATTAGATGCTCATTTATTATCCTATAAGATATTATGGCTAACCCCATAATGTAGGTTCACGCAGTAGTAAAGTTAAATGTTAAAACTTTATTTTTTAAAATGTGACCTATGTGGTCATTATTGCCAATATGGCTTGCACAAGTGACCTTTTGCAAGAGCACAAGTTTGATTATGACATTTTTTAAAGAGAAACACATTCATTGAAAATAAAATATTAATAATTAAAAAAACAAACATACACAAAGAACATAAAAACAATGCAAATGTGCAGGTTTAATTAGGCATTAAACCTGCACATTTTTAAAGTTTTAAGAATTTCAGAAACTCAAGTTGTAAGTGGCCATCCCAGTTGTAAAAGTACAGTAAGGGTGAGAGGGGTTATTTCGACCTCATGTAGCGCATCATTGTCATCAGCTGTTCTGTTGTCCCGCATGTTCTCAACCTATAACACAGCATCTCACACTTTTGTGGACATGACTCAGCAGTTAGGCAGCTGCGGCCAAAAATACCCAGAAGTGTTTGGCCTGCTATGCAACTACTGGCGGCGATCTCAAAGAAAGGTCCCGTTCCTCCTAAATCATCCCTTATCCAAACACATTTATCCACCTCTATAGTGTTTTTGCTAAGTTGTCTTCAAATGACCTAATCATTTAAACACCGTCTAGTTGTTTACATGTTTAAAATAATTAAAAGGTCCGCACGCCTACCACTTTTCACCTCTGTCTGCCTCAAATTGTGCTTGAAGAGAAGTGGAATAGGTCCATCTCATTAAGATATTACCTTTGTCATTCAAAGATGAATGGAAACGCTGCTGAGATTCTGTACGTATGTGTGTTTTGTGTGCCCTGCATTGCGGATAATCCGTTCCAGCAGTAATTGAGGCTCTAGTGTTCTCCCCTCACAGAAGAGAGAACCCGAGCCTGTCCTTCATTTAATATTAAACCCTTCTGACTGATCCCCGCTGACACTCCTTTAAGTAACTCTTACTTGTCGATGGCTATCGCTGGTGGCCATCTATTCTCCTGGCCTCTTTAGAGATTGGCAGGAGAGAAGGGATGCATAAAGGGCCGTATGCCGCACTCACGACAGCCCTAATAGCCCTGCTCTAATTAGGATGACACACGCAGCACAAACAACACACACTCACAGGTAGTTGCTTAATTCATCACAGCCTTTGTCGTGCTGAAGCCAGGATCGGCAAAATTATTGCCAGAAATTCAGCAAACACGCGTTTGCATGCAGATACAGGCATGAATCTACCAGAGCACACCCACATGCACACATGTGGTTGGATTACACAATACAATAGAGGAAACATATTGGCCCACACAGGCTTATATATCCGAAAAATGCAGTCATTAGCACTCCATCTGGCTGCTTTAGATCATCTGTCCAGTCAACAGGTAGCATAGTGGGATCACACACAGATAGAGAAAGATGGATTGATTTGATTTGTTTCTGAAAGCTGGTATAGATCCAAATGATTTTAGATCAAAGTTGATATCATAGTATAATAAGAAGAGATAAATGGAGCTAGTTTGTGGTTCACTGAAGGTTTTTTTTTGTGCCGAATTCATTTGAAAAGCCCAAACAGATGAACTTCTTTTAAGTGTTTTACATTAACTTTGGCAGAACGCCTGTTGTTTGGTGGAGAGCAAATATTTTGCCTTATTATTTTGTGAAAGACTTTGTAAACTTTTTTATTGCCTCCCATAAATCACCATAATTATTTAATAAAGAATTAATTGAATAAAACAAATAATAATAAAAAAAAATAATAATGAAATTCAAGTAGTTACAGTTTCAGTGACAGATTTCAGACGTCAGGGAACATTCTCTGGCCTCTTGATGTTGGAAAACAACAAAATGAATGCACAATATATTAAAAGTCACATTCATTCAACCCCAGACTAGACAGACACACGCACATGCCGCACGCTGCTGACGACAGAGTTCGTCAGAGTGGGTAGAAATCTCTTGGACTCGGGAAAGCATACAAAAAGAGTATATAAAGGAGTCTTATGCAATGGCCTGCACAACCTGAGGCGATGATCCCCTGCACGTTGGGGTCACTCGCTCTGAGTCTTTTACATAACCAAAGGGACTGAACATGTATGTCCTCATGATTCCCAAATGCCGTTCTCATATTGCAAGCAGATTACAACCATATCTCTTATCCAACACTTCCAACAGTTTAGTTTCTTACAGCATGTTACGGAAGTAAACGCTGAAACAGTAGAAGGGATAATGAAAACAATCTTTTATCAGATAATAACTTTATAGTAATAATAAAGGTCATTTTTTCCCCATAAGATTATACCACAACCAGTTTGCCGTGGAGGGAAGCATTGCACCTGTTTATCCTCGTGAAAATGCAGCTGGCCAGATGTTGTCTGGAATCCTTGGTTCTGTCGTGTGTTTTTATATCTGGACAGATTATTGAAATGGCTATAGTGAATCCCCATCTATGTGGAAAGGGCAGAAAGGAAACCTCCTGTTGGATATCTGCTTACAAGAGATTACTGACTGAATGAAGAGTACCGTACGGGTCACTTCCATTTCTCAGTAGCAAGTTATGTGTTCAGAGAAATATATTTTGTAACGCTGTTTTCTTCTTCAGTTGAACAAACAACAACCAACAAATGATGATATTTATATTAGCATTTTTTTCATTTCACCTTCAATACATGTGTAAATGACCGATGTATCTGCCACAGGGTCTAACCATCTGTTATATTTTGAACTGCTGCTGATAGATAAAAAAAAAAAGTTGATTTGTAATGTAAGATAAATAGCATGCACAATGTTTTTCAATATTTATCTGAAAACTGGAATTACAATATTTTTGCTGATCCCAAACGTCCTGGTAGTAATAGTGTGTGCCAGCCAAACCTATTTACCATATTTATCAGTTATTAACCTGACAAAAAATGTAATCATTTTATAATTTTTGTTAAAAAACACCCAAAGTAAAGCTCATAATTCCTCTAATTTGAGTGTAATTTGCTGAAAGTTTACTCCTCTTTCCAAAAATCCTCCTGCATGTCATTTTTATATGGATTCATCCAACCCTCAAGCCAGTACATTATCCAAAACCTAGCTTTATTTCTCGTTGTGCGGGCCTGCACTGGTGCTGCTTTGCTATTAGTAGAAATATTTAACCGTATTAGACCGTTTGGCATATTGTAACAGTGTCTTAAATATTTACAAAGGTGTATGACTAAATGTAACGGATGCTGAGGTTTGTAGCCTCTGCCTTTGCGCGTTTCTGATGCTGAATTTGATGTTCACGGTGAAGTTACTGGTTATGAATGACACTGCTTCTATTGTGTGATACGCCTCTTAACTATTTATCTTTTCATTCATCTTGCCCTCCAACCTGTAAGGAGATTTGCATCTATTTTCCAAGTATTTGGTGGACAAGATGATAGCTAAGCCAGGATGGAATATCTATGTTTGTGACTGGAGGCTGATGTGGTGTAATCCACCCTAAGCTCTTCCATGGATAGGATGGGGAGGGGGGTCAGCAAAGCGGGTTGCGGAGGGCTGCTCTGTCTCTGACTATACCCGCTATCAGTGATGGCCAGGGCTTAAAGTTTGTACTTTTTAAAGTCACGAGCTTTATTTTCATGTCCCAAAAAGGAGTCTCAGAATACAGACGCATATACCCTCCAAACTAAGAGAAGTCTTTGTCTAGTGTAGTTATACATATGTAAATATTATGGGAGTTAAGTTGGCCAACTCACATGGAACAGATGTATTATGGGAGCATGAGTATGCAGACAGTGTGTCAAAAGTTTTAAAAGTCCTGTGTGTACGGCTTAATGGCATCTAGCATGAGGTTGCAGGTTGCAATGATCAGAGTAGCGGCCACAAAACTCATGAAATGCCTTATCTTGAGAAGTTGTATGGCTTGTCCCTTCTGGGCTACTGTAGAAACAATTGGCTATTCAACATGGCGGACTCTGTGAAGAGGACCCTCTGTAGATATAAAGCATATATATAAAGATTCTTATTTTCAGGTGATTTTGTGGTATTGGTTTTTATTGGGTTTTTTTTTTTGGTTTTATTTATGCTAGAAAAAGATAAGCGGCATTATTAATACTGTTTCCTTAGTGCTGTCAATTAACATATTAATGGCCTTGTGAGGCCTGGTTGTATTGAACATATGTTCAGTGATGCTGAATATGCCTCCATTGTTCGATGGTGGAGGTAATTTGCTTTGATGATTAGCAAAGAGAGGCCTTTGGGATTTCAAAGAGTTGTTTGATACACAGTACTGTTTAGTTGTTGGTTCAGTATTGAGTGTGTGGGTGCAGGTAAAGAGGTTGTTCTGACTAAACTAAGCACTAGTTACCGAGAAGGTGCCTACTTGACAACCCCACTGAGTTACCTTCATTCATCCACTCATCTATATGACAGAGAGGCATAAAGCAAATTCAGGCACATGACAGTATTTTACAATATTTATTCACGCTCTACATCCTAGAAATGCAGAAAGTGATTCAGTGGCATCCTTTTCATGCCCGTGGTTTTGATTTCAGTTGCAGTTTGTTGTGGTTCTAGTTTGGTGTGATGGCTGGACACATGAGCTGGCCATGGCTCTCTAGTAAGAACGCGACACCAGCCAAATGCAGGTCGACCTAAACACATACAACGTGAATACATGGCTTGTTGAATGAGCTGGTAATGCACTCTTTATGTAGATAAAGGTATGGTGTTACCTGTCAGACAGTAGATTTATGATGGGACAACCTGATTAAGAGAGGTTTTAGGTTAAGACACCGTTTAACATTTTGATTGGACTTGTGTGTGTGTGGCGGGAATGCTCTCTCAGCCTTAACCTAACACCACAATAGGTCTCCTTTGGGCCCCCTCAGATGCCCCAGACCAAGAAGACAACTAAGTAAGGCTGAAATAATTAGATGATGAATTAATTAATTGAACAGCAGAAAATTGAAGGTCCAGTGTGTAGGATTTAGTGGCACCTAGTGGTCAAGTTGCAGATTGCAACCAAATGAATACTCTTCCTCCTCACCTTCTCCTTCCAAGCGTGTAGGAAAAACTCAGGCGGAATTCACATAAAAACCAAAAGTCCATATCTAGATCAGTGTTTGGTTTGTCTGCTCAGGGCTACCGTAGAAAAATGGCGGTTCAACATGGCGGACTCCATTGAAGAGGACCTGCTCTTATTTACAGGTTATTATACACCAACGAAAACAGAGTTATGAAGATTATATTCAGTTCCTCCCAATAGATCCTCCTAAATATTACACACTGGACCTTTAAACACTGACAATTTTGATAATTTGTTAATTTTTTCCAAAAAAGAAGATTTGCTTACTATTCCTCATTTCACGTGGGATTAAAATGTTTTAAACTATAGTGCAGACACTGAGTATTAACCTGATGTTTTGCATGTTTGTGTGTATGGAATATAGTCTGTGCTGGTGTCGGCACAATGTAGTGTGTGTTGAAATTCTCGTCACCGACACTTTTGGGATCAGATTGTCTCCGCTGTCTGTATTTAATTGATGTTTCCTAATCTTATATTGCCTTAGTTTCACAGCTGATTGAGGAGAGGGTTTGATGTGGCTCTCCGCTGTACTTATTTTAGCGAAGCTGGACGGATCTGCAGTCAATAATACTCGCTAAAGCCCCAGCTGTTTTGATTTAATCAGATCCCAGGGTTTTGGCCTGGCTAAATAAGGTTGGCTAATGGTTGTGAGTGACCCGGTCCCGTCTGCAGCAAACACCTCCCCGTGGTGTTAATGCGGAAAGATTTAGGATATGATATTAGGACAATGCTAAACACAGCCTGACTAAATGCACTGCTTCAAAACAATGCAATCATGGTCAGTTTGTGTTGTGGTTTTCATGAGGGCTGTGAAGTCGAGATAAATTGGTGGCCAACTTGAAGCCATGACCACTTCAGGTACGAGAGTTTGCATGTTCAAGCTCCAACCTCCTAACATGCAGCAAATGGCCACAAGTCGGGTTTGAACACTGGGTCGCTGCGGCAAGGAGCAAGCCTCCACACATGGGTGCCCACTCCACCGACTGAGTTCACCAGCGCCCCAATTTCTCCCTTCTAAGCCATCGAAATGGCATGCTCGTCTAGAATACATGTCTAGTGAATTTTATCTCACTGCTGGTGCAGTATGTGAAGTCCCACTGTTATTATTTATGCTTATTCTAATAAGATGCTCTGATTTCAACAAAAATGGATTTCAAATCGGTCTATTCCTTCCCAAAAGGCTGCTAATGCCACTTCCTGCAGATCAGTGATCATTGGGCAATATTATTGCAACAGATCCAGGGGACGGGAAATTTAGTTTTCATAAGAAACGTTCAAAAAATACAGGCAGAAGTCTGAGGAAGGAAAACATCACAGCTATTTAAACCCTGTTCACAGGAGTGAACATGGTGTGTGGATCTGCTTGTTTCAAGACTGCGAAGAATTTTGTTTTCATACTCGGAAGTTTTTTAGGAGGACAGGGTTCAAGAAAAGGCCCTGCCTGTTGAACGAGCTCTCAGAATCCACGGCCTTTAGAGACGGCCTCAAAAGCAGGCGAAAACATGAAATCTTTGTCACGTAAACAGTGTGAAAGAAGCTTCAACAAATAAGATAGAGAAGGTTAGATTGATGAGGCAGTTGCAGAAGAAAGCGATGTTGGAATGAGGATCAGCTGTAATAAATAGAGAGAACTGCTCTCTGATGTTTTATTGCAGTGACACCAGTTAAAAACAAATATTCATCAATGTCACCAGCAAACTCTACAAGTCGGGAACTGGACTGTGAGTTCCAAATGAGTTCCAGAGCTGCTGGATCTGACATTATCCTCGATTGTTCTTAATTCTTGATATCTTACTCAGCCCTTACTTCTCAAAATCTAAATTTAAAATCGAGCCATACCACTGCTTTTACAGACTCGAGCTCATTCCTCCTTTGCGTGATCTGTGCAGTTCCGATTTGACTTAACATGGTGTCCTGCGTGTCGAATCATTTGCTTTTAGTGGAAATGTGCACACAGCAGAGGGATGGACTGGCTCTAAGCCTAGTTTTTAGCTGTCATACACCCCTTATATCCTTTGGTACCATATGTCGAGGACACAAGGGCGTGTCCTGCCTTGAACTCTCACTCTGTAGCAGTGGAGGCCCGACCATCACACCAACATGAGAAAGAAAAGCTGTCGTATTGTGTGAAATAGCATCCTTGGTGCCACCCTACGCTGAGTCTTTATGCCTCACCTCGGTCACCCTCTGTTCCATTTAAATGTACACGACACTGTAGGGGATGATATCACCTCAGCTCACCTCATTATGGGTCCAGGACTACACTTAGGACATTCTGCTTCAGTGCTTTTACATTTTGCTTACACTTGTGTTTTAAGCAGAATCCAAGAGAGGGAAGAGAAGTGTGTGTGTGTGTGTGTGTGTGTGTGTGTGTGTGTGTGTGTGTGTGTGTAGTGTTGTTCTAATCCTGAGAGGAAAATCACTGTCCCATCTGGCCAATGTGTCATGGTCTGTGTGGAAGGGGAATCCTCCTTCAGGAGTCTTGCCCTCCTTCACCCCACTTTGCTCATTCTACCACCAGAGAGGACAGAAATGAGCATGGCCTCTGGGTCATGTGGTGTCGAATGTACAGCCGCAGCTCACGTGGATGTCTGAATTAGTAAAAGATCTGAATGGTGGCTTCAGTGGATGCAGCTTTTGTAAGTTTGTCTTTTGTGTCAGTGTACATATATATATGTTTCTGCATTATGTTGTATGTTACATGAATAATAATAAGCAAACAACAGACACTTACATAACCCTTCTAACATACAGCGTGTAATCCAGCTTGTAACGCACAGCATCATAATGCACCCACTACTGTGTGTTTTTGAAAGTGAGCTCAAACATGGCGATGGTGCATGCAAACACTCACAGTACAGTATGTCATGTAAAAGCACTTAAAAGATGTGTTCAAAGGATTATTTCTGGTATGGTGAAAATACACACAACTGACTCTGCTCTTAATCCTGTAGGGTCAGGAAAGACCAACCAAAGTCCCTCATAAGCCTCTTTGGAAAGTTGGACATGCACACGGCAGTGGTTTAGGAAATATATACAGTTTTTTTTTAACTAAGTTGGAAAATGTTGCAAGTTAAAGATGATCTAATGATGAAATCTGAAAGATGTACTGTACTTCCTTCTCTTCTGCTGTATTCTTTGTTTTTTCCTCTATTGCTGAAACAATTAGTTAATTAGTTAAGTAGACAATTGGTAGGTTATTACTTGTTTTTGGGTTCTCCAGTGTAAAGACTTCCTCTTTTTCTTTCTCATCTATGATAGTAAACGGAACAGTTTTGAACTGACAAGACAAGCAGATTTAAACTTCACCTGGCAGGATTCTGACGTTTTATATTTAAAACAAGTAAATGAATCAAGAAAATAATTGGCAGATGCAGCTGGACGTTGTTTCTTCGCTTCTCTTCTTTGCTCTCTGCCTTCACTCTAGGATTGAGGAGGGAGAGGTGGATAGAGGAGAAGAGGGGATTCATCTCCTCCATCCACCTCTCCCTCTCCCTCCTTCCTTTCCTTCCTCCTTTACCATCATTTATGTGTTGCTGGTAGTGGATGCTCAACCCGCAAGGCTATATTTGTAGACTATGTATATACACTGACAGATGGACCGTCTTGTCGGAATGTTTTACTGTTGCTAGGAGACGTGGAAACATCCTGTCAGCTGTTAATACAAGCAGATTGATGAAAAGAAAAACAGATACAAAGTACCCTGAAAATCTTTATAAGACACCTGGACAGTTAACAGCTTGTTCCTTTTAATTTTGTAGCAAATATTCAAAATCAAGACTTTATTCTGTGTCACAGCTCCCGTCCCCTTCACCTCAGTTGTACCTGTGTCATATATGTATGTATATGTATATAACTTACTGGTTCCCTTGTTAGCATCTCAAATCCAGCCAAATCCAACAGATATGAATACTTATACTTATTCTTCATATCCTCTACCATCTCTCAATTTAATGAGATAATGTGAATTAAGCCCTAAACTCATACATCTGTTTCACCGGTGATCTGCACAACCATTTCAGGACAAACAAAGTCATTTTTTCAAAATGTGTTGAGGGCAAATTGACGGAAATTACAAAGAAAAATACTCGAGTGAAGGCCATATTCTTAAAACAATAAATAAATAAATATATATAACAGTGAGTGATGTGTGCTGATGCCTGTTTTCTCTCCCTACAGCTTCCTTATGGTCCTGGTGTGTCTAATCTTCAGTGTCCTGTCCACTATAGAGCAATATGCAGACTTCGCCACCGGAACCCTCTTCTGGATGGTGAGTGCTGTCATTGCGCTGATATATACCAAACGTAAAACTGTCACAACTTCCAAAGGACTCCATAAATTGGCTAATTATGGTCGCATGAATTGTATATTTAAAGCTGCCTCAGCTACAGTACAGGGTGCTGTTTAATTAACTGCAGTTTTACAGAAATAATGCCAACAGATTCATCATTTGTTGTCTTAAAGGCTTTCGTCCATGCACAGTACTGGCTTAACCACTGGCAGTAAACACAACTAAATTAAGGAATAAGAATAACAAAGATGCAGCAAAATGAATCAGAGGGTCAGACAGATGTTAGTTAAGTACAGCTTGTACACATCCACACAGTGTAATTGAAAACACCCGTCTGATTGGACCATGCGTGTGTAGATCCTTAGAAACCACACGCGCAAATTATCGATAAATTGATTTAAAAGTGTAAAGTTTTAATAATCGATCGAGCAGAAGTTAGTTATAAAGCAAAAAACCTGGTTTCAGCTTCTCATATGTGAAGATTTGATACCTTTTTTCTGTTTTCTTTCGGTGCAAACTGTCTTATTTCTTCAGGTTTTGCACCGCTGGAGGGACAAAACAAGCTTTTTTAATATTTCACACTGGATCCCTGAACATATCTTTTTTTTTTTTTTACTTTTCCTAAAATACACAATTATTAAATAGATTGACAATAATCATTGCAGCCCATGGTATAATGACACTGTACCTGTGGATGGAGGTGTATCGCTATTGTATTAAGAGAAATGAGTTAATGATGCTTCCTGTTTTCTCGTGTAACAAATCTTTTTTTCTCATTAATGAAATGAACATGTTTTTTCTTAGAGAGATTAAATGAAGAAGTGACAGATAAGGTTACTTCAGCTGCACTGCAGTACCCCGCGGTGTCCACATGATGGAGACAGAAGATCTCGGCTGGGAGGCTTCGTACCCGCCATCTTACACCTCAGCTCAAAGATATTACAAAGCTCAAAAATGCTCTGTTATTGCAAATACCAACACACATTACCTGCCAGCGTGCAATGCATTCATCAAAGCCCTTTTATAGTAAGCAACATGTATGTCCTGCACATTATCAGCACGGGAATGGTCAGGAGCCAGTGTTTTTTAACCTCTTGTGATGGACCTAGTTATGCAGAATCATTTGGCTCCACACAGACTGTACTCGCTGATACTTGCTGGTAAATTGACTTTTTTGTGGCTTATTAGGCTATTAAGGCTGCTAAGTGATGCAATAAATCCAGGGCTTACAACAGGTAGAGAAAATTATGGCTGCTGTTTGGAAACTCTACAAAGAGCTTGCATCATCTGTCTCCTGCTCGCACAGTGTGAATATAAATACACACATAGCTACCGCGTACTGGCGCACAGTTTACACAGACATTTACACAAAGGCCTCACATACACAGACATGGACCGGCACACACAATCACAAAATACACACATGTACCACCTCCTGAGTCCCGGGGGCAAACAGAGGACAGAGAGGACACTGTGTTCTGTAAACTTTTGGCCAGTGCCCTTTGAAGACCTACTATCACGGTTATTCATTTATTTTTACGCTGGAAGAGCCAAATGCTCTCTATCATTATCCGTAACTCTTGTTCTCTCTCTCTCTCTCTTTGTCGCTCTTTTCCTCCATCCCTCTCTCCTCCTTCCACCCTTTTTTTTCCCTCTTGCCTCATTACTAAACAGTTCAGCAATAATCAGTTACATAAAGACAGGGAAAGAAATGAGAAATTTCTAAACACAAATTACTGCTAGTCTCAAATCTTGAAATTGCCGAACACTGCCTGTTTGTACACCTGGCCGTGTATTTGTGCATGTGCATGCATGTGTACTTGTAATGCGTCGTTTTAGTTCAATATTAATTGTGAGATAAGATAATACCTTATCTCGTGTGTGTGCATTTGTGCACTTGTGCCAGTGTGTATGTGTGTGTGTGTGTGCGTGTGAGAGAGAGGGGGAGGTGGAGCTCTGTGAGCAGTGTCATGGTGGCACATAGTGGTGGTAGTAGCTATACTTAGAAAGTTCAGGGTTAGCTGACATCTGTGAATCACAGGCTGCTTGTTTTGGAAGGCAGAGGGGACATTAGTCCTTGAGGATATTTGGCCTTCAGGGCAGCTGCCAAAGTAAAGCCAGTCAGGCCGGGCAGGAGGCACAGAGGCAGACATACGCACACAGAGTCGCACACACGTGTTGCATGGATGTCTTCAAAATTAGACTTTCGCCATGATAACTAAAGTCAGAAAACACACTGGATATTTTATTCAAAAAGTCTGTTCAAAATATAATTAAAAAAAAAATAGTGCTACTACTTAGGCCGAATCTCTGTGACCCCTCAGCCTCTGTGACCTACGCTACACCAGTTTCATCAGGTCAGCTACCTAGCTGATCCTTGTTGTTTTCTGCAGTCAGAGCATCGCTATTGATTATGAATAAAACTATATCTCCAGAGTTACTTTAACTTTGGTTTAATTGAAGGACAGGAACAGTCCTGGCCACCATGTCTCACTTGTGACGAAAAGATTGCTTGCATGCTTGCATGCTCAGTGTTCACGCATGATGTGCATGTGGATATGCAACAAGCTGAACAACGAAAGGCTGTGAAAGTTGTGTAATGCTCAAAAAACACAAACATTTCACAGGTAAACAAGTTTATTGTTAAGAAAGGGGCATCCTCGAAAGGTTCAACACTTTGTGTGGGCAAATAGTCCAAAAATAATTTAATCTTAACATTTTTTTTAATATAATGACATCTAATGATGGTGATCAAATCAAGGATCGCTGAAAATTCCAAATATTAAAGAATTAATGGTCAGATATCCATGAAATTCATTGTTTTTTAACTCAATTAGCTTTTGGTGACCTTGTGACCTTTTTCTTGAGTGACACCATAGGATAATTTCCACTATGAGAAATCCAATTGGAAGATTAGCGCTGCTTATTGCTGCCTCAAAGGATTCATTTGTTTACAGTAAATATGTCACTGAATCAGAATTAACAGTGTACTGATGTTTACAATCCACGAGAGAGTGTGAGATAGTACTCAGAAGAAAACCACATGAAAAGGACCTAACAGGAACTAAAGTGGTTGGTGAGAGATTGTTTTGTGACTATCAGAGTATTCATCTTACAAATGAGAGGAACAAAAAGCCTTTGTTTTCTAATACGTTTAAATAACTTATCTCTGAGAGAGCATGTGCAATTTAAACGGGATTGACATTATTATCTGGAATCCAACACTAATAACAAGGTTATTATATTATGTACCATCCATGGGTTGAACTGCAAAAGCTTTGTGTGCGTGTGTTTGTGTGTGTGTGCGCGCACCTCCCTTCTAGCGAGACACACAGACGAAGCAATCTAATCATATTTTCATCTGATACCGTAATTTCCAAGCAGCTCTCTCAGCGAGCTTCATCCTCGTCTGGCTTGACGAGATTATCGCTGCGAGAACAGGCGGCTGTTTTCAGTAAACACGTAGTTGCCAGTTTCTGATACACAAAAACACCCCAACATCTGGGTGACCCATTTTAAGGAATTAGTGTGACTAATCTCTTCAAATTCCCCCCCAAAATCATGCGTACCTCTGACTTTCAAATGTCACCCAGATGTCATTATTACTAAACTCAATGAATTGTGTGTTGGTGCTGATGTTTCAGTCTGACTGTGAACACGTATTAGTTTGTTTTACGTTCGAGAAAACACACAAGGAACGTTATTAACCCAGCTATAACGTTTTGCATTTAGAAAGGTTCAACGTTGTATCATAACAGTTTAAATATATGTGCAGATATAACCACATCTTGCAAAATTAACACCGAACTGTGCATATATATATATGTATATATATGTATACGCAGCACCAACGGGGATTCCAAGCACAGTCTGTTACTTTCCTACACAAACAAGAAGGTCATGGCTGGTTGGTCGAGTTCAGCTGAAATGGATGTTATAGGTAGCTCGGTCCCAGACCTCTGAATGCATGCCCAGATCTTCGATTTGTTCAGCGATTCAAATCCGAATGAATGAAGTGAAAGTGAAATGGTAATTCAGTCCGATTATCAGGCTATGTTATACAGACTTAGTGAAGCATTTCTGCCTGTCTCTGTCTTCAGTTCTGCCTCTTTAACTTTCTCTCCCTTTGTCTTGGACCCAGTGACAGAAAATGAGCAATTCATGGAGATGAATAAGGGGCTATAGGAATCCCAGGCCAGACGACTCAAGCGCAAAATCTAAAGCTGTAAACATGGTTAATTAATGAAAATGGGCAAATTAAACATTTAGAAAGCAGCAGAAAGGGCCTCTCCATCTGTCTGCTCCATCACTATGATTAACACTATGAAAGCCTTAGGTTTGTTTTTTTTTTTAAATGTTTTCCACAGTACTGTTGCAAAAGTATTACTAAATGTACATATCAGTGCATTTTCTCTATGCGCTGATACGAGCGCGACAATTTTTGGTTTTAGTTTTAGCTAAAACAGTTACCGGTTTGATTGACAGGTCATTGTTTTTGGTGCTCTGTGGTGCTGTGTTATTGCAGCAGGGCTCATGGTATAAAGTTTCATACAAGGGGTGGTCACGGAGCAGCCAGTTCAAGCAATCAACGAGATGGCCACCCACACGGCCTTAGGTTTAAACAGACAGTATGGTGGCTAAATATTATGCGTACACGGTGGCCAGGAAAACTATCTCCGTCAGGCAGGCTTAATGAATTCACAGAGGCGCACACGTACGCACATAATAGGAAAATGCATGCACAACGGCACAGATTGGAGCACAATCGAAAGCACCAGCATCTACAGATATGCAGGTGGATGTAATTACAACTAGCACACATTCTTCCTAATAATTAACTCTCTTCTTCAACTACTGCAGAAACGTTTACAGTTACAACAAGATCTCAACACCCAAGTTGATTATTTAGCCTTCTTATCTGTTAGGCAGCAGCATGATGGCATTTCATCCCGTGGCGTCAATCACTTCGCCATTGACTCTGTCTCAGTATGAGCTGTCATCAGCCATGTTATCAAGCTCCATCTTTCCACCTGCGTAGTTGCGTGGGACCACCTCGGTGTCTCTCCGTCTCTCTCCCACACACCTGTCATTACCCACTCATATCATATTGTCAGTCTTGCCGATTGATTATAATGGCCTTAATGCTTTTAAATTATTCTTACTGCATAGCACAGCGTTATCAATGTTTTCAGAGTCTTATCTGCTTCCACATCCTCTCGCCTCGTATGCGTTGCACAGTTATTATCCGTGCCCATGGATTAACCTAACACTTGCTCTGTTTTCATTGTGCTTCTCAGGAAATTGTGCTGGTGCTGTTCTTTGGCACGGAGTATGTGGTGCGGCTGTGGTCGGCAGGCTGTCGCAGCAAATATGCAGGCATCAAAGGACGCCTCCGCTTTATCAGGAAGCCGATATCAATCATAGGTGCACCTGGGATTTTTCTTTGCTCTCATTTAATACAACAGATGTCATGAATTAATTGTTCTTGTAGAGCAACAGCTCAGAACATTCAAGCAATGTAAGGCTTGACTTTAGTACAAGGTTACAACGAAACAGAATTTCTTTCTCGTTTGTCATTTTCACAGATTTGATAGTCGTCATCGCCTCAATCATTGTTCTCGGCGTAGGGTCCAATGGTCAAGTGTTTGCCACGTCTGCCATCAGGTAGAGTCACTACTTTGTTCTGCATTTTATTATTTACTAATAGCTGGACAGGGGTGAGACGATAATGAGACGGATGAGGCGGTGTTGTGTGTTACAGGGGCATCCGTTTCCTCCAAATCCTGCGCATGCTACATGTGGATCGCCAGGGAGGAACATGGAGGCTACTGGGATCTGTAGTCTTTATTCATCGACAGGTAGGTTGGAAGTACTTAGGCTACTGCTGCTGATTTAGCATTGTTATGTATCACATATCAAACTTTAACTTAGCTGCAGTTTCCTCTATAGGGTGAGCGCATAGATTCTGAATCACCTCCCTGGTCCTTCCTAGAATTTACTACTTATTACGATGAATCCAGTGTGCACAGTCGGGAGTACATGCACACATGTGCACAAATAAGCCACAGCAGACCTGGCTTTATAAGGAAAAGAAGAGAGATCATCAAAGTTGCCTGTATTTTCTCAGGCTCATACACTATAAGTGAGGATGTAATGTTCTTGTCTTAATCCCAGAAGAAGACTGTGTTCTTTGGTTACAGTCAAACTAGACATTCATGTGTCTTTGATGCACAAGAAAAGAACAGGCCTGATCAGTGAGGGTTTGCGTGCAAAGGTCAAGCAAATAACTGTAAGTTAAACCCAAGATGAGACTAATTTGATTTGTTGCCCGTTTCCTTGTTGTCAGATGACCGCTTTATCGAATGATGTGCTCTGTTTAGTGGAAATGTATTGCCTTTAGCGGTGTCAATAAGTTGGTGGAAAGGAATAGTCTAAGCACATCAGGATGTGTGCTCAGGATAGCATTCGATTTCAATGCTTCATTTAGCAACATTTACTCACATGTATTCAAAAATGTTTCATCCGAATGTTTTTTCCCATGTGTGCTGTATTTATCTGTGCATCTACACACTGTAAATTACACAATACTGCACACAAGACAATGGTTACGCATTATAACTCTGATTTTATAAATGTAGGTGAAGCTCTTGAACAATGTAATTGATCATCCTTTAACGTGTGTTTTGAGCCACTAATGGAATAGGAAGGTGATTGCTGGAGAGTCCCACCTGACTTCATGTCAACCTCTAAGCAGGTATAACATATAAGGAACAAAGGATTGCTTCTTGCCATGACACGATGATGGAAAGATACATAAAAATCAGACGGGTCAGGTTTAGCATAGTTTGGAAGTGCAGTCAGTGTCCTGTTCAATGCCACAATCCTGACTGATGGTAGACCATTGTATAGTAGTCACCATAATAACCAACACACCCTGTTTGTCCTTCCTGTTATGCAGAAAGTCGAGGTAACCCATTGTCAAGATTTTGCACATTTTTATAGCCGGATTTAGATTAGACAGTCATCAATATCTCCTATATACAAGAAATAACCTGCAGTGAGGTGCGCCAGTTAGCTCAGTAGGTAGAGTGTGTCCCATGTGACCTGTGGCCATTTGCTGCCTGTCATTCCTCCTCTCTCTCTCCCCACCTTCCTGTGTCTTCTCCAGCTGCTACTGTACAAAAAAGGTTCATGAAGCCCAAAAGATGTTTTTCTTTAAAAAAAAAAAAAAAAATCCTGCAGGGAGGCTAGTGACTCTGTTCCAACAGCGCAGCTGTGACAGCTGTGGAGGGGCAGGATCATTTTTGTCAATTAGCCTCGAAGAGCAAACCAAATGAACTAATATTTTATTATATACAGTGATACAAATGGTCAGGTATATTCTTCATATGTGTAGACATTTTCATAGCATCATCTTTGGTCGACCTAATGTGTTTTTCAGGAGCTGATCACGACCCTGTACATCGGCTTCCTGGGCTTGATCTTTTCCTCCTACTTTGTCTACTTGGCGGAGAAAGATGCTGTGGATGAGGAGGGCAAGACGGGCTTCTCCAGCTACGCCGATGCCCTGTGGTGGGGCGTGGTAAGGCGGCTGAACCAAAAAATAGAAACAAAAGCAGCTCCTTCACTGATGCTTTTATACTCGTCTCTGTATGAGAACGTTCCTATGTTTTGTTTTTAGCAATGCAATGCATATATTAGTCTTGAATGCTACTTGAATTTCCCAACATAGCTTACATACCTGAAAGGCCACATCACATTCACATGAAAAAAGATTCTTCTCCCTGTAAGAGCTGTAACAAATAAACTTCACAATACACTCACAAGTGGAGTCTTAACCGGAAAAATTCAGATGGCTGGCCACCCTGGTTAGACCAATTATGAACTTCCTTGTGTTTTTATTCTCCTCCTAAGCTCTTTGTGCAGCATGCATGTGTTGCTGCAACACTCAGGCAGGTGTGTTGATGTTTTCCGTGCGTAGAGCTGGTTTTGCTTATTCCCCTCTGTACGGAGGTTCAGGTTTCCAGAGTAGTTAATTAAACATTTGAATTGAAAGCGCAGAGTAATGAGAAACCTATGGCAGCCTTGTGCAGGGGATCAGCGTGCCACAAAGAGACGGTAATAAACCATTCACCTCTGGGCTCTTTGGCTCAAAGAACTTTTAGAGCACCAATATAAAGTGTCAGTTCCCTTAATTAAAACTTTAATTGTGGGATTACTACTTTTATGTAACAAGGGTTAGAGGGGTCACAGTGCTCCTCACTCCTCTATGGAAACTGAAGAAAAGCTGTTATTTGTGTTGCTCTGTTCACAATGTTGAGAAAAGAATCGCGGTCGGGGATTTGCACCTTTTTTGTTTTTCTGAGACTGTAAACTTGAGAGTCATGATATGCTATTACAATAGGGTCGGTCAGCTTTGTGTGTGTGTGTGTGTGTCATGAAATGAGATTGCGCTGATTGGAGAATGCTAAGCTCTCCCAGCGTGTGTTCCTCCTCTTGGCATGATTTCCATATTCGGATGTGCAGGTGCGGGGCACAGCTGGAGGACAAGCCAATGCCATGATTCATATCCCCTTCTCTCTCTCCTACTCTCTCTCTCCCTCCTTTCCTCCCTCCCTACCTTCCTCCCTTACCTTCCCTGCTGCTCCTCTTCTTTTGCCAATAGCTGACGGTTAGGTAATGGCTGTTTGATTTTAACAACCTTTGCTAACTTCAGCCACGGGCACAGTGTGAAGGAGAAAATGAGGAAAATGAGAGCTAATAGTGCCATCTTGGAATTATGGTAAAATCAAAACATACACGCATGCAGGTCAGCATTCATATAAACGTGCATATAAATACAGACGTGCAGACGCACTTTAACATATTCAAAGACCAGGTTTATGACCTTTGTGTAGACATGAGGAGGTTTTTGCCTCACACCCTACAGTCTGAATGAGAGGAGTGTTTTTGAGTAGACCATTCCACTCTGATGGTCAGGAGGACATTGTTTAGTCATCGGATTTGTGGATGAGGGATTAAATCCCCCTCCCACCACTCCATCCGCCCCCAACATCCACCCACCCACCCTTCCCGCCCCTGCTCCTTCTTTTTACTCCCAAAGCCCTTTTAAGTATCTCACCTTACATCAGCCGCTTTGTGTTAGCGCTCAGCGGCGGCTCACGCGGCGATGCCCCCATAGACACTCACGGTAAGCCAAGTGTGTTCTGAATGTGTCAGAATTGGCTCGGCTTTCAGAGTGGGTGTACATGCAAATGGAAAGAGGTATTTGTTTTCCCCCCCCCCTCGCCCTGGCAAATTCCTACACTCACTGAGGATTAGCGGTTGGGAATCTTATTCCCTTTGAGGAGCAAGAGCCTCTAATGCTCCGGCCATCGCTGACAGTTATAGAGCAAAGCCAGAATGGCTGATGAACTTTTATAGACTGTTGTGGCAAAGCTTTGAGAGATCTGCATTGACTGACATTTTCATTACATCAGTGGTTCATTAAAATAGCTGTATTTCTATGAACTCTAGCACATTTTGAAGTAAAAATACTAATAAAATACTTTTAAAATAAATTCTGACACACAAACATTTAAGCTGTTTCCTCTCTATAATACACCCATGATCTGATGCAACCTTCCTTGCATTAATGAAAGACATTCTGCTCCTGTAATCGTTGTTGTTCTTCTTGTTTTCTGACTTATGGCTCATCTCGTGAACCAATCCCTAATATTCACATAATAATTCATTCACATTTTCTTTGCCAAATTTCTCAAAATGTGCAAAACATTAGCATGAAAACACGGCGAATGTAAAGAGAAAGATCTCTGAGTATCTCTCTGAATAAAGTTTTATTTCATATAAAACATGTAAGGTGAAATTATTTCCATTCATATTATAGTTGAAGTTTTCAGTGAAGTTTATCTGAGGTAATGAAAGTACAGCCAGGAGATGCCCTATGCGATGTCCCATCAGTGAAGGAGCTGTGTACGATGCAAAACTTTTCTTTCGAAGAGCTTTCACACACATCTGTAATCTGAAGAGAACCTTATGCACTCTCTGTCCGTAGGTGACGGTCACTACGATCGGCTATGGAGACAAAATCCCTCAAACGTGGATAGGCAAGGCCATCGCCTCCTGCTTCAGTGTCTTCGCCATCTCCTTCTTCGCTCTGCCTGCTGTAAATATCATTTTAATATGAATCATAATGCAATTCATGAGCAGGAAGGAAAGATTATACATCTAATTAACTTATTTTGTTTCATTTATCCTCAACCTTGTTACAACTTGTTTGACTCCTTTGTTTTAGTTTCAGTTCAGGCATTGCTCTCTGTGATGAAGCTCCTTTATTTTGCATTACTGTGCTGATGTAATAAAACATTTTGTGGGATTCTAAAGCTACATTTCCAAAGTCTGCACTAAATATTCCAACTAATATAATTTCTTGCAGAATGAATATTTACAGTCCAACCTATTTTTTTCTGATTAGGGTATCCTGGGCTCAGGGTTTGCCCTTAAAGTTCAGCAGAAGCAGAGACAGAAGCACTTCAACAGACAGATCCCTGCTGCAGCATGCCTCATCCAGGTACATTTTAGCATCCAATGGAAACAGCTTTCAGGGTATACATTAAAACCATCAATGATTAAACAGTGGACACATGATCTCTATGCTACACTTTATACTGGACAGTGGACGTGGTGTCAAAATCATCTCAATCTTTTAATCATATATTTTCTGAAAGGTGCAAACTTGCACTTTCCAGATGTTGCCACTGTAAGCTTCAGCAAACACTGGAAACTGAACAGAGCAAAGGAAGCAACAGTATTTGTTGTCTGCAAATTCCTACTGAGCCATGGAAAAGGTGAGCTGTATCCCACTTGCCAAGAGTGAAATGGAAGACGAACAAGTAGCTGTGTTGTGCCAAAAGCTAACCATTACAAGGATTACAATTACCCTGAACACACTGAGACACAACCACAGTTTAGACACCTGTGACACAGAGACACTTAAATGTCTGCAGGACACTGACTGTAAATACTACAGATATCCACTCCAGGATTTGGGGGGAAAATGCTGAATAGATCAGAATAGAAATGAGAATATCCATATAGATTCAACAATACTGAAATATAATATTTGTAAAGAGTTTAGTGTAATTCAAAGTGCTCTACGTGTGACTGTACTGATACAAAGTACAAACAAATATACTTTTATGCATGTCTAAATGTTTTAATGATGATGATTTATATAATATAATAATTTATTTTCCAAGTGCTCTTTATACGTCTGACACTTAACAGAAAGAGAAATATAAAAGAAACTTACACATCACAGAAATTCTGGCTTATATTGCTGCATCACTGGTTGGTTATTAAATTTGAGGAAAAAATGGAAAATTATTGATGACCACATGTCATGTTTCTAAGTATTATTTGTCATGTTTTCACCTGTCCTC
Source organism: Miichthys miiuy (assembly GCA_036365135.1). Taxonomy (NCBI): domain Eukaryota; kingdom Metazoa; phylum Chordata; class Actinopteri; family Sciaenidae; genus Miichthys; species Miichthys miiuy. The sequence continues at coordinate 5,905,772 of CM071610.1, read as the reverse complement.
CTCAGACACTTTGGAGGTGCTATGCAGCAGAGAAACCAGGCGGCTGTGCTGCTACATGGAAAATGTATGTTCTAACTCCAGAGCTTTTCAACACAGTCGACTCTGACAACTCCAGCCCTAACATCAGGAAGCTGAACATATCGGTAATTATCCAGTTCAGCTTAAATAAATTCAGAGCCAAGGGTATTGTGTAGCTCGTGTTTTGTGCAGTTTTGTGAAGTTGCGATTGATTTACCTCCCTCAGAAGAACAGGACAAGTCTTTCCTTTTGAAATACAAAATATAATGTATGTCTTTGATGTTGTGGGTTTGAATTGAACAGGGGATGTTTTCTCAGTTATTTGTCTTTTTTTTTTTTTAACATTCACTGTTTATTGTGTCTTTCTACTTTGATCTATCCAATAAAGGTGAAACCACACCCATAAAAACATCAGAATCCAGCCCGTAAACCGAGGTCATATGACCGTTTATTTGCTCATTTTCTGGTTGTAGATAACTCATTTTGAAATGTGGTATTTCTCACACATGAGGGGGACATTTTCTTTCTCAAAAGATATTTGAAAGAATCTTTTGAACCTGAGATGCGGAACATCAAGAAGTCCACAAAGGAGCGTTGTCAGAAAAACGCTGTCAGCCTGCGATACTGCAGGGCGGATTTGCATACGGCTGGCCCACATTGTCTCCTTGTGCGGTTCACCTTTCAAAACAATATTAGCTATGTTGCGCCTAGGCCATACAGCATAAAAGGGCAAGTTAAGTTCCCACAAACGTACACACACACGTGGAAAGACACACACACAACACACACAAATAGACGCACACACACAGCAGCAAACCCCCCACCCCCCACCCCTCTCCCTCAAGGCCTGACTCCACCAGGATGACTTGAGGCCTTTGTCTCCGCCGGACAAAGACTCAGTCAGTTAAGATGATGTCACTGCCGCCTTTCTCATGGGAGTAAACCTTTGTCTAGTAGAACAACAACAAAAAAATCTTTGTGTAGCATTGAACCCACATGTATTGGGGAGAATGGAGGCTGCTTCCGCTCTTTTCTGTTTCAGCATGTGACTTTCTCCTCTGACTTTCCTCTCTCTCCCCTTTCTTTCCCCTCTCTTTCAGAATTCCTCTCCTGTTTCGTCTCCGTTTAACTGACTTTTTTTTATTTTACTCTTTCTTTTTCTTCTCCGCTCTTCCTGTCCCCTCTCTTTCTGCATATTTTCCTCCGGCCCATCACTTTCTTCCTCATTCTCGTTCACAATGGTTTTTCTTCTTCTCTCCTCTTTATATTTAACTTCATCCGTCTCTGTTTATTTGTCCTTCTCTCTTAAACTCAGTGTCTGTTACAGTTTTTTTTCCTGCCCTTGCATCTCTCTCTCTCTCTCTCTCTCTCTTTCTTTTTTTTCCCTCATTCAGTCTTATGACACCCACCACCACCTCCCACTCTCACTCTCTCTGCTAATGACTCATTCAAACCTCGGGTATTTGGATTGAACTGCTGGCCAATTGTCAATGCCAAAGTCTGATCCATTGAGTCCAAATAATTGAGTTTTCTATAAAGGCCACGTCCATGGCGTTGGCGTGGGTCAGTGGGTCTAAGGATTGGACCGGAGGCACCATTTAGGTCCTCAGAAACTCACTGACTCATAAAACACATAGCTATGATCTCACTCAAAGGAGCTGAGATTAAACACGTATGATTGATGTCACCAATGTTCAAGCACAACATTTGGCAAGATTAAGATGTATAAGAACAATGTAAACTACACAGGTACTAAAAGAAAGGAATGTTTTTTGATATTTAAATCTTTCTAGAATAGCATGGCCACTTGGCTAAAACGGCTGGACGTGTTCATTCGTCATTCATTTCCTGGACATTTGTCATCTGTGATGACATTTACGATGGCTGCTGCAGATGATGATCTAAGACTATTGTTTGGTTTGTCTGATTTTGAATGTGTCTGTAGGTTTGTGCTCTACCACAAATTGCCTCTTGGAGGACATTAAACTTTTCTAAGTAATTTTAAATAGAGTATAAATGATTTACAGTAAGACTAATTGTAATCCCTAACCCTGACATACAGCACTGGAAATGAGCCGTGCTGGGCAGCGCAAAACGATAAATCACCCAGTGAAGATGTGCACTGCGTTGACGACGTGCATAGCAGAGGGCTGCTTTAGTCTCCAGTCTCCAATCTTTAGGAGACCATTTTGCAGGTTATCTATCTATAATAATATTAGCTGAAACTTTAGTGTGAACTGTTTTGTTTATGAGCTGAAGAGCTGGTCCAAATTGAATCCAGTCTTGCCACGACAGTCCCATGCTGATTATTCCTGTCACAAAACACCAGGAGCAAACATTATAGGCAAGACTTTACTTAACGCGAGCAAATTAATAATTTTTTTAATATATTATGATATATTTTCTTCTGCATGAATGAAAGCCTGATCGATAGCAAAACTGACAGCCTCCTCCTCCAAGCCACACTATTGTGGTAGAGGAGTTTGCATGCCTCAGTGACTCATGGAGCTTTTTTGTTGGTCTCTTAAAATAATTTTGTCTCCGAGGGGCCAAATAAAGAGCAATTCTAAGATTTTATGGATTTGCTTCTCTTGAAAGGGGAACTCCGCCTAGATTAGTGAAACTTTGCTGCATCCAGAACTGTGACTGTTCATTGCTGGTGAACAGTTGGTATGCAGAGTCGGTTCAACGCAACACATCTGAATGTCTTTTAAAAGACTCTTTCAATTATGATCACAATTTATCATCCCGACAGTCAAACATTTCTTTTGTATTAACTGGGTTGATGTTTTCCTCTGTCTGTCAGAAAAGGGGGACCAAGAGGAGGTTGAAGTCCAGGGGTAATGGCTCCGTGGGTGTGGCCTCGGAGAGGGCTGTATCGATCCCCCAGATCACCTACGATCACATTGACGACTCTGTGGAGAAGAAAGATGTCTCGTTTTTCCCGGAGGAGCCAAGGAGTGCTATTGAAGGTAATATACTGGAAACAGCACAGCCATTATGTTGCTATAATGAACAGTGTCCAAACTGATCGAATGCACATCAAGGGTTATTGCCACAATTATTGAGTCTGAGAAGAGTGCATGTTTTTTCAAAGAAAGCCAGCTAACCGCTATAAATTCCATTTCTTCCAACCACTCCATCCCAGACAAGTCAACTAGCCAGTATAACACATGAAAGCACTGAGGCTGTTTTATTACTGCTCAATTAAACTGGCTTCATTTTGGACTCTCTTAAAAACAGATTTTTTATTCAAAATTTGACACCCCAGAATGCCATGTTCTCTGAAGAAGGTGTTTCTGAATTGCGTTGAATAACTGTGCGAAGCTATCTTTGCCGTTTTAATACAGTTCAAGACCAGCTGGCAATGAAGCCCGTGTCATGTGGAGGACATTTAACGAAGTGAATTACTGCAGTAATAAAACCAACTTTTTTTTTCCTGTTCCTCTTAATACAATTTTGTTTGATGAAATAATGCGTGTTGAGGGATGTGAAATGATGTCATACCGCCTTAAAGGCCTTGGAAATGCATTATTTCAGTCAAAGTTTGATGTTGTTGATAATGTTTTTACAATCGGAATTTAAACGGCATAAAAACTCCACGATGAATGACATTTTTTTTTTATGGCTTTTGCTTTAGAAGTATTAGCTGTCAACTTGTACTTTGTGTTGGCGAGTGTTTGTCATCCTTATTCTGAATGTCTGCGCAAATGAATACGATAAACACAAAATAGGACTCCCCTAATAATTAACAATTAACAAATCTCACAATGGACTTTTGTGCTCTACACACTTTTTGCTAGGATAGTTGCCACCTATACGAGAAACATGAAAACCAACATACAGTAGATCTGATGGCAACCAATGGCTTAAGATGGCGGACGCAGAATGGTGGCCTTGTGGTCAGTAAACTGAATATCTTTGGGTTGTGAACAAAACAACACATTTGTGGATGCCATCTTGACTTGGCTTTGGGAAACAGTGATCAACATATTCCATTACATTTATTAACTTTCTGACATTTTACGGACAAATTATCGATTAAGCGAGATCAGATGATCAGTCTCGTTGAGCATGTTAGCATGTTGGCATTAGCACGTAGCTCAAAGCAATGACTAAGTACAACCTCACACAGCTGCTAGCATGGCCATAGAGTCTCCGTCATATTCAAAATTCTGTTTTGCATTGTTCAAACTTGCACAGACGTGCAAAGTAATGACAGAATAGACGACTTGAATGTGGCTTTCACAGCTAATCTCTTGCAGTTTGGCTCTTTGAGTCCATGCAAACATTGGAGATCATTACACATTATGGGAGGAGTTGTTATGTGCTGGTTTCTTATTTTTTACACAGTAAACAGAGGCCCTATCCTGATCCCCTTAGACCCAAGATGGCTGCCAGGTGTCTTCAGTAGGCCAGATGGAAACTATTACAGTCTCAGTGGTGATTAGAGGTCATGGTTACAAGCTCTTTACTGCTTCACTTGTCCCCTTTGCTGGCCACAGACACTCACACTGGGCTTAAATGGAAAAACTTTGAAATATGGGCTTGTCAAGGTTACAAGTGGGAATTTCTTCTTATACCACTTGCAGTTTACCAATATTGCTGCAGTCATGCCAAAGCCACGTTGTGTTTTCTTTTTGTTGTCAGGCTGAAAAACTGCAGAATAAATAATGGTGTTGATTTCCGATCATTCAGTATCCAGATAATTATCAAATCTGACCTGTACTGCTTCCTAATTGCAGCCAGCAGTCATACATAACAATAGAAACTTTTTTTTTTTTTTTAAATGCGGGTCTGTACACACACTATATGATGGATGGCTGGTTGGTTAAGGGGGCGGTAGTTTAACTTCCTGTGTTAAAAGACATCCCCACCAAATGAATTGACCCAGACTCCAGGTTAATAAATGCACTTTATGAGTTTTTCCTGTCAAAGCGTGCAATCATAAAAAAAAAAAGAGCTTGGAGTGACATAAACTTGACATAAAGGCAGACCATCACTAGAAGTGCAACCACTTCTGAGGGGAAACGTTGTTTAGTTTCCTGCTTAATTGGGTGGATCTTAGATAATGAAGGAGACCCATATGTCTTGAGTGGATGTGGAAAAAGCAATCACATCAAAGTTAGTGTCTAACCAGTTAGATAGCACATCTTGTATCACGTACAAGAGCAAAACAACAAGCAGATCTTATGTCTGTCTAACGGCTTAATGCTTTATATACATAAAAAATAAATATACATTCTCAGACTATGAAGTGTGGCATAAAATCATGTAAAGAAGCCTGCAGCCTGCTGTCACTAATGATAACGTGTCGAGTTGAAACAGCATGAGACTGGTATTATCTCTGCTTCAGATCCAGCCATAAAACAGGCGTCTGCATTGTCGTGTGTCGTGTGCTTCATGCTTTTACTCTCTCGGATGCTTCTTACCGTTGTCCATAGCTTTACCGCATCCTCTCTAAACCTGAAATAACCGAGTTTCTTTTGGCACGGATGAAGCAACGTTAGCATTCATTTGGAGTTGTGTTTCTGGCCACCTGGTGAATAGTGAAGTTACTCTCTTTGAGCTCTGTCTCCACTGACCGTGTGTGTGTATCTTTAAGATTTGAAATGCTCCACACAGTTCACCAGAAAGTCACTGTGCCTCCTTGCTATTTGGTGTTGAGCAGGTAGTGAACAGTGGCTTTTTTAGAGCCTTTTCAGTGGAAATAGTTGCTTGCGCCCAAAAATGAGACTTTGAGAGCATTGAGAGTGAATCAGAATGGTAAAGTTGTCAGCCAGACAGCTAGACAATGAGCTGAAAGTCCCTATAAAGAGAGGGCCTTTAGATTCAGGCGATAATTCACTACGAGCAACCCCTTTCTCACTGTCATCTCGTCTATTTTATACGTTGTTATTATAAATATATCGATATCAGCCACTTTGAACACCTCCAAGTGACAGGCTTGGCACCAGACGTAAACTTTTTTTTGTCCCTGACACTAACTGAGGAAATGATTGTGCAACAAAAATGCTGATGTGTTGCGAAGCAGGAACTGATAGAGATTGTTGATTAACATTTGCTGGAAGGATGTGCCATTTCTGCTCAAAAAAAAAAAAATGCGTGTGGTTCAGACATGTTGCAGTGCAGTGTAACAACATTTCTGCTTTTCTTTGCAGGAATCACCAGAATATTCAGACAACCAGGTGAGTCTTTCTAACTCTACCATCACGACTCATCCCAGAGATGTTTGTTACAACAAATATCGTGGTGCACCTCTGGTCTCGTGGTAGCTCCCGTCATAATCTTGTATATTAAGGCGCAAGTTGTACCAAAATCCAAGTGACAAGAAAACAGACTCTTTTATGAACTTTGTCTATCCAGCAGCCTCTTCCACTGGTTAAGTACTTCTCGTTCTCCTATTAAAAACTCCTCTGTGTTAATCATTAGCTAGCCTGCCTTTTTAATGTGGCCCAGACAGTATTTTAATTAGACTCGCTGGCTGGCTGGGCCTTTGTCCCCAACCGGACCAAACCAGAGCCAAGCAGAGAGACTCAGACACTGGTCCTGGGTCGACCTGGCCTGTTTTCTTTACTGGGTGCTCTGCCAACACAACGGGTGAGGAACAGGGTTGGCCTGGCTAGGAATGGACAGGGGCCCAGGGGACAGTGGGGACCTAGTCTGGGACACTGAAGTGAGGGAGAGGAGAGAGAGAGAGAGAGAAAGAGGGAGAGGGGGAGAGTTGTGTGGAGTTGATAAGCGGCCATTGTGGAGCTCCAGTGGTCAGAAATAAACTGGTCATTGTTTGATTTAGTCAGTGTCCGGCTTATCGCTCCACTTATCTGTCTGGCCCCACCCACCTCCCTGTCTGTGAGAATCTCTCAATAGAGCGCCCCCTCTCTCTCTCTCTCTCTCTCTCCCTCTGTCTCAGTCTTTTTTTTTTTTTGTTTCCTCTGCACTTATTCTGTCTTTCCACCTCTCCTGCTCTTTGCTCATACTCGCCCAACCAAACATGTTTGCACTGATGGGCCAGATAAACTGCATGTTGTTAATAAACCCTTATCCTGTTTGTGTAGCCGATAAGCCAGTTCACGTCTCCTTCAGTGAGCTGAAGTTGAGGCTAAAGGTGGCTCTTGTTAGCTCTGGTTACCCTCCTCCCCCTCTCTTTCTCTCACTTTCAATCGCTGTCTCTGCTTCCGGATTGGCCAATGTTAAACAAATTCGATGATTGAGTGATTCGATGAAGAGCGGCTGAATGGATTTTGCCTCAATTGGAATGGTCATTCTGTTCTCGGGCACAGATTTGCCTCCATTCTTTATCACAATGGAGGGCCGGTGGTTTGGAGGAGAGACTTGTCAAACTCAGACTCTGACAGTCTTGACTGCAGGTCAAGACCCAGCTACACGTTATTCTGTTGTTCTGTTGTTTTTAGCCGAGCCAGCAGCCAGCCAGCTGCACTGTTGAACTGGAGCACTACAATTTCTGTTTCCACATACAAATTGTTGACGGCACGAGATGATTCCACCCTAAAATCAATTAATTTCTTTTCTCTATAGAAGTCTTGCTTCCTTTTGGCCTTCATGCTCATTCAGAAATTTAACACAACAAACAGATGGACAATGAAGAAACCCATGAAAATGTTTGTTTCAACTTTTTTCCTCTCTTCTGCTTGTCTTTCTTCTGCTTTCTTTTGTTTCTCCTTTTTTTTTTATTCTTCATCCTTTGCATGGCGTCAGGCCCTCCTCATCATTCTTGGTCATCTTTCACTCTGAGCTGCCCTAGCTCTCCAGGTATCTTTCTGTTTCTTTGTGTCTGTTTTTACTGAAACTCTTGAAATGTCAAAGGATTAGTTAGACCGTAACATAAGAAACAAATTCCTCTATGGCATAAAATAGTTCTTTATAGAAGCCAAACTATGTGCTTTAATATTTTATTGAACTCTTATTACGCATCCGTTAGCTTCAGAGCTATGCACTGCAACTATCACATTTTTCCTTCAATTTAAAATAATGAAGTAATTGAAAAAAAACCCAACTTGTCAGTATAAATTAAAATAAATTCGTTAACCAGCCCAATATGAGCATACTGTAAATATTATCTGTTGTCTCTGTTCTTTGCAGTAAGGAGGAATCTTGGTAACAGCACCTCCATCGACATCTCCCGCGCCAACAGCTTAACTGATGAGCTGGACTTCATGGGTGAAGACATTCCCCTGCCCGTGATGACTAACAAAACTCAACAGCAGTAAGTCCCACAAAAAGTCCCCTCTGCTCTTCTCTGGAGTTCCCATCTCCCTGTGATCCATCACCCTGCACTGACCTCCATTCTTTGATACATATAATACTCATTTCCCTATGCGTCATAGGACCTAAAGGCCTTTTGTCCGACCGGAGAGCTCCTCTAGCCGCTCTCTAAATGAATCTGTTTTGTTGAACTCTCTTGAGGGTTAAATAGACTCTTGAGGGCCACGGCCATATCAGGTACAGAGCGTTATAAAGGGGATTATCCCTTTTAGTCTTGAGGGAAATGTCAAAGAAATCCCTCTCAATAGGTTGTAGGACATGTTAAGGTACTGGATGGCTTGTCACCACATGCCCTCATGAGATTTCCGTGTGAACTGTGAATGCGTTCCGATGGTGTTCCTTCCTCCCGCTGACCCGTTCATTCAAACGAGTTTCCTTAATGTGGACCAAAATGTAATTCTGCCGTAATTAGATTTTCTTTTGCTTCCTGTGTAGTAACTGCTACAAAAACAATTTACACCCCATTATTTTTCCACTTACTCCTGTCCTTTCACACAACTCAACAGACCAGTGCTCCCACACGGTGCTGTCACAAGTTTACACGATCAACAGCTACTACAAGTGTTCGCATGGAAGCAAAGTGGGAAGACTTTGCACAGACAACATGTCAACACTATTGTTTGGCTTAATCCCAGTAGTGGGAGACTGCTAAAGTGCTTTTCCCACTGGGGCCGAGTCATGTTGCACCGTAGCATCCAGATTAGGTGATTACATACAGAGTAGGCAGGTAATACCAAGTCACATAAAACCAAAGAAGCAGAAGGTGAAGATTAGAGGTTTCAATAGATTATGGTCTCAAAAAAAAAGTTGCCCTGGGCTGTATTTGATGTTGTCTATGTTTGGTTGTTCCTTTTCATTAATATTGCATTATCCTTTAATGCGCCGGGTAACAGCACATGTGTACTGAAGGGTTTGAGATGCAGGCTGAGTGTCTCTGACATATGGACATGCTGTTGCTGTAGAATATTATATTTTGTATAATATTGTAGTGTGTATAAATACTATATGTGTGTATTTTTTATTCTTAAGGAAAAATGTGTGAACTTTTTCCCATAATGACTCATTTTCCTTTTTGGTGGTCCCATTTTCTGACCAATCTTACACGGTATTTATGAGCCATGTTGTACTGTTTTCAAAGAGATTGAACTGGGTTTGATGCACAGTGGTGCACAGAGAAGCTTGAGAGAAGCAGAGAGTGTCTGTTAAAAGCAAACATGGCATTGTGTGAAAATGATTCTGATTTATTTTGCTACTCATTCTCAGTGTGGTACATTTATCCTCACACTGTATGTCTGTCAGTGGCTGTTGGTCATAACAATATACAGTGTTCCTGCCTAATACTGTCTGCATTCTGCTCTCTCCCCCCCAATTTTCCCCTGCAAATCCACAGTTACCTCTGCTGCTCAGCTGCATCTCTGGCCTTTTGGCTTTTCTTATCCGTTCTGCGTTCTCCCTCTCCTCTCTGTACCCTCTTCTTGAAAACAAAAAGTTTAGTGCACTTTTTGTACAGAGGAACACAGAATCATTACGCCGTTTACCGCAATTTCCAGTTTTACTTGAAAATATCAAAAGGGTGATAAAATGCTCTCCACCCACAGACGATCATCCACTCCTTTTAAATTCCAGTAAAAACATGAACAAAACAACATTAACAGTAAAACAATAGTCATCAGCAGCAGAACGCTTCCTCTCTCTCTCTCTCTCTCTTGCAGTTTTTGACCTGCCTGTTTGTGGCATTAGTCCAGGACTCACTCTCTCTCTCTCCACGCAGCACTTCAATTCCACAAGGCGTTGTACTGGCTCTCCTGCTATTCTTCTTCTTTTCCTATCTGCTGGTCAATGGGGAGACCATTAAAAACATAATTTTTGACATACCATAGAAACCATGACTAGCCACAACCCAAACTCATATTAATCATTTTTAAATTTGATATGCGTGCCACTCCTGGAAAATGTGATTGCAGTTTCACATATTTTATTGTCTTTTTTTTTATTAATACTTACAAAATAAGTCTGGTTCATGCTTGAAACTTTCTGCCATAGCCAAACATTTATCCTCAGACATGTAGTCTCTATGCTTTATTGATGTCTGTTGATGTGGATGTTGATTGATATTAAGAAATGAGTGTATAAATACAGTAGATATCATGTAAAATGTGGTAGTGAACCCTGATGGTTGCACTACAACAAGGTTATAGGTTGCATCTCCATACCTAGCTACATTACTTAAAAATGGCAGATGCTAAAAACCCAAAGTGCTCCTAAAATGGCACTGAATTCTGAAACATGTCATGTGTAGTAATAATCTAGTCCTTTTTCCCCTAACAGAAGATGGCGCTACTCTTTTACATTATGCAGCCGGCATACTGTTACAGTACGGCACAGAGTAGCCTATAGCCTGTTGTTTTAGGGGCCTGTTGGCTCTTTGCATCAATAATACAGCCTTTGTACTCAATTATGCAGCAGACTACTTTAGGACATCTTATGCTACGACTGGATCTTACACAGTTAATTACAGCAGGAGCATAGTCATAGATTTCCTGTCTGATAATTGCTAATTAATGTCCTTTGAGCAAGTGTAGGAATCCTCTAAACATTCCTAAAGAGCACGTATTTTATTAAAAATAACTTTCAACATGTTATTCTGTCAGAGAAAATTCAGTATTGGTCATCTTGAGGCCAGGATACATTTTTATTTCCTTTTTTCTGCATGTGTTCATTGGACCATTTGCATGCGACCGTGAGACCACTGCATGTTAATGCTCGAGTGTGTGAGAGCGAGTCTTCCAGCTGCGGAGACAGTGTCTATTTGTATCCATTGCAGGGCTTCTGTGCCCATAACTCAGCTGTAACAGCCAAGCTCAGATCTGGGCCATGCTGGGCACTTTCCCATAACAGCTGGTTTGTTTTGTCCCTGGTGTCACGCCACTGAGGACAGCACTGTCGTTTGGCATCCTTATCTGGCCACCGCATCCACCATCCACCCATACTGCCTGCACACACACTGTTTTCTGTTCAGTTCTGCCTCCACACCACCCAGCTTTGCCCCGAGCTCACGCTTTTCTCAGTTTAGTTTGATAAAATGAGCAGAAACAGACTTTATTTTACATTTCTAGTGCCTCTATCACTTTTATTTCTCTGTGACAGCACTGGCTGGAACGTTCCACTGTTTGTTTGACTACCCTCAAAATTAGTTTGTGTGTGTGTGTGTGTGTGTGAGAGTGTGTGTGTTTGTTAGTTCACATGTGAGAGGCATCAATACAGCTGGCTGTGACGTCTCTGGGCTTCTGAAGAGGAAGTGGTGCAGGGCAGCGTCCGCACGCAATCATCTCTTTTGCTTCTCTGAACCCAAAACATACACACACCCACCTACACAAACAGACACAAGAACACTTTTTCCTCCTCTCAGAAGATAAATCCGTATTATTGCCTTGTTTGTTTGTATAAAAACCAGCTTTCTTGTGATTTGTTGGATTTTATGAAATCGAAAAAAAAAAAACCCCAAAGAGTGCACGGGCTTGTCCCACAACTGTCAACACAGCTCTTCCCTTTTGACTGTAAACACTCTTCCTTGTCTATTTGTTTACTCTGCCCTGTGTAAATGAGGCTTGATTTTGTTACGATTCAGTTTGATATGATACAGTGTGTGTACAGCAGTACACTTTGAGGATGTAGATTTCTGAGATTTACTGATTAACTGTTGAATGGAATCATAACAAACCCCAGCGGGTCTGCTGATCCTAAATCCACCCCAAAGCAGATTGACATTTACCCTCTTGGAGAATGAGTAAATGTTTCCAAGTACACTTCTTAGACCCCAAACAGAGGAAGGTCTTGTTTAGCTGATTGCAGTGATTGTGTCCTATCTCTCTCTCTCTGCCTGTTCTCTATATAACTGCATCGTTTCTCTGAAAGAGAAGAGAACTTTCCTGGTTGTTTTCTTCGTTGAGCAGCACCAGATCAGTCACGTCTTGTCATTTTGTGACCTGAGGCGGTTGCCCCTTTCCTCCCGCTGGGTGTGGCCAGGTTCTCCGCCCTCCTCCTCCTCCTCCTCGTCTCCTCGCAGACCTGTAAAAGCCTGCATGGGCCACCTGCAGACAACTCTTAATTAGTTCCCCTCTTACAAGCTAGCCTGAGATAAACAATGAAAGCCCACTGCAGCGCCACAGGAGGGATTGCAGGCAGAGACACATGCATCATGGCCTGTCCTCTTCAAGTAGGGGCCTCTCTGCCGAGCAACTGGCGTCTTTTGTGGAGACCTCTGAACAAATTGACTTTTTGTCTGTGTGGCCTCTGTATGCCTGTCTTTTACACTGTACTCTCATATTGATGGCACGGAGGGGTGTTTCAAACATATGGTGTTTAGTCAAGAGGAAAAAATCTAAAATGCATTCATGGTTTGTGTCACAGGAGTCTTTTTAAACCTTGAAGATTGTCACTTTGATAAATGTTTGTGATATCAGTTCTCCCCAACAGCATGCCCCCTTGTCTTCAACTTTGCGCTCCGAAACATGTGCTGACTAAGAAGTTATTTCATGTGACTTTATGCAAGATTCAGCAGAGAATCTAATGTGAAAATATCCAATAAATCCTCTTAATATTCTCGGCTTTACTGCCAAGTATTAGAATGACAAACTGGACTAGGCAAGGGCCCCATTTTGGGCACATGCACAAGACACGAATGCACACACACACACATGCACACACACACACAAATGGATGGGGTAAGATCTGTGGCCTCCTGCCCTGCAGCAAGAAAAGCTGCCTGGGTGCTGCTGCTTTATGAAAAGATAGTGAAAGAAACTAAGAGAGAAAAGAACAAATTGTGCCCCAGTTTCTTGACTTTCTGCCAATTTCTAGAGCATAAAAAAAAAAAAAAGACAGAAACTAGTCTTGGTGCAGTAAAACAGCCACACACTGATTCATATTCTCTGGACAGCAGAGCTGTGCATGGAGGGATTCAGTAGTTAATCTCATTACAGACTCTGGGCTTTTTATGCGGTTGCTGACCTCCACTCTACCTTTACTCACTTGGACATATTAGAATTAGTTTAATTGCTCTCACTTTTCCAAAATACAACCAGCATAGATGCTACAGTTTCGCTGGCAGCGCAGCGAAGTCAGAATTGAAATTGGTTTGTTATGTTGGCCGGGGATGATGTGGCGTGATTCCTGGAGTGTGTGCAGGCTTCTAGTCAAAACCTGTCAAAACTTTAACACAAATCATTCGTTACCCGCGTGGTGCTGTGTCTGCATTTGGTAAACACTGTCATGCAATTAGCTGGAACATTTTACCTGTGGGTGTAATATGGATCTTTCTGGTTGATGGAATGTGGAATCAAATTGAGCCGAGCCATACCATACAGCGTAAGCAAGGCATCAGACTCGCAGTAGTTGTACTTAGCCACAAATCTCTATATGTGCATACTCGAAAGCAACCAACAACGCGGCCACATTCCACTTCTTCTTGTTCTAGTTTTGCAAGCGACACCATGGTGTCGTGCTATTGCGCAGTTGAGGTTTACAGAGCACCATTACCCATTACTAGATGATGGTTTGTCCCCCTCAAACTGTGGGTTGGTCTGGAGGAATGTTAGTTTAACTAAATCTGGATTCTCTGTCACCTCAAATCTTGGTGAGAAGATTTTGTTGGAGCAGATAACACAATGATGGGAAAGTTTTACACAGCGGGAGCACACCATATGTTATTTCAGACAACAAGAGACTTTTCTTGTATGATTTAACTTGCAGTGTTTATGTCTATAGTGTCTATATAGATTAAAATAGGGAAATGTGATACTTTAGTACACGCGAGAAAGGAAACTAAAATTTTATATTACTTGTAAAACAAGTTCCTGGTTGGATCAGGGCACACTAATGTAAATCACACACTGTATACTACAGAGAAAAGATGATGCTGTGTGTTCTTGCACAGAGAGAGATCATTGGCCACCGAAGCAAATTCTCCTACCAGAGGCCAAAAAGAGAATCAGCAAGCCATCTTTTATGACATATTCGTCACACCCAAGGCAATAAAAGGCATTTTCATGAAGTACTTAATTAAAGAGTGCGTTTAGCCGGGCTCGACACTGGCCATCCTGCATTAATGAAGGCCCTCGGGCTGCTCTTATAAGGGGTGAGAGTGTTTAGTCCCCCTCAGTGGTGTTGGTGGTTCTGGGAGGGTTTTATGGCGAGGGACCATCAGTGACTGGGAGAATGGCCCGCTTTATGGCCTCTCACCGCAGGTTGGAAAATCCAGAGACTCAGCAAGCAAGTACTGCATAAATAAATTGTTCAGACCAAATATATATATATATATAAAAAAAAAATACTCTAACCAACATGATCTCTAACTGCTGCATCCAGATTATTAACTGATCTGTGTGCAGCGGTTGGAAATGATACAAGCGCCATTTCGGCTCTATTAGCTCCACTTAAATGTGCCTGGATCGCACACAGTGGTAGATTGAAGTGAGCCTGTCACGGCATGCTGCTTTAGTAAGTCTCCTGGTGTGGTGCGGTGGATCAGGGTTCAATCCAAAATCAGCATGAGTAACTACTCATGAACCGGGCCCAGACTGAGTCAAAGCCAAGAATAGGCCCGAGAAACAAGAGTTGGCATCATTCATATTAGATTTTTCTCTTATCTGTGGAAAAGACGATGCAGTGCAGAAAGCTGTTGTTTCCTTTTTCTTCTCCTCTGAAGTCTGAAAGTTAAACAAGTCCGGGGCTTTTCTCTGGATGCAGGCAATTTAGCAATTCGTGCTGATTTTACTGTTGACTCATAGTCTGTCGCTGTGTTTAATAACCATGAAATATAGTCCAACTGAAGCTTATATTTACTTTAACAATGAGAAGCGTTTCTGTAAATATGCTCTAACATCGTGACTTGTGCAGTCATCCTAATGCTGCATGAAAGACCAATAAAAAACAGACAAGTCAGTGGAGAGATTTGTGTCCGGAGCACAAATGTTCTGTATGTTTTTGCCTGTTTTATGGTTTATGTGTATGCATGTGGGGGCTCTGGAGTGCATTTTAAATCTGCAAAAAAAAAAAAAAAAAATGTTGTGGACCTACCTGATCTGTCCCCTGTGCCCCGTTTCGTCTTTTGCATCAGTGTCTCTCCACCACAAGAAACAAAAGAGATAATGGAAAAGGAAAATGAACTCAGGAAATTGCTGTTTTCACAACATGACTCACCGAGCACCTCACAGCAGATGTCATAAGCTGCTCTCTTTTGTTTAAGTGTTTGTTTTGCTTAGGCCTGAGTGCTGGTAACAATTACACACTCATGGGACAATATTAATGACAATTAGTGTTTTTGTTAGTTTCCTTTATAATCTAGTCGTTCCATGCAGCACTCTGTTCGTCTGTTTGGATTGTTTTTATTTAATGTTTGTCCTAATGGTCTGCAGCATTACAGCACTGAGGTTAAATATACAAATTAAACTAATGAATCAACATAATTATGCAAAATTAAATGATTAGGGCCCCATTAATGGAAGTCAAAGTAAGGTCGCTTGAGGATATTTATTTCCACGCAAACGCAGCCATAAACAAACTGGTGATTATCTCCAGATGATTTGGAGGTGTTTGTCTTGTTCATTAATGACTGCAAAATCGCATTAACTACCGAAGAGGACAAATCTCATTTTTGCTTTGTTGTATTAGTTATCTGGAGCAAGTTAAATTTGGGTGAGCGTGCTTTCACGTTTAAAAACAAATATGGAAACAAAACAGAATTTGTAAAGAAGAAGTCAACAGTGAAAACTCAAAATTCTGAGTACAGCTTTTACTTTGTAAAAGACCCAATATGACAAATGAAAGAAAAAATAAAATGGCTGGCAGAAGCAGCAGGGCATTGGTTTCATAAGTGGATGCTTGCCATTCCAATGCAGAACACTTTTAGGGGCCTTCTACTGCTGACAAACTCACTGTGCAAGGAACCAAATCACAGATTTTGTGATTTTTTTTTTCCT
Organism: Miichthys miiuy; assembly: GCA_036365135.1. NCBI lineage: Eukaryota > Metazoa > Chordata > Actinopteri > Sciaenidae > Miichthys > Miichthys miiuy. Next base: position 5,889,489 of record CM071610.1, on the reverse strand, counting down.
CATCTCTTCTTGACAAGAGTCCAGCACACTTTGTGTTTTCACTTGTCGCACACATGATTAGTACGTGTGATGTACTTAATCCCCAATCCTGGCAACTCCTACTCTGTCTGCAGAGAAATCAAAGTAAGACTCAACTCAGTCCTTTACTCGGAGGATCCCCAGACCTGGCATAGATGCCTGTCTCTTTAGAGGTGTGTCTGCCCTCCATGCTCCAATATTAGAGACACCTGTATAAATATACTCTTTTGTCTTTTGTGTGTTTCTCTCCACATTCTCCTCCTCCGCCGCCGCCTCCTTCTCCTGCGCAGGGCTCAGTTTCTTCTTCACTCCTGTTAATGAAAACAGTAGTCTGCAGCAGCACCTGAGTGGCCTGTTTGTACAGCCAATCCTCCCACAACTCTCCTGGTCCTCCTTTTTTTTTTTTTTTTTCATTGCTCAACTCTCTCAGCTCTCGTGCTCTCAGGTTTTCAAATAGGCCAGCCATGCCATTTGATGTGGGCCGGGGGGGTTTATTCAGGTGTGGCGACCAGTGCTGCCACCACCCAGCCTCTGATGTTGTGTCCATCCGCAGCCAGGTGCTGGAGCTTCGTCAGAGAGCCCAGTGTTCCGGCCCCAGAGATGAATAGAGGGCCTGTTGATGGAGCTCGTCTGTGGGGCCCTGTGGTTTCTCCCCTCTTACACGCAGAAGCAGGGATATGCTACCGACCAGGGCGTTTACCCGCTGGAGAGGAGAGGGGTTGACTAAAGGGGAGCTACGATGCTCTGGCCCACGCTTTGACCGCAGGGGAACTCATAAGATGGTGTGTGTGTGTGTGTCCATGTGTCCCCATGCGTACATGTGCTTCCACCCTGGTTAAGTGCCTGCCCCACCTGTCTGACTGAACACCTCTGTGTGTGTTTGAACTAAGCCTGGGTCTGGGTCAGTGTAGGTTGAATCGACTAAAATGGGCCGCCTGGCATCGCATCAAGGATACGGCCTCCGATGACATTATGAGGTGGGAGGGATCGGGTGTATTTTCTTTGGAGGTGTGATTGTTCTAAAATATCCCTTCCTTTTATTTTAGATAGCGAGAAAGATGTGTTATTTATATAACATAGACTTAAAGGTGTTTCAGTCGGCTGGAATTGCATTAAATTATGCATTCATCACCCAATTTTGGACGTGAAATAGAAACTATGCTTACAGGAAAAATGTCCACATGGTGAATAACTTCACTGCAGGTTTATTTTAGGCTTGTTACGGAGGAATTTCAACACTTTGATCTTGAAAAGTCACGAGGACTAAATTTAGTTTTTTCAGGCCTAGAAGGTCTCAAACAAATTAAAGTAGATTTTTCTTTCTTGCACGCTCTAAACGGTGACATTAGTTCCAACTTCTTTAAAAAAACATTTTTTTTTAAATATTTGTGTTTATAGCTGCACAGGAGGCTCTTGAGTACTTTTTTTTTGTGGAGTTGAGTCAGTGCCATCAGGCCTGTAACAAACTTTAATGAACTTAAATAAGCTCTTTTTTTAATCGGTCGATCTTCTGCCACTTTTTCAGGTCACATTAATTGATTCGTTATTTTACTGGGAATTACTGCTGCACACAGTTGGGCAGTGCTGAAAAAAAAAAAACGTGATATGAATGTCAATCTATTCTTGTAGTGATGTTTTTTTCTGTACAAATTTGAAAAGGGTATTACATTGCATTCTTTGTGGCATTAAAAATATCTTAAAACGTTTAATTTGACTAGGTTAACACTACTTGATCTTATATTTGCTGCTGAAAGGCAGTTATGTGACCATAAGACGCTTCTGAGAATCAGCCTGTTAGCTTGAACTTTGTGGCAGTACCTGGTAAAAGACTGAATGTGATTTCTCTGAAATAAAGATTCAGTGTTTACAATAGAAGTCTCAGCTTCACGTCTTTATCTGACAGACTGAGACTGTGAAAGACAGAGGGCAAGAGTCGGTTGGTGGTGCGACAGAGCCTCCGCTATCACCAGAGAGTTTTATAGGCGCCACACATTTGCAGCTTCACCACAGTCACTAAACTGGAATTTGGCATCCTCTTTGTTTAGAGAAATCAACCACAATGTTTCTGTGGTTGCATTTCTGATAAGATAACACCATGGCAGTACTAAGAAAAAAGATGAGCAATGTGGACGATAAAAGTGAAGAGAGAAAAAAGTCTCCTTATTGTTGCTCTGTGTCGTATATTCACTGTTGGAGATTAAGACGCGGTCCGCAGGTTATCAGTCAAGACCTTAAATACCTCTGGAGCCAGATGTTTTAAAGCAGCCGAGTGAGAGAAAAGCTTTAAATCACAGAAGGGGAACAGGTAAGCCTTGGCCATGTGTCTGTCACCTCTAGTCCCCACACACACACATGAACACACACGAACACACATACGCTGCTCCCCAAGTGTATTTTTTCCACTGCTGTTAATAGGAGCCATATAGAACCCAGTTCATAATGAAAGACCCCCCAGGGGCCATGGCAGGGTCTAATAACCCTCTTAATAAGTCTCTTCTAGTGCTGAAAGCCCGGTCTCTTTATACTACAAGTGTATATGTGCTGTAAAGTCTTTTCCAGCCGACTACTGTAATTTTATGGCTCTGTTTTATCCTTTTCTTTCAAAGCCTGTCAGAGAAATTGGGAGGGAGGTCAGAGAGGGTGTCTGCGGATCAAAGTGCTGAAGGCCCTCCCAGTACTGTGCGAAGTAAAAATGCATAAAATTACATTAAATATCTTGGATGTTTTGTCTTTTTTTTTTTTTTTAAGTTGAGTGCTAACAATTAATGGCTTCATCAGTGGATTCATACAAAACGTCTGTAGGTCATCCAGGCGAAACGTCTTGCAGGGCTCTACATACAAGTCCAAAACGAAAGTAAAATTTCAAATTTCTTTGAATTGAATTTGAGTTTTTCTAAGATGTTGGTCCAGATAATGTTTATTGTGTTGCATGTCAGCTGCTAAAGGCCTCAACTGGCTGCACAGTGAAGAGAAGGTGTGTACCCCCGTTACATAAAATCAACAATAACTAAATAATACAATTATAAATATGAATTCTTACACATTAAATATCACAATTCCAATTCACCTTAAGTCAGAGGTGAAGAGGGTGTACTGTGGTATGAAATCTACAAGGCCATAGTTGTTTTATAGATTCCCATGCTGGTATAAATATCACAATATAGCAGCATATTAATAGAAGCACAGAAAATGCACACTGTACGAAAAAAAACGACGCAGACTGCAGCGCAAATGAAAGAAGGCCGTCTAAACTGCGTGCTTGAAAAGGATGCAGGCACTAAATTTGGCAGCGTGATCTCATCCGAGATTACTCGATGGTAACAGAGGTGATAATAATGTTCCACAGTTTGCTCATCGAAATACTGTATACACCACATGCTGATGTTTGTCAGAGCGGGGAAGGGCGGAACATCCACTTTTAATGTTACAAACTGAGTCAGAGGGTGGGGGTGGAACAAACTGTGAAACATCAAACAGCCTGATTCACACTAAACAGACAAACATGAGATAATTCTCTCCTTTAAAAAATCATCTTCGATTGGGGACAATTAAATCTGCTGTAGCCATTTTTTTTTTTTTTTTTACAAATGCTAGAATGTAATTACTTAAATACTATTACTAATTACCATACTAATTATAGTAATAATAATTTACTTTGAGGTTACATTTCTGTGAGTTTAATTATTCATTTAAAGGCTACATGCTTAGTTAAATTGTGTTTTAATGTTTTGTTTTTTTTAATTCGATTTCAATTCAAAGACACTAAGCCTGAAAATAGCCATGTGTATCTTTTAACTGTAGAATTTAAAATGCACCATAAAGCATTAAAATAATAATAATAAAATAAAATTTCCCAGGTAACAACCTCAGTTTGTTTCATGGCAGCCACAGCCCTGATAATCTGCTTCAGAACATTTTGAAAAAAATATGTAGTTTTGTTTTTTGCATTCAAGATAAAGTCCCCAAGGGTGAGAAAATTCATTTTAATTGTAGAAATATAGTACATTTGAAATCACTCTGAACAAAACTGCAGGGAGGTCAGTGATATTTCAACAAAAGGTTCAGGCTTCAAGCAACACTCTAGAGCACACCAAGTGTGTTTGTGAATTCTTTAAAAAGCACCTAGAGCAACGCGGCCACACGTGCTTTAATATTGTCACATGCAGATGTTTTTCTTTATGCTTGTTTTGCTAGTGATAAAGAGGTTACGTTGGACTGACGCTGAAATAACACAGCAGCGCAAAAAAAAAAAAAAAAAAAGCCAAACGTCAGCAGTACTTCAGCGTGTGGAGGAGGGGAGCTGAGTTTGAGGATTAAATAAACTCCCCTCTCTGACCAGCAGGCTGCGCTGTAGCAACATCACTTCTCCGCTCGCTTCACTTCTCTTCACTGACAGGCGGGCTACAATCACTTTTTTTTTTTTTTTTCACATTTTGTTTTAGATCTTTTAGTGTAGATTTAATAATTCTGCCTCTGTTGGATTTCCACAGAGAGCAAGACGGAAATGGTAAGTGCAGGGTTGAGCTCAAGTGGAAATGTCCTTGTCGGGGGGTTTTCATGAGTTTTGGTGTCTGCAGTCGGGGTGTGCCCATTACCAAGACCATCAACACCACCACCACCATCACCGCTGCTACCCCGGTCAACCTCTCCTTTTTGCCTGCAACTCATTACACTTCTATCCCACTTTTCCGTTGTGGAGCAAGAAAGAAAGCGAAAAGGAGAAATGCCTGAAAATAATTGACAAAACCACACTTTCCCTCCTCTATCAAAGCTCTGTTTTTCTTTTTGTGGTCCACCAGTGTTCAGGTTTTTTTTTTTTCTGCTTTGGTCTAGCTGTGAACAATAGCTGTGGTGTGCCAGTTCCAAAACAGTTGATAACAGTTTGGTTTGAGATAAAGACTCGGAGCAGGCACTTTTATCTTTGAATATAGAGCTATCTCAGTCAAGGCAAAGGAGTGATCAAAAGCTACGAGCGTGTGTGTGTGTGTGTGTGTGTGTGTGTGTGCATGTGTTTCTTTTGAATTTGCAAGCTCCATTTGGTGTGTCACTCCAGTATTTACAACATTTTTCCTGACTGTACTGTAGTCACCCATTCTCTCTCTCTCTCTCTCCCTCTCCTCTCCTCTCTCTCTCTCTCTCTCTCTCTCTCTCTCTCTCTCTCTCTCTCTCCCTGTCTCTTTCACGTTTGGTCTGGCCCCAGTACAAGTCCTAGCAGTTGTCAGTTTCAGGAAATGCACTGCGCTCTGTTGGGAAGTGAGGTATCTGCCCCTGGGCCAGCCGCCTTTTTTTTTTTTTTTTTTTTTTTTGTAAATTTTTATCGGCTGCTTACGGGAAGCAGAGCTCCTCCGTGCACACACGACTGTTCACTCAGAACTCTTTTCTCTCCTGTTGAATGATTGTATGCATAGTGTTACATAGATAGCCATTTAAATGAATGGATAGCTGGCAGGGGTGGATGCAGCGCTGTGATCTCCTGCTCTGTCTTATCACTGAGTGTGTGTGTGTGTGTGTGTGTGTGTGTGTGTGTGTGCGCATGGAAGCCCTTTTTGTACATGTGCACACGCACAGATACACACAGCTTCACACACTCAAACCCAACCACTGTACTTCCCTCCCAGTAATCCAAATGCTTTTACACTTTGTTTGACTTTTGATTTGCTACAGGGTCCATATTGTTTGAGCAACAACAGCCTTCTGTCCACCTCACCACCCAAACCCAAGCACACACACACACACACACACACTTGCTTCTTTACACCCCAAACAGTGCATCAAGTTAAAAACCTATAAAAGCAGCCTCACATGATCTGAGAGAGCAGCTCTGCAGAAGTGTGTGCAGGAAAGCAACGAAAACAAAGCCGTATGTTTTTGTCCGGGGGCTTGGAGAATGATGTATGAGCAGGGTGTGTGTGTGTGTGTGTGTATGTGTGTATGTGTGTAGGAGTGGGGAGAGCAGCTTGAGTCCAAACAGGATATTGTAGTACACAGGGGCACAGATTCTTCCTGCGGCAGTTTGGCTCTGTGGGTTCAGGACAGACTCGGCGACAAGCAGGCAGCACCCCCTACGTTGTCACACACACACACACACACACACACACACACACACACACACACACACACAGTCTCCTATCCTCCCATCAGATAACTGACTCAATAGCCAGCCTCCCTTTCTACGAGGGAGAGACAATATTATTGGTCTCTGTGACAGTTTCCTGTGAAGAGAGCAAGGTCCATAGAAACAGAATAAAAACAATAAGTCAGTTTCATATGAAGTGTTGGGCAGCCATGAGGAAAATAATCATGCCTCGATGCAAACAGTTTACACACAACACGTTATATCAAGCTACACATTTTAAACAAAGTACTTGAATAATGTGGCAGATGTAATTTATCCGGCTTATTCTCGGCCTTGGCTTGGAGTAAATAACAAGTTGTCCTTGGACTTTACATTTGAGATGTTTTAAACTTAAAAAGTAACACTGGAGGAAAGAAAACTTCAGCTGCAGGGATGTTATTTAAAGAATACATTCAGGCCAGTGGACTAGAATAACCTCGCAGCAGTAAGCTCTTACCACTGTTTGATACAACCGACTCTGTGTTGAATTTTCCACACTTATTCTAATGGAGTAAAGAGTTAGGCATCCCCAAACTTTCTCCTTAAGATGCAATTTGTGCGCACACACTCCAGATTAGAGCGGTGGAGGGGGCAAGGAAAATGTCTGTGCAGAGGGCAGAGGAGGGTGGAGCGGATTCACCTCGTGTTTGAGACTTGGAGAGGATAGACGGGGGCGTGAGGAGCGCAGTGTGTGTTGGTGTAAGCGGGGGTTCATGTCTCAGGAGTATTAAAACAAGCTGTTTGTCAAGTGTCAAAGCCGGCAGCACCCTTGCCCCATCCTGGGTGCTTCATCCAAACTTGCTGACTTGGTGTGTGTGTGTGTGTGTGTAATTACATCAATTTTTATAAATAGAATGACAGACGTATATGTGGCTGGATAGTGAGATAGTATGGAGCGCACCGTACAGACAACGTGCGATGAAAAAGAGCACATCTTGAATATAAACACTGAAACAATATGAGCAGAATGTGAGGGTTAACTAAACTATTAGTTTTGGGTTAAGACCAACAACTCCCATTTTCCCCTGTGGTTTGCAGGGCTTCTCGGTAGCTCCATAAAACGATGTTTGGACGAAGAAGCAGACATTGTTATTTGCCTCCATTTTATTAGTAAATATGACTTTATGAGCCCCGAGTTTCCATCCATTTTTGGTGCCATTTGCGTTCGGTCATTTGTTTGCTATGAAATCTAAATCAAGCCCTCATTTGTTATTTAACACAAAGTATTTTGTTTTGAAAGCGAGAGAGAGCCATAATGTTGTGATTCATTTTGCGTTTCCAGCAAAACTGTTTACGAAACAATCAGTAATCATCGTCGATTTGTTCCATGGAATCTGGAAAGAGTTTTCATTCACAGTTTTATGTAAAAATTTGGCAAAAGAAATGAAATTAACCCAATGTACTCCACGGGAGTGGAGGTTTACATTTATTCTGTCCATAAATTAAATCTTTTTTCTAGAATTTGTTTTGGCATCTTTATCGTCATTTTTTTTTTTTTTTTCAGGTCCTATTTTAAGTCTTATACTGAAGTAATGAGAACAAACTAATCCCTGCTGCTGGATCTATTTTTGCCGGTTTTCAGTGTCTGGTTTATGTAACACAAACTCTTGTGGTTGATAACGTGTTTATCTTGTAGTTGCCATCACCTCCAACCCTGAAGTACACGCTGCGCGCAAAGCTTTTGCTCTCTTATCCACTGATTTATATATTTAAGTGTCAACATGGACGTTGCGAAATGTTTTTATTTTTTTATTTTTCTTATTCAAAATAGAAAGGAATTTCAAACATCTCAGTGATACTGAGTATGAGTAACGACAACAATGCTGCACTCACAACCCACTTAAAGCAACCCGTGACCTTTTTTCTTTTAATCTCGGGTCATTCTTCATGTGTGCTTGCTTAATTGCCAAGGTTATGACTGATGAAAGATGAACCCATCCCACTGCCTTTGCTGGGAGTAGATTCATACTAACCCCCAAGCAGGGAAAAGCAATAGGAAGCCAAAGCAATAAAAGGCTTTGACATTGATGGGCCTGTTTCCCAAACACTTAGGACCTTAAGTCGTCTCCTCTCAAGTCTGGCTGGAGGGGCCGAGGCTCCACTTCTTATTGCTGTGTCTGACCGGAGTCGCCATGCCCCAGAGAGGGTCGATGTTTGGCCCCTTTAGTTCCTGTCTGTCTGTCAGGCTGTCTGTCTGACTGTCTGTCTCTGTCAGCCACTGAACATGCTACAGAACTCGGTGTGGTGGTGGTGGTGGTGGGGGGGTAAGTGGGTGAGGAATTTCTATGTGTGTCGAAGGCCTTCAGCAAACAGCCCTCACAGTGTGAAAACAAATACGGCGACCTGTTCTCTTGTGCAAAAAGAAGCGTCGACGTCTCACAGCGCACTGATTAGACACAAGTGCAAAAGGGAACAAAGAGCGGAGCGGGGCAGAGACTGGTGATAATAACCAGAAATATATAGCACGTTGCTTTTGATTGCACAGTAAATTTGTCACGGAGGAGTCTCATGACAAAACGATAAAGCAGAAATGAAAACAGCTGAATTTATTTTTTCTTGGTTAGACCTTAGAAAAACAAAAACAAAGTTCCAGGCACCTATGCGGAAACATGGAGGGCTGCCATGGAGAAATAATCATTTTCAGAAAAAGGAAAATGACTTTTAGTGTTACTTTGAGAGGATTAAGCCAACACAGCCTACTTTTTTTTTTTTTTTTTTTTTCAGGTTCCTGTTGAACAACTTCTTAACCCCCTCCGTCCGTCCATTTGGCTTCACTGACTGGATTAGGTTCATGCACAAGGCCCCTACTCATGCCAGTGGATTGCTTATGACAGGCCCTTATGCAGACACCTTGACTGCCATGAGCAATTACTTTAAATACACAGGAGAGGGCCGGAGTTTGGGCTGACCTGTGGGAGGGTGAGAGGTACTGCAGAGAGGCACTTAGAGAGAGGGAGAGGTGAAAAGGGAGGAAAGAGAAACACCCCACAGATAATTCTAGATTATGTAAAAAAAAAAAAAAAAATGTTCCTGAGTAACACTTAAAGTGTCACAAGTGAAAGGTATTAGTACTCACAGGTTAAGTGGTGGAAGAAAAAAACTGCATGTTGTTTTTCTTAACTTTTAAAATGAGGCGCAGTTCTGCTACAAAATCCGAAGCTGTCATCTGTAATCAGATAGCATTCACATCGCATTCATGCAACCGAATCTGTCTCCACCCCGTGGATCTAACAACCTGTCGCGTTACTAAAACCCATGCACGTCTCTGTTCATTGCTACACTTCAGATAGACTTACCTGTCTGTGCGCCTGACAGTGGCAGAACTGACAGCAGTCCTGATCCCTCCCAGTCTCCTCGGGCCCGGTCTGTCTGTCGATCAGGTTTCATACAGATCTGGACTAGCTCTGTTACACTACAAACCTTGTCCCCCGTTGCTTGGTTTTTGCTGGCTCTGCTCTGTTTCACCTAAAATTAGGGAGGGTCCTCAGACACTGACCGGGCACAACGAGTGCAAAGGGTTCATAGGGTTGTTGATGTTGAGGTATAGTTTGCAACATATATGAAAGACAAGGGCTTGCTTCTTATGAGGCTGTGAAAGGCAGCGGTGCTTTGGGTGGGGTTGAAGTTTTCATACCACATCCATCACTCTGTTAGTGGTTATAAGGTTCAGATGAAAATAGAACTATTTGTGTAGAGGGACATCTTATTTATTAACCTCAGATGTGCTGTGACCAAACTTGCTCGACGATTATAGAGGAAATATTGACGTTAAAGGAAAATTCCAGTTTCTTACTTTACACAGTTTTGGCCATCATTCCTATCTGTAAAATAATATTGCAATCTTTAAGTTTATTGTTGATATATGTCAGTGAAATAACATTGTAACGTTGTAACATGGCAACATTGCTCAAAAAAGAGAGGCCGGACGAGAAGCACGAGCAGTGGGATGATGTTTTACACCGCGTTTTAGACAAAAATAATATTAGCCAGCTTATTTTGAAGAGAAAATAAAGGCAAACTGTTGAAATTGTCCGCTGTTAACATCCATGACAGTTTACAGACCAACTTACAGGTTCTGCTTTGACCTCCTGTAGTCATTTCAGTTCACTTTCAGTTACTGAAAGGGGCTAAACCGCTTACAACAATCTGATTTCTTATTTATTTATTTTAAAAATGGCCAGAGCTTTCCTTGAACTTGGATGAAGGACAAGATGTTTTCTTTTTGTGTGCGAGTGTGTATGCCGTGAGTCAGGGTTGCTATATCTAGTTTTTGGACAGCACTACAAGAGAATATTTGATGATAACATTAGATGTGTGAGAGAATGAAGAAGTGGTGAAGGCCAGAGTTCGTGTGAGGTGAACCAATGCTTTTGCACTTTGTTTCGCTTCTTTTCTCAGCAAACGTCGTTCTCTCTCCTCCACACACACAAACGCGCACACACACACACACACACACACACACACACACATGGTGTAATGACGAGAAGTGTGTGGAACTGCTGAGCTGTTCCACATGTGTAGGGTGCGTCAGATCAAATTAGGCCTCGTTGACAAAGGGCCTTTTACACACAGGTGGATGATGATCGGGGAGGGGGGGGCAGTCAGTCCAAAACCCAGTCAGTCAGCAAACCAACCAGTCAGTAAGTTAATCAGTCAAACTGCCACTCAGACAGCAGCGACGTCAGCTGCGCCATATGTGATGTTTGGACCGGTGGAGTGCGATTTGACAGCTTTTCCTTCCACTCAAACGGCCGTGGATGTCTGGATTTCCTTTTAAAATGTCTCACCGTCATCATCATTATCATTTTTGGAACGTCTTGGACCCTTCACACTATCATGCTTTTGTGATACTCAGCCTTGCGGACTGCAGTTTTTTTGAATGAAACATCAACAAGCTTGGCCTTGACGCGTGCAGTTCACCCCGTCAAATCATAATACACGACCCGAAATCACAACAGCATGTCAACTGGCTGCGTCTGTGGAATGAAAAGTGCAAATCCCAAATGTTTGGGACTGTGTTTACATCTCTTTCCCAAAGTTTATTACATTCTCTCTCCAAGTTGTCACTTTTCATATATGAGCATAAATCCCCTTATGGCAGACACACATAGTCACACACACACACACACGACCCCCTGGGTGCTGGGGTAACCATAATGCAGCTGCAGCAGTGCAGGCTGAGTTATTACGTTTAATCCGCCTAATTGTTGAGTTTCATAGAATGGGACCCAGTCTGCCTTGGAACTAATTCTGTCTGGGCATTCTATTTAATTCGCCACACTGGGCCCTAAGCTCTTCTAAAGGCAGGCTGCCCCCTCGGTTCCCTCCACCCCACCCTTTAAGAATATAAACCCCTTATCTTCTCCTCTCCCTCCCTCTCTTGCATGGCAGAACACTGGGTGACTTGTGCTGGAGAGTGATTTCTCAACAGTCCATAAAACATTCTTCTGACATTTTGGACATCCACTCTAATGAGGCGAGATAATGGGAGCAGAGCTATCATGAGTGGCAAAAAAAAAGCCATGCCAACGGACACTTTTAAACAACAATATGCAAGTTTCACGAAGACATGCGGCAAGGCATGAAATGAATGGAAATTGAGATGCATGTCTTGGATGGCTAAGGAGAGGCGTATTGACAACGTCACGTGTGTAGCCCAAAGCGCAAAAAATACCCGTGTTTTATGACACAAAGGCCTTCTAAAAATAAATCTAGCCTGAAAACCAATCGCGGATGTTGCATGCGTGCGTGGAAGTGTGCGCTCCAGCTGGTGTTTAATCGTTGCCACTGTACCGAAGTGAAACAATGAACTCGGCGTAGCTTAGCTGACGTGGTTGCAGCCTTACCCCAAAACAATGCTTCTTTAACTGGTCAGATTGGTGGGGGGTTGATTGCTTGCTTGCTTGCTTGCTTGCTTGCGTGGCTGAACGGTGATAATCCTCACTCGCAAATCCCATGCGTTTAGTCAAATTATTCCAGGCCTTAAGGCTCCCATTGTGGCCGCTGGCTGGTGTGCTGCTGTCTGAGCCCCCCACAGGGACAACAATGCCACCATTCAAGGCCACTCACTGCTACCGACTGGCAATTTCAGGTGTGAATTGGCTGTGTAGCCAGTGGCTTATATTAAATGACCTGAGACGTGACCTCGGAGGGTAAGAGAGGATAGACAGGGAGGGAAGGGAAGGGAAGAAAAAAGAGTAGGCATTGGGGAAAAGAGAGAGATTATGAGAAAGAGCGGCAGCGCTGCAGTCGTGTCAAGTTCTGTCATCTTTTTTGCTCTGATCGTCTGGCAGAGAGCTGCATTGTTTTGGAAAAGGGATGAAGAGTGAGAGGGAGAGTGGGAATATTTAAGAAAGGTAAAGAATGAGCCCTTTCGGCCTGATATCGTGTCTTCTTTTCCCCTCCACTCCATTACTGCTAAACCTCTCCTCTGTCCTCCCTCCTTCCCCCCAATAATGTGCTTTTAATCATATCTCCTTGGCTGGCTTGCTTGCGTGGGTGAGCGCCGCATCCAGGCCCTTTGATGGGAATCTGCGATGCGCCCAAAAGTCTTTTGAAGTGGCCGGCTGGGGAGCTACATGGGGGATAGCTATGGGGCCGGGAGCTTTGATGTGCCAGGGTCTGGAGAGGCCGGCTGCACGCTGCCCTGCACCGATCTGTCAGTAGCACAGCTGTGCTGCTCGCTGGGGAGCCCCTGCCTCCAACCCTGACTGACTGGTTGGCTGGCTGACTGACCGACTTACTCACCTAGTTGACTGTATACACCATGTACCTGCTGTAATAAGTTCTAGCACTTTAACTTAACTTTGGTAAAGGTTCTTGCAGAAGGTGAGCCGGTCTGTGTCATCTGATGACACTGCGGGTCAGCTTCATATGTACGGCATCACTGCAGTGTATGTGGATTTATTAATATGTTGTTTTGAGTGAATATATCCCTCGAGTTCAAATGAATCCAAGTCCTGCTACAGAGCGTAGAGTTTCATTTTTTTCTTTGCCTCTCCTGTTATTTCCTTTATTTCCTGTCAAGCAGCTCGCGGAGAAAAAATACGTAGTGGACGGCTGTTTTCTGCTCAAAGTCTATGTAAATGTGCCATTGGGAATTTTTCAGTTTGACTATTGCCAAATGGAATCTGTTTTCTCTGCAGCTGCACGAAACCATTAAAAAGAGACCATGTGTTCTAACCTGTTTGGTTTCAGTCGAGCTCAACCTTGGCTCAACTCTCCACCTGGAGAGAGGAGAGCAGTTTCCAAGGCCGAAGCTATTGACACTTAGCTCACTGCACAGCTTTTCTCTCTTACAGAGGGAGGATGCATTAATTGCCTGACTGCAACTGAGAACATTATTTAACGGCACAGATATTTCTTTTATATGCATTACCATCCCACATTTGTTTTTAATGTGATTTGTTTCAATCTTCCATATCATTGCATGTAATAAAGAGTCGTACAGTATGATGAATTGTACAAAGGGTACAGCATTATAATGACAGCCAGAGTCATCTAAATAAAGACTGACTCTCTAGATGCTCTTTATTTTTGCATTAGAAAATCATATACTAGATTTTCCTGATATTATTATGCAACAGTTGCCATCACAGAGTCTTAGCTTCCAGGTGTCTATACGTCGCTCCTACAGTAGTGTGTAACTCCTGCTCCTGAGAGTTGTTGGGAAACTCTAATTTCTTTCCCATTTTTCAGAAGTCAGAAAACACAGCCAGAAGAAATTAATAAGGTGCATGGTCAATTTTAACACTTACACACCAGGGTGTCTAGTATAACTGCACACTGTGTTCTGTACTGTTAGCCACTGAGCCATTTCCTTTGGATTAGTTGGGAAGTGTTTACTGTAATGTCACAGTAGTTGCTGAGGGGAGGGAGGCCATTTCCCCAGTCCAGTCTAGAATTCACACCTGCACACAAGTGACCACAAACCAGCCTCCGAGGTAGCCACATTTATTTAAAAAACAAAACAAACAACTGCTATAGCGACTACTATGATAGTAATGGCATATGGACAAAAGGGTAGATAAATGATGAGAGGCTAATAGGAGAAGTGCCTCTGTAGGAGTCATTTATTCCTGAAGGATTAGCTTGACTGTAATGAAAATGACGATGGTGGATGGCTCTCCAGTGGCAGTTTGTTTGTTGACATTGCCTCTGGATCCTTCCCTCCTCTCAAGGAAGGATCATCCTCAGTTGACCCCCGCTTCAGTGCACATCAGTTAGATTTATGGCTTTTCCTCCTTTCACCTGTGGTAGCAATCTTCTACGACAGGTCAACAGTTAGACACTAAGCAGACGTGACTGACAACAATCACCAATTTTAGTCCCGACCTGTCAGTTTCCGGGTTTAACTGAAAATGCTGCGTGCTGATTTGTTGGTCATTGGTTTGATTTTTAAAACGCGTCGTCTTGCTGGAGCCACGTTTCGATCAGCCGCCAGCGGGTCAGAGAGGTTCAAGGTGTTCCCACAACGCCCTCCACAAGATTGCTTAGAGGGGAGCACAACTGCCGAAAATCTTCCTTCTCACCTTCCGTGTGATACACGCATACCGGAGCCAACTGACTTTAGTCGAAGAGTGCTTCAGATCTTTACAAAGTGTTCTGGCACCGCTCCGACTCATTTCAGGCTGAAGGCAGAATATGAAATATGGACGCAGGTCTCCGCAATTGTTGATGAAAACTCAGTTCTTTTAGTGTCTGGCTCATCAGATGCCCCCAGCATGACCTGCGAGTGCAAACCCGCTATCTTCAACACATCTGTGCCTAGTTAAATGAAGGTTGTATTTTAGGCCTATTATAGTCAAGGAGACAACGCGGCCTGACTGCTAGTTTGACCACTCACCCCTATCTGACTTGCACATGTGGTCAGTCACTATGGCAATGTGCTGAAAAAGACTGCTTCCTGAGACTTTGTTGTGTTTGGGGCTTGGCAGGGCATTGTAACCTAGATATTATTTTTAGTCCGTCAGCGAAGGCCCAGTGTGTGTTGATTTAGGATGTGAGCTGACTGCCTTTTAGTGAGCACACAAACACACATGAACACGCACACACATACATCCCCCTTGAGCACACAAATCCACAGACCTACAGAGCCTGACGATATCAGACTTTTTAAAACTTTGTGATATAATACTGCAAAATCATGCATTGACATTTTGCATCTCTGAAGGCGCGGACATCTGTCAGCCAATCTCGGGTCATTGAAGTCATCATCAGTAGTGACGGTATGAGAAAAAGCTCTCTGTTTCTCTGTTCGTCAGCTGTGTTGTCCCACACCCATCTGTGGCCTTTTATTGCTTTTCTCTCTCTCTCTCTCTTTCTTTCTCCGAGTCCATCTCTCTCTCTCTCTCTCTCCCTGTGGCAGGCAGTAATAAAGGTCTGACAGGCAGAGCGTGAAGGTCATGGTTATTAGATGGTAAAGGCGAGAGCCACAGCTGGGCTGGGCAGGCCTCCTCTCTGGCAAAAGTGATGAGTTGTGTGCGTTTGGACGAGGGGGGGGGGGTTGCTCTTATTTGACACAAAGTTTTTTTTCTTTCCTTAGAGCCACCTGGTTTGGTGAGGGAAAGGCCCCGGGGTCTTTTGATAAAGTGCAGGGTGTGAGTGAGAAGAAGGGGTGGTGATTATGAGCAAGCCAACAAGTTGAAATACTGTCCAAGTGGTGTGTGTGTGTGTGTGTGTTTGTGTACGCGTATGCGAGCTCGTCTGACAGCCCCAAAGGCGTTCACACCTGCTGCTTCTTCAGCTTCTGTGGCCGAGGTTGCGATAACTAAGCTGTGACACATGTAGACACATACACACTTCAATCCCTTTTTGATGAGAAGGTAGCTTTTTAAAAGCCTTAGTGGCTCATATGACTAAAACCAAGCCCCAAGTTTTACGAAAGCTGGGGAAATTCAGATGTAATCAATGTCTTTCAAAGTAGAAAATTGATATTAGCTTGAATTTGAGGCCCTCCCTTTGGCAGCCCAGCAAAGTGAGAACGCACTCCGAGGCTGCATATTCTGAATTTTATTGAAAATGGAGGTCTGTGCGAACAGTCAGCCTATCAAGGATGGTTGCCAAGCTGTTGTGCTTCTTGATCTGACACAGGGATGTACAGTGTTCCTAAACTTGGCTCCCATCGCTACTGGAATCATTGATTGACTGCGATGAATGAAGAATGAAAACATTATTCTGCAAGCATTCATCAAATCACAGCCTTAAATAGATGAGAGAGTATTCGCCGCACCACACTTTAAACAAACTTTACGTGAATGTGGCACCGAGAATTTTTTTTTTTGTTTTAGCTAGCGTAATTTTACACAACGTACACAGTTTGTGTTCTTGGATGCAAAGTGACGTAAAAACTAAAATGTTATTCATAAGGAAATGCTTGCTATTATCACATTTCAACGTTGACCGTACTGAGCTTGTGCAATCAAACAAGAAATATAAAACCGCAGTGTTGAAAATTCATCAAAATAGCAGGTTGTAGCTCTGCCTGAAAAATCTAAAACTTCTCGGTTTTTTGGAAAAGACTTTCTTGTTGATTTATCGCAAAGCAAAACAATTGCTATAACTTGATACCCATATAAGTGGTCTTCACATGGGAGAAAAAGCACAGAGAATCAAACAGAAATGTAATATGTATAGATGGTTTGTCTTATGTCCTCTTTTTATCAAAAAATGTTGTGTTTGGGTGACATCCAGGTTTTCTTATAGCCACTGCCAAAATCCGACTCTTCCAAACCTCAAGTATTCTCAAGTGGGCTTAGAGCTGTTTTGGAAAAAATAGTGCAGAGAGAGAGAGAGCAAAGTGGAGTATCTCCACATAGTAATGATGCATTCAGCAGAGATTGAATCAGCTTGCTTTTCTCTCCACTACCTACACAAATCTCATACTCCGAAAGCCTATCATGTCCCAAAGCGTTCTAGGATGAACTCCTCTCCAACCTCATTTGCATTGATATGAAATTTGGACAAAAATCTGATAAAGGGGGACACCCCTGGGTGATTACAGGGTCACTAGCCAACCATAAAGGAGAATCTCTACAAGCCGCCGCCATGGCCAAGAAAAGAAGCACCGCGTCGGACGAAAACAGGACTCAGACTAGGGCTCATTGTGTCTGCTATCTGTTGCTACACAATGAGCCGTCTCATTCTTTGGTACGGGTGTCAGGAGTTCAGCCTTTATCACCACGACCTGCGTTTGACCCCAGGGTAGAGATGCAGCTGAAGAGGCCTCCGTTGAGGCTGTGGAGACAGAAACACACACCCCCGGGTGCTTCTATTAAGCTCGTCACTCAGGAGGAGCTACGAAAACAACGCTGACACACAGACACACTCATGCACACAACACACGCATACACCTAAACGCACACGCACTTCACAGATCACCCAGCCTCCTCTGCTGATGGCTTATAATCAGAGAGTTTAAGTACATCAGCAGCTACACAGTGATGTGCAGCTGACAACAATGTTTATTATTTGAGTGAGGGTGAAGAGGTGAGGGAGAGGATCAAGAAGGGAGAAAGATAGGGTTTCCACCATGTTTGCAGCTGGAGATCGGGTTGGATTGGAAGTTACTAAAGTCCAAGGTCAAATGACAGTCATCTAAGCGGAGAAACATCTGCTCACGTCCGAGGACTTGTTGAGGCTGACAATCATTTCATATTTTTACACATATAAAGACTTTGGGTCTCATATAATGCAGAGCTACATCAGCAGATTGTGACTGCCTGCATCGTAAACTATGACAATAGAGATGTTTATATATACAGTTATGTTCATAATAATAGCGGCGTGTTTAAAAAGGTGAGTAGACCTCAAAATTCTTCAAATAAATTGTATTTTAATGAACACAAATGCATTGGGGACACTGCACTTTCTATTTCAAAGCAAGGAAACTGGAAAAAGTAATTGAATTTGACAATATTTTACAGAAAGTCAAGAAATATAATAGCAGTGTTGACATCTTTCTTTACAAACTCAAAAATGTACTGTATAAACTAAGAAATGCTTGAAGATTCAACTTTCCTGAGAATCATAAACTAATATTTAGTTGCATAACCACGGTTTCTGATAACTGCTTCACATCTGCGGTACATGGAGTCGACCAACTTCTGGCGCCGGTCAACAGGTATTGCGGCCCAGGACAATTGTACTACGTTCCACAATTCCTCTGCATTTCTTGGTTTTGCCTCATGAACAGCATTTTTTATGTCAGCCCACAAGTTTTCTATGGGATTAAGGTCCGGGATTGTGCTGGCCACTCCATTACTTGAATTCTGTTTGTCTGGAACCATGATTTTGCTCGCTTGCTGGTGTGTTTGGGGTCATTGTCTTGTTGAAACACCCATTTCAAGGGCATTTCCTCTTCAGCATACGGCAACGTGACTTCTTCCAGTATTCTGATGTACTCAAACTGATGCATGATCCCCGGTATGCGATAAATAGGACCAACACCATAGTACGAGAAACATCCCCATATCATGATGCTTGCACCACCATGCTTGAATTCACTGTTTGCAGGACGTCTGACAAACTGTCTGGGGCCCTTAGACCCATAAAGAAAAATCTTACTCTCATCAGTCCACAAAATATTACGCCATTTCTTTTTAGGCCAGTCAATGTGTTCTTTGGCAAATTGTAACCGCTTCAGCACCTGTATTTTTTTTAACAATGGGACTTTGTAGGGGCTTCTTGCCGGTAGCTTGGCTTCACATAGACGTCGTCTGATTGTTACAGTACTCACAGGCAATCTTAGATCTTCTTTGATCCTCCTGGAGCTGATCATTGGCTGAGCCTCTGCCATTTTGGTTATTGTCCGATCCATTCGAATAGTCGTCTTTCTTTTTCTTCCTCGCCTTTCTGGTTTTGGCTGCCATTTTAAAGCGTTTGATATCATTTTAGCTGAACACCCTATCATTTTCTGCCCTTCTTTATAAGTTTTCCCCTCTTTTATTAATTTCTTAATCAAAGAACGCTCTTCTTCTGAACGGTGTCTTGAACGACCCATTTTACTCTGTTTTTCAAGGACAAATGCACAGCCAGCATATGCAGCGTCAGTTGCCTTGATCCTAAAATAAGGGCCACCTGTTTAACACCTATTTTTTTCACATAATCAATGACCTCACTAATTGAACTCGGCACTGTTACTTTTTTAACACGCCCCTGTTACTTCAGTAAATGATTCGGTTTCACAGAATCAGCAGCATGCACGTCACGCCTGTTGGGTCTGTTGGTTTTCTATACCTTTACTAAACCTTCTAGAAACTTACTTGCAGTGTAGAAGTTGAAATTCTAACAAAAACAGCGATTTATCCTGCTAGTGATGTGGGACTGCTATTATTTAGAACACAACTGTATACTAGTACTGATACGATACCTGGGTACCACACTGATAAAGAAGTTCACACGAAAGAGAGACCTTCTGTACTGTACAATGTCAAATAATAAGCCTTTTAAACAGATTTTAAATTCTTAAAATATTTTGAATATATTAAAATAGTTAGCTAAAACTGCACTTAATCCAAGTGTTATTAACCACCCTGACAAATTTGAATGATTAAAAATATTGACAAGTTTATGAAATTAGGTGTTAAAATCGGGTAAAAATGAGCAGTATTCTCAGCTCCAGGACTGTGGGAGCATGTGCGCTGAAGGCGCTGCAGCCAAGTCAAGCGGCAATTTTGAAGTGACTCAAACGTGTCAGATGAGTTCAGAAAATGACATGACTAACTTTGAAACACTGAGCGAGATGGATTGATCTCTATCTCTCTGCTAGGGGTGCAGGGGTATGCTCAGGGTGGCCTCAGCGTGTCATCGAACCACCCTTTAAGGACCGCCCACAAAATCCTGCACTGAAAACTGGTGAAAAACTGCTTCAGCCTCTAACTCCACATTTCAGTAATATATCGTTCAAAGTCTTTTCACATGTTTTGTGTAATGTATTTTGAAAGAAATCTCAGAATTGCATTTGCACAAACTTTAATATTAACAATGTATGAAGTAAGTAATGTGAGAGGGGTCAGTCACTGTGAGAAAACCCCCTTTGAAGCATTTTTGCTTCTTTTAGCACATTGTTTTGGTTTTGTGGCTTCAGACTCTGCTCTCATCAACCTGTTTTTAGCAGCAGTAGGCAGCTTTTTTCCATATAAACTTATTGTACACTCTATGTGTACACTCTGCTCAGCACAAAACAAGAGACAGACAAAGCTAGTGACTGGCTTGTGAAAATAGTGGAAGATTTAGTAGCTTATGTGCCAGATATTTCCATCAAGGGTTGGTGCAGACCGATCTAGACAGATCTAAAAGGATTGGGAAAATTGGACTCAGGTGGTCAGAAACGCAACTCCAAACGAATACTAATGTGTCTCTGCTGGATGTTTAAATATGCCAACTTGTTTGCCGTAGCAACTGTGTAAGGCAATAATATTTCAATGTTGCGTTTCAGCCTGTTCCATTTTCCCCCCGAGCAGCCGAAAAAACACCTGATTGCAGCTTTAAATCAAGAACTGTCTAATTAAGACATAAGCCTGTGTATAATTTCTCATCCAGAACTGTGCGTACACACAGCAGCACCATCATCATCACAGCAACACAGTCATTATCATCCTCATCACTGTCATCATTTTAGCTGTCATCGGGTGAACCACTAATTTTTTTGTCAGTATGAATTACCCAGATCTCAACCTAACCCCAACATTATAAAGTGTTATTCTTCCATAGGCAAGAACCCCGCCCCACCCAGCTCTTACACTCACACGACACACACACACACGAGCCCTCGACGAGGAAAACACTCTTGTTTGATTTCCACTGGTTTCGGAACAGATTAAACACTAGTGCTCGGGTCTCGGGTCAGCACCGCTGCTCATACTGTACAAACATCCCACATCCGTCTGAGGGCAGGGCGGACCTGCTGTCAGTCACAAAGGGTGGAAAACATTTACAGTCACGTCATTTGGTCGCCCAGCAGGAGCTTATGGACACACACATGTCAGCTTCACCTTCACACACACTCATACAAAACAGTACGAATGCCGGGCCGCTGTGTGATTTTGGTGTCAGCGGTGGTCTCATCACTTAACATGTATACTAATCAGCCTTCCTTTGTGATCAGGTAGGTTAGTGATCAGTGTTTCGTTTGATGTTCGGTGAGCTGTTTCTCTCCTTTGATCAGCTCCCGTCTGGAGCTGTCAGGTGAAGGTGAAACCAGTGAGAGATGAACTGCACCCAGCAGCCACTGACATCGACAGGTGGCTGGTTGCAGCTGTTTCAGTTTTACACCTCACATCTCTACGGTCTCTCTGTTTGTATGTTAAAAGAGTTCAAGCAGGACACGGGAAACTGTCATTTCACTCGCTTTTCTCTGTTCGCTGTCTTTCTACATTTCCTTCATCGGGTCGTATATTTCATCTAGTTGTTTCACTTGTTTTTCTCATTCTCGCTTTCTGGCTTTATCTCATCATCTCGTTATTTGTCTTCTCCTAAATTGAGTTCTTTTCACCTCACTTCACATTACATGTGAGAAAAACAGCTGCGCGTGTTGGATGTGGTCGCGTGTCGGTTTCTGTTTGTGTGAGCACAAACTCGTTGTTAATTCTTGGGTGAGTGTGTGCGCTCATAATCTGTGTTGTGCGCAGTGATGTGTTTCAGCTTCTACAGTATGTGTGTCAGCCAGCTGTGGAGATAAGCAGGTTAAAGCACCTTTGCGCACTTCTCTTAAACAGGAAGTGGATAACTGTGGTGGGGCAGAGTACCAGCATCAAAAACAAATTGCCACATGAAACAACCTTTGTTCTGCCAGTTGTATCTTTTATTTGTCAGCATATCTAGAATTTAGAGAATATTCATCATGCTTCTGATGTTTCTGAACGTAGAAAAATGTTACATTTTTGTAAAAAATTGTGTAGATTTCTGGACCTTAGATTGAAGCATGATTTAAATTCGCACATGGCTGATTTTGGAGGCTCTAGCAGCAGTTGCAAAAGATGCGACTTGTTTTACCTGTCTGGAGTTCATTTTCTTGAGTGTGTCTTGGTTTGACAGTAATATTGTCTTCTTTGCATTCCCTGTTGACACAACAGCCATGCACACCTCCATCACACTCCAGCTCTTGTCTCTTAGTGTAAAGTCGGGAGAGGAAAACCAACACACAGTCCCAACTCTGCCAATCCACTCCCCTCCTCTCGTTTCGGCGTCGCTAGGCAGCCCGCTTTTTTCGGCACCCTCTTTCTCTTCCTCCTTTTCGTACATCTGAAAGGGGTCAATGCCTCTGCATGATGGAACCACAGGGCTAAAAGTCTTTGGGCCAGACACTGGAGGAGTCCACTACTAATTGCTCTCAGCGAATCCCCAACCATTGTCCTCCACTGGGATTCAATTTGAATTTGAATGGAGGTAGCTAGCTGGTGCTGAGAGTGTAAGGTACACAAATGACTGTCACTGGGAATGGATAGCAGCGCTACAGGGATTGTGAACTTGTCCCCTAAATAAGCACTGTTGGCTTTTTGGCTCTGCATAAGTTACGGTGTGTTTGCACTAGCATAAGCGCCATATTGATGTACGCTTGGCTGAAGGAGTATTGGGATTGAATGGGAGATGTTTTGGGGTGGACATTTTGTCAAGAGGATTTCTTTTTGGCTTTGATGGAGGGGTGCTAAGTTGTTCCTTGCCCTTTTGCAGCATCACATTACGTCATTAGACACATTAGGCGTACAGAGAGATTGAGAAAAATAATTAGGAGGCCAAAGCTGTTCCACTTGACATTCATACTTTTTTTTTTTTTAATTGTTAAAGCTATTTGCCTTTCTCTTCACCTGTGACTGCTAGGACACAATAAGACAAGTTCAAGTTGCCCCTCAAGTGCAAAAGCTAAGTCAATACATCCAAAAGAAAGATGGAAAGACAGTGAGACAGACTGGGCCAGGTCTGCTTCAACAGACAGACAGACAGCTGAACAAATTGCCAGACCTCCCCCTCCCCGCAGTTCACTTGTTCCTTCTCTATAGAAGCGAGGGTCCTGGTCCGTGTCCCCCTCTTCTCCTGCCCCACTAGTGGTTAATTGAGCCCCTGCCAGGCCTCGCCCTTTTATTGCCTTCATTTGTCAAAGCCTGCAGGCCTCAATGGTGCCAGAGACCTTATACAAATGAGGAGCCTCCTCGTCTCTCCATCTCTCTCCATCCCTCCATCCCTTTATCGCTCTCTCCATCCCCGAGAGCAAACAGGTCTGACCCAGGGCTGCTCAGGGCAAACAGTGGCTCAACAAAGGCAGTGGCTCATTCGGGGGGTGTGGGCAGTTGGCTGATGTTCACCCTGACACCTCCAAGGTCAGTGCCGTTAAATCTCGCCGCGGCACATGTGATGAGCTTACCTTGTGGCATCTGCATCTTCTGCTCTCCCGAATATTGGAGCAAAAAAGGCCACAGACTGAAACACATGCATGCTAAAAACAGCATCGTGGTTTTGTTGTGGATTAGTCCACAGGCCTTGTAGACTTCTAACTGGGGGACAGGTGTACAGTGGGAGGTATTGTACAGTGCCAGAGTCTGTCCAGTGTGAGGCTGTCATCAGCACATGTGCTGCTGCCATCCCGTGGCCTGCATACTGCAGATAAGAGCAGCCATTCAGTCGGGCAGCAAGTCATTCACTATAGTCATCTTTGTTTGCCCAGGCCAGAGACAGACCTGTAACGTACAGAGAAGGACATGGGAGGGGGCCGGAGCTCTTACAGGCAGAACAAAATACAAGGAAGAATGACAGAATGAAGGAAACGCCAAATGAAAGAGTCGGTGCAGTGCCATATGGAATCAGGAACACAGGAGACTGTTTGTCTGAGCTACGTGTGTCGGCTGCCACACGCACCATATCAGATTAACGCAAAATTAGAATTAGAATTGAAGTTGGCGCAGACTTTCATAAGGCCATGGCTGCCTGCTTCTTTGTTCCTTTTCATAGACACCATTACTGTCTAAAAGGCTACTGATTTCTGACATGAGTCCTCCTGTTCTGGTGTGAGGGAGACGTGTAAAACTCAGCCATACAGCGTGAACACATTTTGTGAGCTTACGCGTTTGCAAGCTTTGGTGAAACTTCATTGACTATGTAAAAGGTGTCACCTAACGGAGAGAGCAAGTTAAGAAAGTGGGCAAAACAAAGATATGCTGTTTGAATCAAACATTCAGCAACACCAAAATGTCTCCTTTAGTAAGAGTAAAAGCATTTAATAACCACACACATTCATTTCTGCCGTGCAATGTCAAATAGAAATAGTTCAAATGAATGGCGCATTTTACGTACAAACGAAAATAACATGAATCAAAAAGAGACGGCGGTTTAGCCAGCTGCGTATAGTGCTGCAATTAGCGGCTAAACTGGCTTACCAGTCTGTTTGCGGGTGGTATGATACACTTTGCCGGGAACCATCGGCTACAGATGACTGGTAATATTTGCACTCCAGGGCAACTGAAACTGAGTCACCACGGTGCAGTTTCACTGTGATCGGAGTTGTACTCACACTTTTACTCCTGTATCGGTGTAAAAAGGAGTGCTAGTTTCTTGGGCAGTCCCAAACTTTCTTTCAAGTCAGACATGTACTGATATGAAGTGGTTCTTCGGTCGTGGATTGCTCTCTGTTTTAATTTAGTACTGCGTTAATAGAAGCATCATTTTTTCGTATATATTTGTAGATAGCACAAAGACTTCCCCCTTCACTTAAACACACATTTTATCACACTAAAATATAGTTTTTTACATTTTTTTTCTTTACTAAAAGTAGATGCCTAGGGAGCATTTAGTTGATAATGGCATAGTAACAGTAGAAACAACTCAGTATTTGACTGTCAATAGGAAAATGTCGATTGCTTTGCCAGTATTTTTATATTTAAGAGATGAATGCCTCTGTAAGTACAGTTAATATAACTGATTGACCTCACATCCATAATAATAATGTTAAAATGTTCCCAGAATTTTATTATGGCCTCTTTATTTTACCCCAAAGCAACTCCAAATCGCCGCGTTTTCTTCCAGCTAACTGTTATTACTTCGAAACTCAACACAGTTCAGAGTCTGAGCAGAGAGGAATCCACTGGAAACGATAAAGTAATGTAGCCGTTACAATGGTGTTGAAACGGGGACAAACTGCTTCAGACGTTAAAGCATCTGGCTTTCAGCTTACCACATTCTAGATTTAAGTTCATCCTCTCGTGCATCATCACCCCTTGATGTTTGTTTTTCTAGATTGCCTGAGAGAGACACTGCGTCATGCGCGGCT
The DNA here is from genome assembly GCA_036365135.1 of Miichthys miiuy. Lineage (NCBI taxonomy): Eukaryota > Metazoa > Chordata > Actinopteri > Sciaenidae > Miichthys > Miichthys miiuy. The sequence goes on along the minus strand of CM071610.1, from coordinate 5,864,098 downwards.
GTCTTTTATATGGGTGACCCACCCTCAGTGTTTTTTGAAGTTCAAGTTCATCACCAGGATCCTGAAAGTTCATGTCCAAGTGCACAAAACGCTGTGATGTTCTCGCGGTCGTAACACTCGAAGCGTTCGAATGAGACAGGCGTCAAGACACATTTTGGGTGTGTGGGTGTGATTGTGGTGGACGGGGGAACAACAGACACTTAATAAGTAGAAAAAAATGCACTTGAACTTAATACTTTAGTATTATTATTAGTATAAAATGCAAAACATGTGTTTGTACTGTATACTTCCTCTTTCATGACTAAAAATAAGCTTGTTTAGGCAACAGTGTTTCCCCGTTCTTTGCTTTCAAACTGTCCTGAAGACATAAATGAGTGCACAAGCCTGCAAACATAACATCTCTATCTGGATATGTTGCATATTGTTCGTGGGAGTGTGTTAGATTGCGTCTGTGCACATGCGTCGTCATATGTATTTGTATTCATGTGTGTTTGCTCATGTGTCTGCTCCACCCACTGGGGTGCCATGCCCCGGTGCAGGGGTCTTTGTTGTGAGCGCGGAGCCATGAGTCAGGCCTGTGGGAACAAGCCCAGCTTCTCTCTTCTCTCTCCCACGCTTTCACACTCATCCCATCCTGTGTACCTCTGCTTCACCCCTGTTGATGGGGAGGTGGTGTGTAGTGAACACGGCCGTGGAAAAACTCACACACACATGTGTAAGGGTCATCAGACCCTGAGAAAAAGAATGTGCGTGTGATTGTATGTGTATATGCATCCGCCCCCTTGACTCATGGTTATTCTTGCTGCTGTTGCCTATTAAAAACCCTGCCTAACATGAAGCTAACTGATGTTTGGTTTAACACAGATTACATGTAGACGGAGATTAAAGGTTAAACAGAAAAAGACACAAAGGTATTCATCAACTCCCTACATTCTCTGCATCTTATATATATTTTACAAATTGTAGATCTTCTCTGAACCAACGTGAAAACTTGTGTAAGCTTGGTTTGCTGCTGGTCACTTGTTACATGTATGTTTATAGTATATTTTAATATATCTGGTGTCAAGTAAATGATCAGGAATACCAAATGCAGACAATATCAAAGAGGGATGTGTAGTCTTATCAGCTATTTTGTGTTTATGGATGTGATAAGGTGGCCTTAACTATGGCCCTATCTGTAGTCATGATCCCACCTATAATAATGTGCATCTCCTTTCTGAGTCATCCCTGACTGCAAGCTCATTTTTAGACGAACAGACCAGCCTCAAACTATCAAATTGCCTGCTCGCCGGATCAAATCATCCATAAGTCAAAAGGTCTAAGCTAGTTTAGTACCCTGTCTCCCATGAAGTCTTGCCAGTGTCGTATTTATTCTCCCAGTCTCAGTCTGGCAGTACCCAGTGATCCCAATCCAGTGGGTGCCATCTGGCTGGCTGTGCCCCAGTCAAAGAGCTCATTCGGGGGGTTAACTTAGCAGCAGCAGAGCGACGGGGGAGGGTGCGAGGGGCAGAACCAGGCAGCCAGGCCAGACCCAGGCCAGGGGGCTTTGAAGCCCCTCACCTTAGCTCACAGACAGGGGGCCTGGGCCAACCAGCCAGAGCCAGAGAGAGAGAAAGAGAGAGAGAGAAGGGCCTTTATCAGCAAGCCCGAGTACAATTGTGGTTGCAGTGTGGGAGTTGGGGGAGTTAACTCTTTGTATAGATGAATGGATGAATAGAAGAGGAGGGCTGAAACACTAGCATCTCCCCCTTCTCACTAACCCCATGCTGAATCTCTGTATGTTTTAGGTCGGCCATCTCGGGGCCCCAGGGCCCCTCTCCATGGACAGACCGACAGATACCATCAATTACCAAGGCCAGCCCCTGGCCACCATATGGCCGGTGGCTGTATAGGAAAAGAGCCTGTTCACTTCACAGCACCAGCCCTGCATATGCTGCAAGCCAACTAACAGAGATGCTGTGCAAATCGTGTGTGTCTCTGTACATGTGTGTGTATTATGTGCATAGGTTTGTCTAGTGTTACAGGGTGGCCTAAGTGTCAGGGGGTCAGGATTGAGTTACAGGATAGAGTTATACCTGTGTGTGTGTGTGATGTGTGTGTGTGTGTGTTTGGGTCTGTAGTGGGTCTCTCTTTGTGGGGACCAAATTGAGTTTCAGACTTTAAAAGTGAGGACATTTTAGGAAGAAGTGAGGACGTTTTTGCTGCTTCAAAGTGCCATCTGAGGGTGTGGTGGGTTAGACTCAGGTTTAGAGTAAAGATTAAAATCAGGTCTAGGTAGTTTTAGGATGGATACACTCTTCTTGTTACATCTAAAATTTCAAAACTAATATTCCAGTCTGAGTTAAGGCCTCACTATTGTCCCTGCACCAAACCGCGTGGCACCTTGTCACTGTGCACTCACACACGTGGGATTGTCGCGCTTAGCGCTGATAAATGCAGGAAAATGCGCACATGATAACACCACGTTAAAGCTGTTTACATGGGTTGGCATGTGTGCAGTTTTTATGAGCCACTCATCAATTAACCGTTAAGGAGAGGTACACGTATCAGGTTGTTTGTCACAAGTACATAATGGGTACGTGAGAGCAGTGCAGAGGGTTGAGACACAAAATCTTTCAGATCTTTTAGCATAAACTCCCTTTTTATGTTTTCAGGACAGCGTTTCCTTGCTCCTGCGTCACGTGTAGTCACGCGTAGGTTCTCGAAATTGCCGGTCAGGACAGAGATTTGGCTAACTCAGTCTGTTTGTAACGTATTAGCTTTGACTGAACTTAATAATATATATATATTTTTTTTTTTTTGCACAGAGCTAGGACTGTGGATTTTGTCCTGTATTTCATTTAACACTTTTAACCTCCCCATATGGGGATGACAGTCAATCAGAACACACGATTAGACACCTGTGAACCAGACTCTGGAAATTCATATTTTCCAAAACAAAAGCACGTACAGTAAAGAAGCGACAGTCACTGTGCACTCCAAACTCCTTGAAAAGGACAAATCTTCTCAAACGCGTTGTAATTTAATAAGACGTGTCTGTTTGAAATCAAACTGCAAGTGGAAAAGAAATCTTACTCTTGCCGGTCCGCCTCCACTCAATACATGCCCATTAACAAAAAACACATTGCCCTATGGGGGAGGGAGGGAGGTTAAGGGAGAGAGCGAGCAAGAGAGAGAGAGAGAGAGAGAGAGAGATGTTTCTGTTTGATATATAATGTGAGAAAGAGCCAACAGCAAAACAAGGAAACATCTGGGTGATTAATCTTTTGGGAGGGAGGAAAACAGGGAGGCAAATAGTACCAGCCAGAATAGGCACACATACTTACACACACACACACACACGGTAAAATATGCACACACATGCACGCACAAACAGCTGGGAGCCAGAGACAGTGATCCATGTGAGTCACGATCCTCATTAATATTATATCAAAGCCTCTTTGATTAAGGCTCTGGTTGCACTAGTTAGTTGCAAACATTTAAAGGAAACTTTAACCGGTTTTTGCGACCTGCTTTTTCCTCGAAGTACTCACGGACACCATTTACTCAAGTGTCTTTTGATGGTAGGCTTTAAGTCTTTAATTCCAGAGAAAGTGTTGTTTTTGATTTTTTTTTTTCAACTTCTGCCCGAGACGCTTTTACTGGGAACATGTGCTCTTCTCATTCATTCAGTAACACACATTCACACTTAAGGAGCCGCCCCGGTACAACCACAGCAGTTACACTTTTTGCCACTGTGCCACTTTTTTTACTCTACTAGAGCAGCTGCGGGCAAAGTACCTTGTCTAAGGAAGGGAAAGTGTTACTCATTCACTTTCCCCCACCCAAATTATGCCTTTCTTAGCATTTAAACCACAGGCCTACTTATCACAAGCCTGCCTCCCTAACCTCTCTGACCTCTCTCTAATCTACCTTTGTGTTACTGCCACATCACACAAGGTTGGAGCTGCTTTTTGGGACTGGTTTTAATTTATAGTGGTTATTATTTTTTACATTTTATATGCTTTTTTTTTTTTTTTAGTGCATAGTATCAGTGTAGCTTGCATTATTTTTTTTTATTTTTACATTTTTAGTGTGAATCTAGAAAGCATTTGTTCAGCATATGTTTACATAAATGAACCTGTATACTAAAATTTTATTACATTTCTTTACAGCATTGCTATATACAGGTTATTGCAACACAGCTGTAGTGTTCAGTTGCGCAATAGACCCTTTTTCATTCCCTCAGGCTCCGGGCTATGAATCCTCGAGGCAGGACAGGGCACTGCTGTTTACTTTAGCTGAAGCTGACTTACAGTTACATTAAGAGGCTGCAGCATAACAACCCAAGTGGGGATGAGTTGAAACTAGTACATTTTTGCTGCCGCACGACCTGATGAGATGGACAGATAGACAGGGAACATCTGTTAAGCTGAGCTTATGTGCACTCGTAAGCACAAACACACACATGCACTTATACACCCACCGGGGCCTCAACAAGAGGTCTGATCCTATCGTAGTAACTGCAGGTGTCCTGTGATAGGCACACAGACTGACAACACATGACCAGACCACACACACACATACACATAATATACACCAATGACGTTAATGCTCCGAAAGCGCGTAGCCCATCTCACGCATAGTTGGTACTGTGACACTGTGACCAGCCCATATTGGCACCATCTGTTGTTCAGAGGGAACTCATTGTACCACTCGCAATCATTTAACATGGAAATCACTGCCATTTTAGCAATATCTCCGTATCAAGATGAGCTTTGTGTACCCATTGAGCTGACCGAGTTTCCCATTTGGGATTTGCTTGTTTACGAATGAGTGTGGGGTGAAAGTGGTTGGAGCAGTTGGCGCCCGGAGTATGTTTCCGGCCGAGGAAACATACTCCGGAGGCCGAGGCCAAGGTTGCCGACTTGCTGGTTGCTTTGCCGGACTGGGAGCATAAGTTTTGGTTGATTCCCAGAATGCATCTAGGAGAGGCAGTTAGAGGTTCAATATATGAATTTACAATTCATCAATTTATAGTTGATCGTATGCCTCGTTTGCACACTAGTAAAGTTAGGCTGCTCACTTTATATTCTTACATTTTTCACATGCCAGTGCTCAAACTTGTGCTTCATTCAGAGTCGTTTGAGGGTGAAGTAATGTGTATTCATTCATCCTGCTCTGTTTGGTTGGTGTCAACATTTTGGGCACTTATTTGCCTGATCTGATCAGACAGCACTCCTGGTACTTGTTCTGGTGCCGCTTCGGTAGTAGTGGACTAGATGAAAAATGAGAAACAGTATCCTGAAGTGTTTAAGGAGTGCCCAGTGACACGTACTATGAGTTTGGCCAGTCCTCGGAGCATGCAATATCAGGGGACGGTGCAAAGAATTGTACCATGCACAAAGCCACAATTAACCCGTGAGTTAGTCCGAGTGAGTGTCCCCTGCGTGTGAAAGTACGGACTAATACATGCAATCTTTAATATTCAAATTTATGTTAACGGTGACTGGTGGCCAGGGTACCGATTAGGACACTTTCTTTATGAGGGCCTCTGTGCCTGGAGCTGGGCCATCAAGGAACTGAAGGGAGCTGTCCACTCTCTCTAGGTTATATAACCCAAGCTATTCTTGTAGTCTATGGGCTCCATCTCCCCTGGCTTATGTACTTAATTTAGTTTTGTCTTAGTAAGTCCTAACCATGTTTCCCTGCTAACATTTTTGTTACATTTGCTAAACATAATATTTCCTCTCTTTTAATCTCTTGTGCGTGCTTCTTTTATTTGCTATGGTCCTCCAGCTGAGCCATAGCACTGTGCATGTGTTTATCAAAGACGAATATACAGAAAAACAGACTTAAATCGTCTGCCACTGATTGACAGTATATGATCAGTTTTCTTTCCTTGCACACATGTACGCGTGCACACACGCACACACACACACACACACACAAACAAACACACACTCATTGCTCTGTTAGTGGTGGCGTTGGGCCAGTCTGAAGTCCCGGCTGCGGTCCCATTGTGCTGGGGTTTTCCACTCAGACACACTGGCATTGGAGGGCCCCGCCAGCCTCATGTGAACTCTCCTACACAACCAGAATGCACACACGGACAAGCGTTTACGCACATGCACACGTGCACACATGCACGCATGCACTACACAATGTACTACAGAGGTTTACACAAAGTATAATTAGAAAAAGCACCTAACAAAACACATGTACAGAGGCAGGAAGTGCAGTCAGTGGCTCTTGGCTGCCAGTTCAAACCTCTCCTGTTCGTCATGAGACCAGATCTTTTATGAATGTCCTCGCTCCAATTCAGTGGATGTAGAGTGACAGACAGGCTGCCCACTCCAGTGGAAAGGGCATCTGTAGTGTGTGTCTGTGTGTTGGAATGTGTGTGTAAAGCTTAATCCAGGATGTGCCTCCTCTCCAAAGAGTAGTGCTCAAGAAGGATTGAGTACGGTAATAGTTTAGTCAGGTCTTACATCTAAATGCATCTATTCTGGTCAAATGTTTGCATTCATTTAATGCATTTTATACATTTTTACATAACTTTTATTTTATTATAAATATGAGTAATGTTTTATTTTATTTCAAGAATAATTAAAGTGTGTTTTTCTGTTATTTGATGTAGAAATTATGAATAGACTGTGCTGTGTTTGATTTGTTTTTGTCTGACTTCTTTAGTAGCTGGATAATCAGTTTTAGGAATACTTGAATTAACAACTAAAATTCATGTGTGTGTGTATATATATATATACTTCATGTTAAGTTGGGAATACACTGACATGACAGCTTATTGATGGCTGATCCTAAAGACTGTCTGCACTGTCTGAAAAATCATGGCAGGTCACATAGTCAGTGCTGGTTATGTTAAAGTTTGCAGGAATTTATGATTTGAACATCTACTTTGAGCTAATTAATGTCAGAATTTATTGTCATGTCCAAAATGATACCCATCCACAGCTTCTATTTAAACCTGACATACAGTAAGTGGCACTATTTCTTTGCTTCTTCATTATTCTCATACTCATTATGACCATCGTTACCATTGTCAATACTGCCACCAGTGTTTCTGTTGTTATCGTAGTCAATCCCTAACCAGTTCCAACCAGAAGCTGCACTTAGTAGCTGCAATAACTCTCCCACAGCCAGCGAGGTGGAAACAGTGGATGTGGACCTGAAATCCCTACTTCCCCTCCTCATTCCCATACCGCTTTCTGTCCCATTCCTGTTGTGGGGACAAAAAGGAATCCATCCGGTCACACGCTGTGCAAAACCACGCAGTTAGGTCAAGGGGATCGTTGCTGGCTGCGACTATGCCACATTGTTATCACTGGATAATCCCCTCTGAGAGGAGGTCTGTTATTGTGTGAGTGACACTGCAGATGATCTTTATACATTATGGCTCCGCATAACCTGCTAGGTTAGTTAGAGCACGCCGCAACTCACATCTCATCCACAAACAATCACATTTGGAAGTTGCTTAGACTTGATGTAGTATTTAAATGCAAATCTGAAAATGCATGAAGCTTTGGACTAAAAAAGCAGCTTCCCCAGAGGTTGTTGTCCTGGCCTAATGAACAACTATCAGGCTGGTATCACAGGAACACACTGAGCTGAAAGGGACATACCTTACAAGACTGACAGATTTATAAGCAGGTGCTAATCTGTCAAGTGACAGATCTTGACGTCTATTCAAAGAGAAGCAGGCAGGCAATGAAAGGACTTAAAAACAGGCGAAATTCGTGCTTTCCTTCCTGACTTGGCTTGCACATGTGCTGTTTCATTCTGGATAATCTGCAATTTATCTAAGGCTTATTTTGGTCAGACCAGAGCATTGCAGGCTGGTAGTGATGAAGGCATGCATACAGTTTCTTTCTCAGTCTGCACGAGGCTGTACTTTAGCTATTTGTTATTTTGTCCTTCCTGATGCTCATTCTTCCAGTGCTATCTGCCAGTGGTGGAAAGAAAGCACAGTTTCTCGAGCACTGTACAATTTTTGCTTTACTTACGACTAGTTTAATTTTCTGCCTCTATTTACATACATTCTACTATAATTCAGCAGCACATAATGTACTTAGCCACTGCTTTTTTTTCTCTTATTATCACTTAAGATAAGTTCTGATAGGATCCCCGAGGAAAATTTACAATCAGAATCAGAATCAAGTTTATTGCCTAGTAGCTTTTCACATACCAGGAATTTGACTTTACATTAAGTAAAAGTATAAGAAAGATAACACAAATCAAGTATTAAAAATATAAACAATATAAATATGTATAAAATATGTTTTAAACTGAGAAGAGCTGAGCAGTGTGTGAAGTAATATAAAAGTACACATGAGGTAAGCTGAGCAGTGTGTTAGGTAACTAAAATTAGCTCCACCTTTTGCCAGTAACCCAAAAATGTAACATATATTATATAAGTAAACAAGTATACTTTGATATTAATCTTCTTTGGACTACAGTTTGAATGCAGTTTTACTTGTAACATAGTATTTCCATGCTGTGGCATGACTACTTTTACTTAAGTGGAAGATGTGCGTACGTTCCACCACAGCTATCTGGTACTCTAATATTAATAACAACACATTTTCGTTATGGCAGTGACAGCTTTGCATTAAAGATGTGACAAAAATCAAGTTGTATGGGATATTCCATGTGTGGATGAGGGTGAAAGCATTAACATAACTCCAAACAAAAGGACACGGCATGACATCGTGATGCACACACGCAGACAAAAGGAAATGTTGGTATTATGGTGGTTATTTTAAACAGTTTCAGCAGGAGATGCGACAGTGAGAGAGGTTCGAGCTCCGTGGGCCCCATCGCGACAGACGAAGAGAGAAGGATCCATATCATCGTCCATATCAAATGAGGCTCCCCTGGGTTTGTTGTTTTAAATAAATCCCCGCTCTTCCTATCCCAGTCACAACACTCCCACTGCTGCAGCCCTGTGTGTGTGTGTGTGCGAGTGTGTGAGAACATGTGAGCTACCACCAACAGTAGACTATGTTTGTGAGTGTGTGTGTGTTAAATCAGTTTCTAGCAACAAAGTGGGAGAGATGCACTTATGACTGTTTGTTTTAGAGCAGTTCAGAGTTCAGTTGGATGGATCCCAAAATAACATCACAGTGATGTTTGTATCCATTCAGTTTGTTTTGATCCAGAGCTGCGCTGATGTAAAATCTTCCTCAAATGACTCGATCTCGTGTTTTTCACAACCCTTTCAGCGGGTGTCATCTCACTGTCGAGCGTTTATCAAACATATATTTCTCTAAATGCTCATCTTCCATAACCGTGCCTCTAAACCGACTAACCAAAGGGTGCTTATAATGTCTCGGCTAATTAGCATCAAACTAAACTAGCATGAACGCTTCAGTTCCAATGCAAATTCCCTTTCCTGGGTCTTGCCCTGGGAGATTGTACTACGTGGCCAGAGTGAGCGAACCAAAGCAAAGCCACACATGTCTTGCATTTGGACATTAAAGCCGACTATTATAAGATTAAATCAGGGACTTGTGATATATTCGGTTCAAATCTCAGCTCCCACCAGCCCCAGTCACGCAGAGGGAACCTTCAAACTGATATTATGTTCAGTTTTTGCCAAAGTTTCACAATCAACCACAATGAAAATGAAGTGAGGGAAGGTGTTTTGTCTCAGAACTGTGGCTCAGATATACAGTGCATGCACCACGGGGAAGATTCAGCTCGTCGTAGACCTATAGATAAAGCTTTAGCACTACCCTGCTTTCATATAGCACACAAATACCCACACATGCATATTTGTGTTTGTTTGGAAATGCTGCCTGTAGCTCTAACTCTCTGCTAACAGCATCGACCTTTCGTCTTTTGTTCCGTGGGTTGCGGCCGAGAGGCCAGCAGGAACTTGACTGGCGGGCAAATTAAACCGTTTAATTGTTTTAAAAGCATAAATATGCCATCATGTGTGATGAATTATCATAAAAAAATGGGCCTCGAGCAGCATTGTGATATTGGATATTAATGTTGTTCTTTGCACCTTCTCCCTCCACTGACAAGCCTGGGCCTTGTAAAAAGCCTTTTTTTTATTATTTTTTATTATGTAGCGAGTATCGTTACATGTACAATAAAAATCAAAAGGAGGGGACAGAAACCTGCAACATGTTAAAGAAAGACAAAATAAAGTCTGAATGAGTAAGTGCTTATGCGTTATTAGCGTGAGTGTATTTTTTTTTTTGTCTCTCGTGTCTTATCCATGCAAACATCTCAAGTTGCCTTCCCTGTACCAAACCTCCTGGTGCCTTTTTCCATCTGTAGATATGGTCTGCAGTGTGTGTGTGTGTGTGTGTTTGGCAGAGTGGGAGCTCCCCATGTCCCTATCCTGTGAGCCTGTTAGGTGATGAATGACCTTCAGGCCCACTAGTGACAACTCCAGCTCCTAATGACTAACTGGCTGACTGACTGGTCTTAATGGAGGACCTGCAGAGCTCTGAGAAGGCATGGCACTCATACACACACATGCACACACACACACACACACAGGAGGTTCCACGTGGAGTTAATTGTGACATGTATCCTTGCATTAAACAGAACACACACACACACACGCAGAAACACACACTATTATGGTACACATTACACATTCTGAAAGGGTGGGAATGTATTTTTTTCTGTCCCCGGTGAAAGAGACACATGACAGAAGTTGTTCCTATTTATCACCGACACAGGGTATGATTGTATCAGATTACTCAGCCAAAGCCCTGATGTTTGGGAGGCAACAAGCCATATTTTCCTTTCCAGCTTTGAGTCCTATTAGGCCCTTCCAAAGTAGTTGGAGCGGGTGGCTGGGGTGGAGGGGGTAGGAAGAGGGAGAGAGATGGATACAGAGAGAAGGAAAAGGAGAGGCTGAAAGGAGTAGAGAGGAAAAGAAGGAAAGGAATAAACTGAGAACGCAAGAGAAGGAGGAGGAGGAGGAGGAACACTCCCATTACTGCCTTCAGTCAGCCAACTGGGCTCAGTCCAGTTGCTAGGGGTTCTGGAAAAAGAAGCCATCATCTGCAAACCATCATCCAGTGTCCACACTTGGACCTGCTTTCAGCACCTGTCACCCATCCCGTCAGTGTGACAAACTCAAATAAACATCCAAAATTAATCACACCATTACAACTGAACCCAACAGCTATCTTCCTCTTGCTTTTCCTTTAACAACACTTTCTTAAAAAAGACTAAAAACATCATCCCCAACAGAGCAGCTGTGGGATTTCTGCCCCCACTTGATTTTTTTTTTTTTTTTCCTTCCGTTCCTTCATTTATGTTTAATTGTTACGAGGCACATGTGTGTTCATACGCAAAGCTGTCAAAAGTTTGGGTGCGGTTTACAAGCTAGTTAGTCACGGTGCAGCGAGGGAGGGCAGCGCGGTTGGTTGTTTCATTGCTGGGTTCCTCCCAACGTCTTTTTTACACCGTGATGCAGTTTTTCAGCCCGCTCGTGTTCTTTATTGACAGCTGTCTTCAGGCGCCCGCATGCTACGACGTGATTTGCTTATTTAAATTAGTCCAGTGCCAACTTTACACATGGCAGCTGCTGTAAGATGCAAAGAATGAGGCCAACATGTAAATGTGAGCTGAACACTGTTCCTCAACACACTCTGTGATGGAGCTGTTGAAGTATCTAGTAGGTGAGCATGAAATGCAACCACAATGCAACCACTCCAAAACAAACCGAGCATATTCAAAAGCTAAAGGGAAAAAGTATGACACTCAATCATGGTGTTCAGCTGAATTCATTGATTTGCCCTCAAGTGAGAAAAAAAAGTGTATTTCTGAACAAAAGTGTGTGATCGTTTTTGGTTATATTATTACATCATAAGTTTTATTTTTTCAAGTAATCAAGGTCATTTATTTGTCATACAACACAGAGTTGTATCACGTTGTCCCTTCAGGCTACACACACATATAGAACATATATAGAATATGTACACAAATATTACATTTAAACGAGAATAAAATATAATAAATAATAATATTTTTTATTCATATACATGTATACTTTAATGTAAATTTGCACCTGGGGGAAACAGCAGCCAGAGAATGTTGATGATGAGGTGAAAAAAAAAAAGAAGGAGCTACTGGCTGCTTGCTCACAGCGCCGTCACCATTTTTGTAATGTAAGCTAACGATGTGACCCCAGGGAGGGCAATGTCGGTCTGTGGGTTGGTTGGTCAGTCCACCACTTTGACCCTGACCTAAATAGTGGTCAGGGAGGCCCTTCAGTCTATACATGCACTTTGTGTCCTCATATTGTGGTGTAAAACAATGCCAGTGGGCCGCATACCCTTCCACCTAGGTCTTTCTATTTTATCACGAGTTCCTGCCGCGGGCCCTGAGGTTGATTATGGCGAAAAGTAAGCAGTCAGACGAAGTCTTCTTGTTACTGGTGGCTCCGCTGCCTCTTGGGTGGCGAGCTAGCAGGGGGAGTGCTCAGATTTGTAGTTGTAGAGTAAGGCAGCTACTTTTTACAAAGTCGGCAAACCACTTAATCTTTCTTGGCCATCTACAGTGCAGAACCTAAAATACTTCCACAGACTGCTTCTCAGATGTTTCAGAGTTACGATTACCTGATTAGCTCGCGAGTGTCCTCTTCTATTTTTATTTCTTAGCTTAGTTTGCTGATAATAATGGCGAACTTTAAGAATGTCCTCTGCTGAACGACAAGACAATCTGCCTCAGTCAGCCTGCGGTGCTTTTAGACTCGTTACAGTTTGAGTATTTTATTTGTAAAGTGACAGCCCTAGTGCAGATATTTCAGTGTCCACTGGATGACTGTAATGACTCTCACATGCTAGATGACGCCAGCGAACATGGTGAACATTAAATCTGCCAAACATCAGCATGTTAGCACTGAAAACATGCAGATGTTTGCATCAGGATCCACTGTACTCAAGTACAGTCTTACAGCTCCAAAAGGTTAGCTTTATACATGTGTGGTCATTCATTTCAGCATCCTTAAAAAAGTCAACCTTTGATTTAGAAAAAAAATTCAACACTTGAACCAGTGACAGCCTCGAAAGCAAGGAGAATCTTGACAAAGACAAACTAAAAGTTGGAGCTTCACTAAACCAGCTCTGCTGACATGAGGAAGATGCCGGGAAAGTGAGGTTAATCTCCTCCACATTTTCTCCTCCAAAAAAAGAAAACAAACAAAAAAAAAAGAGGAAATTTTTTACATTTTCAACCTTATTTTGGCTGTCTTAGTTCCTGTTGGACTCTGACACGGATTGGATCTGTCTCATCCTTGACTGATAGCAAGAAATTCTCACACGAAGGGAACTGAAGAGGAAATGAGCTGCTTCAATATCCATTCCACCTCCATTGAGTTAGAGCAGTCCTTTGTGTAGACGAATGCCAGCTCCAAAACTACAAGGAGTCCAGAATAAAGAAAACTCTGAGGTCAACATTTCTGCTGGCAAGGGGAGCAGGGAGGCTGTGCAGCACGACTGTGTGTTGACCGAATGCAGGCTATGCATATAATTTTTAGGCCGATTTGTTGTTTTTAGTCGTTGAAAACCAAAACAAAGTTTCTCTGCAGTAGGGTCTATTATAGGCTGGAGCTCGTCTCTAGCTGATCATCTTCTTTTTATGACCCCAGAACATTCTCCTTTCTGTTTGAATGTAGAATTGTATTTACATTTTATGCTGTTTGGATGGAAAAACACACTAAAAGCATGTTATAAAGCCTAAACGTGGGCCAAGAACTTACTGAGTGTAGTCGTGTGCTTGTCTCTTATTGTCTCTATATATTGCATTGTATTCTATTGTGAATCATTTTTCCATGCACGGCTGTTTCCATGGTTTTACTGCGTTGCAGGTGTGTTTATGGTGCAGCAGGTGCTGCTGGCTGCCATGCTGTGCAGTGAGGGAGGGAGGGTGTCATGGCCAATATACGAGGGAAAGAACCTCTCACACATGGCACCGGTATTGTAGGCCTCTGGAAAATCCATTTAAACACTCACACAGCACAGCCCGACACACACTCACAGCGATCGCTGCACAGACATGCACATAAGTCACATAAATACACAAGTGCACACATGAAGAAAAGACACATGTGGACACAAGGAGAAGGGAGTTTTTTTCTTTTCTTAGACTGCACCTCAAATACTGGCCTGGTTAATACATGAAAAATGTGCCAAAGGAAGAAAGTCCAAGTGAGTGTAAGCGTGCGTGAAAATCAAAATAGCCTCCATCATCTGTTTACATTTGGAATAACTTCTTTCTGCGCAACTTAACGTGTCGAATTCTCATCGTTCACTGTGAATGACGGATGAACTGTTTGTAAGTTGTTTTGTGTGCACTTACATATTTATTTAACTCTTGTTGATATGGTAATATCCATCTGTCGTTGCATCAGACACAGCATGCACAGCTCTTTCTCTTTCAGTCAGTGTCAAGGTCACTGCAGTTACAGTTTTCTGTCCTCTGTAGGGGGCACTGTCCCTCTTCTTCCTTCCCTCCCTCCTTCCCTTCCTCTATCTTGTTTTGTTTTGTCAATTCATAACTCCTCTTGCTCTCTTTTTGTTCCACCTATATATCACCATGTCCTCATTCTTAAGTTTTCTATTCCTTTTTTTTTTTTTGTCTGCCATTCACTAACACAGTCCACCACTGGTCACTGTACATACTGTCAGACTACACTATGTAAACAGTGGAGGTGTTTGTGTCTGCATGGCCAGAGGCCTTTCTTTCTCACTAGTTACAGCTAGCTAGACAGTGGGATGTATGAGCATGTCTCAGTGACATACGGGGGTCATGAGGGTTGCCTGAAAATGGCAACAGTGCAACCTTTGCAACTCCTCCCCTCCCCATCCACTAACACACACACACTTACGTCTTCCGAGTGTGAACCCCGGGTCTATTTTCCTCGAGCAGTATTGTTGACCCCACTCTTGGCTGTTGTGTCTCCCGCTCAAATAAATCCCCTGCTCGTTATCGCAGAGCAACAAATATTTACGTCTGCCCTAAATCTCGGAGAAACATTCTCATGGCCTCCCCGATTGGTTATGTCATCCACATGCTCGCCGTGCCAGCACGAGTTCATTTTTAGTCATGAATCATTGTCCAGTAACAACCAATAAGACGTCTTTATTGACTCCCCTTTGTGCCCATGAGGCTTGTGTGTAATTACTATATTTACGTCCCGGTGGATGGAGCCAGGCTGGCGATCACCTGGGTAGCTACACAGGTATTCCTGTCGTACTGTGTAATTTTCATTATATACCAGGGGCAAGCTAAATATTTGCATTCCACCACAGGACGAGCCTCCCCCACAAAATGCAAACTCTCCCACCGTATAAAACGTCCAACGGCTCTTCTCACGGGCCTCTGAGAAATCTTGAGGTGTTTGTGGCCCCCGACCTGCCATTACACCATCGGGTGATATCATAGTTTAGGGTTTATGCGAGAGGATGGAAACAAAATGGCTTGGCGGTGTACTCGTACACGTACGTGTGTGTGCTCCCATCATGTGTCAGGTGTAGCTGACAACTCCACACAGAGGAGGGGAAGAGAGTCACTTCCTCCTTGGACTTTGATGTCGAGACTCATTTCCTGTCGTCACAGTACTCGAAAGACTGGGGAAGAAGGGAGGGAAAAAACATGTTCTTTTGAATGGACTGCCTTTATTTTGGCTAGAGGCCTTTCTCATTACATGCTGAATAGTGATTGTGCCAGTAGGGATTGTGCGAGCTTCAAACTCATCAAAGTTGGAGAGACTTCCATATTTCGGTAATGTTTTTCCAGGGTTAATTTTACGGATGACTACTGTGACATGGGAAAATATTACGTTTCAGAACAAATGAGTGCTCATTGCACTCAATCTCTTTTTTTTTTTTTTTGCAGTATCATTTGTGAGGCACACATCTCCGGAGGACTCAAGGAAGACCAACTTCTACATTTGTAACCGGCCTGTAACAAATATCGAAGCCGAGAATCTTTAACTGGCCCCCGGGGATCAAACCAGAACATTTTGTTATTGTTTTCAGAGAGGAAATAATCCGTTAACAGTAGGATGCGCTCCGCTGGCTGCCTTATTTATTTCTTTTCAGAAGCAATTAGAGTCCGTTAATTAAGCCCATGAAACGCGGGGAGAAGTTTGGCTCCAGGCGTAGCCATGGCACTCAACCTGGCACATTTCTAGGAAATGAAATGGTGAAGTTTAATCATTCATTGGAAATGGAAAAGGCTTGTCAGCAGGGGAGACCTGGTCTTAATCTGTGAGGGGAATACATTTAAGTTGTGTTTTGCCGTAAAGGAAAGCTGCTTGGGTAACATTATTCATGCAGCAGATTATTCTAAATTGAAATGTGAAATGAAAACATCAAGGCGTATAAGGGTAGATTTGGTTACCATTTCCTGAGAACGTTCATCAAGTCAAAAATACCATATATGATAAACGATACCACCTTTCCGATAGAGAAAAAAATACAGGGCTTTGGGTGTCTCATAAGTAAACGGAAAAAATATCCAGTAAGGCTGTGCGGCTTGTCTAGTGCAACAAGATTTAATTCTAAGTTCACATAACACTTACCAGTCTTGTGATCACTGTGTGATCGAGCTTGATGTCTAGCCGACCAGGTGACAGATGTTAGGGAGTCTATGCCCGTCTCTTGACAATGAGCTGTCAGCACTGCAGTTGTCACAACCCTCGGCAAAAACACACCCCGAAAGCCTACAGAGCTGCTGAAACTCCGAAATGTCAGCGTGTGTGCTCGTCCATATGTGTTTGTGTCAGTGTGTTGTTGTGTTTTTACCAGTACGTCGTCTGCATGCTTTTTTTTTTTCCGGTGTATTGCTAACACATGTGTGCATGCATTAATAATGTACTGCACATATGGAAGCACGTTTGAGTATGCAGCCGTATGTGTTAAAGGATGTATTTTTGTGTGTGTGGCTGTATGTGTGTGTGTGTCTGTGTGTGTGTGTGGACTTGTCTAGGGATCAGCACACCTGTAGGTGGGTGTTCATTACAGCAGGCCTGAGTGATGGCTTGGCCTATGGGAGGCCCTTGTTCATTGTCATCTCCCTTCACTTAATTAGCCCTCACTCACAGGTCAGAGGAGACCACTGAAGGCCCCCTTGTGTGTTTGTGCGCACATACACACACACACACACACACACTCCCATGCATATGTTTAGGATTGAGCTTTGTGCTTGATATGGTGCCAGGGGGATACACAAGTGCACACACACACTCACACACACTGTATCTACACCTAACCTTATCACCAAACCACCTGTGCATAATTTTAAGAGATTAGACTGGCACAGGCTGGCCCTTGTTTCGTTGATACGTTGAAATTACACCTCAGTAGTTGTTCAGAAACAGCAGCGTGGAACCAAATGTCTCTCTGTTTCCATCTCTATCGGGGACTTTCACTCCAGGAGATTAGAAGTTGACCCATTACTGGAAATGCTGTAAGCAGGCCTCATTGTTGTGAAATAACACTGAGCTCCACTGCAAAAAATGCTAAAGGCTAAATATATACAGTACTGTACCATGAAGAGCAATTTTCATCACTGACAAACGTGTTGTTAGCTTCCCTCCTCGCCTGAAAGACTTCTCCTGTGTTAGTTCTCCACGCCATTGCGCTGATGCAGAGATAGATTCACACACAGGTATTCCTGATTAGGAATAAACCGCGCGCAAAAAAAAAAAAAAAGTCTCGATCGGACATTTTTTGTAGTGTAGATGCCTGTGCAGGTCGTTCTCTGTGGCGTGTGTGCTGAAGTTAAGCTGCTTATTAAATGACATCGCTATACCCCACCTTGGGCCCGGACCCACTTGGCCTCCAGCGAGAGAGAGAGAGAGAGAGAGGGAAAAAAACAGAAAAAAAACAGAGCGCGAACGTGAAATAGGAGTAGCAGCCGAGGAGAAACGAGAGGGAAGAGAAGGTGTACAGTATTTCTTTAGAGGGAAAGGATATAAAAAAGAAAAACAAATGAGTTTATGAAACTGAGTGCGGTCGAGGGTGTGGACTTTGTGTATTTTCAGTATGAGCGTTTGTGTGTAATGTGACTAAAAGAGAAACATAATCACGCTCATTCACGTCATGCTCGAATATGACCATTCAAGCATCTTTTCTCAGAAATGTTTTTGAAATACAGAGACCGCAAAAACACTACTACACTTCCATAACTGCAGTATGATTGTAACTCGTGAAATGAATAACCGATACGGTGCAAATTTCTGCAGAAGAGTCTTCATTGCAACGCATGAAGTTTATACAGTTTTGTGTATTTACTCTTTGTGCTCTCCCTCGGTAATTTGATTTTATCATGCAGAAAAGAGCAGAAAGATTGCAGGGGGGAGTAGTAGGTACTCCCAGCTAATAACATTTAATTTGGTGGAGTCAGTAGTATTTCTGCTCTTTGCTCCTTAACTTACACCCATCCACTCCCCTCCAACTGCCGCTTACATGTGTTCTGGCATCGCTCCGGGGGCCTGGGGGTAGTAGAAGACGGGGAAGAGGAGGAGGAGGTAGAGGAGGAGGTAGAGGAGGAGGAGTGGGTGGGTGTGTAGGGCAGGGCGGACTCCTTTCGCTCCTCTTCCCTTCCCTCTTTTTCGGACCTGTCAGGCAGGCGGCCAGGGAGTAATGTGGAAATGTGGCTGGCTGGCGTCGACTTGATTAAGTCTGCGCACGTGTCTCTGCAGAGAGGAGACCCCAGGCTTAATCACCCCTAGCCCTGACACTCTCCTCCTCCTCCTCCTCTCCTGTCTCTCTCTCTTTTTCTCTCCATATATCTCTTTTTTCTTTCTTTCTCTCTGTCCTCCCTCTCCTCTGCTGCCGCTCCTTCTCACTCCTCCCACTCAGAGGCTGAAGGCAAGGTTTTTTTTTTTTTCCCCTCTTCCCTCTCTGAGCACCCCCCTTTTTTCTTCTTTTTTTTTGCTGATTTTCGTTTTTCAGCGCTTTTTTCCCCGCTCTCCTCGCTCCCTGTGTGTAACTGACTTTTCTTTTGTTTGTGAAGCCCTTCTTTCACTCTCTTTATCTTGCACTTTTCTCCCACTGCCCTTTCTCTCGCTCTCTCCCTTTTCTTGCACCACTCCCTCCACCACCACCCCCTTTTCTTTCTATGTGCATGTGTTCAAGGCCGTCTTTTTTTTTTTTTTTTTGTGAGAGAATGTGTATCCTTATCTGCGAGTGGAGCGTTGAATACACATATGAGCTTTTTGTGTGTGTTTGTATGCGTGAGGCTGTGCTTCCCATAGCGCTGCAGTGTGCACCATGCAGGGGTGGACAAGAACCTCTCTTGACAGCTCCAGGCTACCTCACCTCCTGCATGGAGAGGATTTCATGTAATAAAAATGTCCTCCCTCCTGGGCTGGCTTTAGGCCAACTATAGCACATACAAGAGTTTGAGATCCTACACACAGTCACATGCTGGGTTCGTCTGAGCTTTTACATTTACCTATGAACATGATGAGTTTGTTTTTACAACAAATGGATTAAGATGGAGTGGAGTAATATCACAGCAGGCTCAGGCTGAGGCAAGTTGTAGTTTATGATTTAAATGACCATAACAGAATATTTGAATTTGATTTTAAATAGATTTCCACCATTCAAACATCTAGTATTTATATTATAGGAAGTATTTTCTCATTTCCTTTTCCCGTCAGTGCACATTTCACCCAAAAAAAAAAAATCTCAAAAATAGCAGCATGGATGGCTCATGTTCTTTCCAATATTTCAAGACTGTTTCTCAGAATTTCTGTATTTTTCGGACACTTTGCGGGAACAAATGGCTGTAAATGCTGTGGTGACAGCTGGCCTCGCTGGCCTTTTGTGTGGTGACGATGCCGGCATGCAAAATCAGAGCTGTAGTAAATTTCTTTGTTGTAAGCTGACTTTATCCAAAATTGTACAGGGCACAATCCCAAGCTTCGGCCGAGCTCATACAACATTTTAAAACTCGGTGGTTGTTTTTTTGTTTTGTTTTGTTTTTTAACAAAATGCCTCTTTGGACTTGGTTTCTCATCCTTGTAACAAACTTTTTACCTAAAAAAAAAAAAAAAACATATTTTTTTTGCACTGATGATTCAAACTGCATCAACTGCCATTCGCCAAACACAGCCTGTGCACAAAAGACTTTTTTTTAATTTCAGATCCCAGCCTGACGTAACTCCTCCCACTTCACTAATCTATAGGTGTGGGCACACGCACACAGTCACACAACGTAAACTGTAGACGCTTACTGCGCTACAGTAATGACAATGGCAGCGCAGCGCTTTAATTATTCCAATTTTCTCCACAATCTCGTAACTTTGAAGTGGTGAGCAAGTATAGCAGTCTGTATCAACAGATGAAAAGCTTGAAATCTCACGTTATTCTTATCCAAAGTATATCTCTCTTGCCTGTTTGGAAATCTGGAGGTCAGTGGCAAACTGTGAATGACAGTTTGTTTTAGGGAGTCGGGGAAGGGCACGCAAGGCGAGAGATCCCTAAGCCGGGATGGCACAGTGCAGCGGGCTTTCCAAAAGCAACATGCCCAGTCATCATTTCACTTGCACACACAGAGATAGACAAGACAGTGAATTTTGCCAAGACACATGCAAACACTCATATTCAGATGAAGAAATACACACAGAGGCACACACACACACACACAGAAAGAGAGACTGATGCCTGCACCTTTTGCAGTGCTGGCTACCTCTACAGTGAGTCAGCAGGGTGAACGTGGCACCAGCAGCAGCAGCAGCAGCAGCAGCAGCAGCAGCAGAACCGGCAGATGCAGGGCCTTTGCTCCATCCATCACATGCTGTCGTTATCCCAGTGTGCTAAATGATTCTATTAGCGCGTCACGCTGGCCCCTCAAAGCTCCCACTGTTCCCACCTCCACAATGTGGTTCCAGCAATCCAACCCATGCGTTGATAATTTGCCCTGAAAAATTGGCCGGGGACAAGCATCCAATTATGGCTTTGCACCCCGTTCCCAGCGCCTCGTTTCAGATAACCGCTCTCATAACCGAGCTCTTTGAAAAACAAGATGAATCTGGCACTTCTTCATAATCTTTCCCCCTTCTTTCGTTTTCTTGTTTGGTCTGCGTCTTGTTTCTCTTTATTCTTTATTCTCTCATTTCTGTTTGATGTCAACATTGTTGACACAATCGCTCAGTGTTGTATCACGCCGATGATAGGTGAAGCATGTTGACAGATATCAGCTGATCTCAAGTTAGTTTAGTATTATGACAAATAAATGCCTCTGAAGTTCAGGCTGTCATTTAATGCTCCGGGCTCTGAGCCAACACGTCTGTTTTTCCTGTCTGTCAGTGCGGAGTAGCATTGGAAATCATTTTTCATCATATTCATTTCCCTGGCTTGCAGACCGCGTTGTGTTATTAGGTCAATGTTGTTATATTACGGTAATATTACATCAGTTACAACAAATTGTGCATGATTCTCTGTATCTGTATTTGTGCACTAACATTTGGCCCAAAGTTTAGACTCAATTGACTTAACTCTGCAGGATTATTTGACATATTATTACTTTAACTTATTACTCTAATAGGACATATATATATTGTCCAGCATTTTGTTTGGATTTGGAGTTTAGTTTTACCTTCTGGGCTTTTAAATTGGACACTCAGTTCACTGTGTTCTGTTGGCAGCCGCTCTTGTTTTTCGACATTGTCCCAAATGTTCTGCCTATTGTTTGTTCTCCCACTCAAATTAAATTTCATGTCTTTTGGAGAACAATCTCAATTTCGGCCAATCTCACTGCTCTCCGGTGTAGAACTTGGAAAAATAACAAATGGACTCCGAACCAGACCAGGAACTATATTTTAAACAACATTCAGACATGTTCAAGCCATTAAAAATCGTTGAAAATATAGACATGTAATGCAAGCGATGGGTTTGAAAGTTGTGTTACAATCTATTACCCATTTACATCATATTCACACAACACAGAAAAACAGTTTAAATTAAACATACTGAGTCAAAATCCTGAAATGACATCTCCAGGTTTTACTGTACGATATCTGCACGGCCCCAGTGACTCAAATATAATTCAGATGCAGTGGAAACAGCTGTCTGACAGCATTTAAATGACACGCAAAACAGTGCTGATGCAAAAAGGAAAAAAAAAAGAAGAAGTGTTGAACCAAAAGCGTATCATTTTTTCGAGGAGCTTAAGAGCAGTGATACAGGCCCATAATTTCCCCCCCCCCGACACACTCCCCTCTCACTTCTCATCTCACCGGAGAACATTAGGAGGGTCAATTTGACCAATCATAGACCCTGCTGCACCCACCGGGCCCTCTGATCATCTTTCCACCTCCTCCTGGGCCCGTGAACTCTCAGTGTACAGTCATCTGATCCCACTATAGCAGCAAGCAAAAGAAGCAGTTCCTGACCTGGACTGCTTACACACTCCAAAGAGGTGGGATCATAGCCCGTAGCTAGCCTTTTAAAATGTAATGTAATGTTCACTTGTTCTCTATGCGCATAAACAAGAACTGATACGGACATACATTTGTTCCAGTCACGCGACACCACACCGTGCTCAGCTTATCCCACCAAAAACTTAAGAGTGACCCTTGACTGTTGACCGGGTTGGGTTAATGTAAGTGTTTTGTTACTATTTAACAACGCCTGTGGGGAATAGGGAGCCACTGTAACAGCAAATAGTCAAAAGGGTATACTCAGTTCCACAAATTTAGAATTTAACTTTGCTAAAGTCAAGTTTCAGGTCTTCATAAGAAAATTACAAGTCAAACTGTTAAATCACAGCTTATTGAGACCAGTTTGTCTCAATATACAGCCCCCTCCACTCAAAAACGCCTTTTTACTTTTTGCTTTTTCCTTCACTGCGATGTTTGACCTTTGCTGCGCAGACTGATGTATCAGTGCTTTTCACGTTCGTCTGCAGAAAGGGGGAAAGTTTCTGTGCACTCACTACTTTGGAAGCCAGTAAACAACCTACACAAGTGTGATACTGACTCTCGAATCACTCGGTGCATGTGCGCTGAGAACGGACTTGTTGTAGGAGACATCTTGTGTCCAGCAGTGTCATGTGTCCGGCAGATCCCAATAAAGGAGGAGATGGTGTCATTTTATTTTTCATCAATAACTAGATAATTGAAGTAATTTGTGGCTAAACCATACATGATCAGACAGAAATTATTATTCAAAGTATTTTTTTTTTATGTCTTTGTTTGACCCGCCTGCTGTTTCTTGTTTATTTCATATTGTAGACTTGCGTGTCTTGCTTTGAAGTCTCACATCTCATTAAGTCTTTTGGCAGTGAAGTCTCGAAGTAAATCAAGTTTCACAGACATCACATCTTTAGTGAAGTCCCAAGTACTCATTTCTGTGATGTAAGCTGAGTCCTGTGAAGTCTGCAGGCCTGGTAATAGACACTCTAATCTGCTCCTGCTACCTTCTGGTTGCACGATTGGATAATCTGAAAATGATTCTGAAAAGACTCAGCAAACAGTGGAAAAAAAGAAACATGTGATCATAATCATATATCACTAGTGGAGGGTTAAGAAGTAGTAGTGCCAGTGATACAAGCCCATTCTGCTTTTCTCAGCTTTCCCGTCTCTCTGTCTGCCTGTGTGTTTGGACTGCTTGTGTAATTACCGTCCAGGCAGGGACAGACCTGGAGACAGAGGCAGGGTGCTAATTGTACGGTGGACCAGGAACGGAAGCTATTAAAGCAAGTCTGCAAAGACGTTCTCAGTCTCATCTGCTGCCATAAATCCCTCCTCTCCACTACGACCTACTACTGTCACCATTACTGCTCCTTCATCTCTCTCTCTCTGAAATTGGGGGAGTTTAAATATTTAAACTTCGTCGTACAGAGGAATGCATTTGCTGGGCATAATACTATTTTGTTGTTTTTATTAGCTTGCCTCTAATCTTTTATCGCTGTGAAATGAAAACCAAACTAAACCAGGGATAAACAGACTGACCTGGTTGTTCATTAGCCGATCTGTGCCCACTAATTTCCTCCCCACGTTTTGAAAGTAGCTCGCAGCGTTGTGTTTGGCCAGACGTCTCAGACTCTATCCCTCTCCTCCGCTCGAAATGGACTCAAAAGGCGGTGAACGCGCCGAGATGAAAGCGCCGAGCGGGTTTAACAATATATGCTTCCTTTAGGATTTGGACTGAGAGGCTGCACAAACTGATGGAGGAGGAAAAATGCTTTCTTTATGCTTCCTCTCACATACACAAACAGACATACAGCAATCGGCGTTGTCCGTTAGGGAGGTCAACCAGGCGTCCCGTAGCTAAAAGCAGGAACAAAAAAGCTCGAAAGGCCTAATTAAACAGCAGCCTTTAATGTCAGTCAGCCCCCGACTGTAGCCCCAACCACCCATGAATGAAAGAATAATGCTCTTTTGAAAAGGAACAAGGTTTTATAATCTAAACCGATTGGCTTATGAAAAGGGAAGCCCCTTAGCTAAAAAGGCCCACAGGTCACCCTCCATCTCTTCCTTTCTCTCCTTCTCTTCTTCTTCGCTCTCCCTTCTCTTCTTCTTCTCTGTCCTCCCGCTGAGTCCATAACCAGGGTTAAGCCAGGCTGAACGCAGGCAGGTCTGTGGCTGCCACCTCCAGCAGGGGCAAGGGCGTGGTGCTGCTAATTGTCCTTGGACACACACATATACACACACACACACACAGAGACAAAAAAAAAGCACAGATGAACAGCCATGTGTGTTGGCATGACCAACGACTTGTGCTCATGTGCTTGGATTATCAGAGAGCTATGAAAGAAGGACAGCCAATTTAATTTAATCCAAAAATGGTTGCCGTTGTGGGACAAAGAGCCGAGAGGAGGGGGTCGGCTTGGGTGCAGGGGGGGGGGCCTCCGTGCCAGGGGTTATCCTCGGAAAATGATTGGAGAAATTCAAGAATCCAGCGTGTAACCCCCCCCCCTACCCAACCTCACCTCACCGCTACCCACCCACCCCAAAAACTCCCCACCCCACCCAGGCGAGTGGACCCCGACTGGCAGCAATAAATAGATTCTTTCTCTAACATGCCTAATCCTGCTAAACAGCAACAAATCCTATTAGGCCATGAATTATAAATCCTTCTTCGCCACCTCACCCCCCCCACGTCCCCCCCACTGGAGAAACCCAATCGCCTCCCTGTCTTCGTAACATGCACGCGCATACCCACATGCATGCAAACACACTAAAACCTTAAGAATGTTGGTCCAAACAGGGAGGAATCGT
Organism: Miichthys miiuy; assembly: GCA_036365135.1. Lineage (NCBI taxonomy): Eukaryota > Metazoa > Chordata > Actinopteri > Sciaenidae > Miichthys > Miichthys miiuy. The sequence goes on along the minus strand of CM071610.1, from coordinate 5,838,894 downwards.
CGGTGTTGGATGTTAATGCATTGGTATGTATGTCTACGTGTGTGCCCGCTTGCTTTCATGCATACTGGATGCCGGCGCATGCGGCCCCTCGCAAAGCTTCCTTCTCTCCACATGTCACTCTGGACCGAGCCGAGTATTTATACAAACGCATGCGCAAACAGGGATAATCTCGCACACACACTAGGGTCAGAAATTAAAGAGGCAAAGTAATGCTCTTAATAAGGAGTTATAATATAATATTTCACATTCAAATGTCAGGCGTCTCGACTGCAGTTGATTCGTGGGAGCTTAAAACTGACACAGCTTGAAAATGCGCAATGAGCAAACAGGGGTGGAGGGTTAATAACACTCACTGTGGATGTATCATATATATATATAAAAAAAAACAGATGGCAAAGTGCGTCAAGGGAGAGAATATTGTTACTTTTCAGGGAAGCTGACACGTATTGCTGGGAAACGGGACACTGGCTTATCTCAAATAGTTCAAAAGTCAGCCAGCGGTGATGTGTGTTAAGATATGCCAGAGTTCAGGCAGGAGAAACAATGGGTGAGGATGTTTTGACGGTGGCCTTAAACCAGGATTAGAGTTTATAGCTATGCTAACAGATGAGCGAGGCTGTAATGCTCATTGGTTGACCAGTCGACACAAAACGTCCTTAAAAACAGATTTAGGAGACAAGATGCCCTCTGAAAAGAAAACTTTTACCCCCGATACACTCACTAACATGCATGCCAACATTACTGACGCACCTTAGGCTAAACACTTAGACTAGGTCTGGCACCAAAGAGGGGGTCATTAACCCCCGAATCTGTCCGACTCTCTAATTAGGCTCACTTTGAAGAATAGTTACAACCGTGTCCTTCACTTGAGGCTACACCTTAGGCCTGGAACATGAAGCCTCAGAACCTGAATTAGTCTGGTCACGTCTATGAGGTAGGCCACTGTCCCAAACTCTTTGACTGCTCCTAGTTTGATGGCAGGAATAGGAAGGGCATATCTCAAGGGCATCGGCTGTAGGATTCATGAGTGTATAAATGAATATTTAAAGTGTAGAAAAAACATCAACATTCCATGTGAGAACCCGTGGAAACTATCACAATCCTTAAAGTACTTACAATTATACTTTTTGTCTGTATTTTACACGTCTATCTTAGTTCCTTGTGGTCTTCATACCCTAGTGAACTGGAAACCTCCTCGCCCAAATCTTTAGTTAATTTGGCAGTTAGAGTCGTGTCAGGAAGAGTTCACCAGTCATTAGTCTACTTGTTAGATGTGCACTCCTCTCCAATCTTCTCTCCGCGTGGTGGGAAAGAGCCGTGTCTGTCTTTGTTCTCTTCAAATAATGACATGTTGTGAGGCTCGGGCTCATTAACATTAAACATGGGTGGGACTTGAGGTCACCGGGATGTTGAACATCTCTCTAGAGGTATGTGGCGACAGTGTATCTGTGTATATATGCGATTAGACTATACAGAGATACTTCGCACGCGCAACGTAGGATCTAATGAGGTTAAACCCAAGTATATGAAGCTGCACCGTGTGAAAAAGAATGTGTGAGGCAAATTAAAGCGTGCATGTAGACACAAAAACGTCCTCCTCTCACAGTATGCAGTGTGTTTGTGATAGAAGTGCAGGAGGTAATGCGGGTGATAGCAAACCTACAGTATCTCTGGCCTCTCTCCCTCTCTCTCTGTATGTCTCTCTGTGGCCACACACATCAAACGTGGCTCGCTCCCTCTGTTCTCTCTTTGTCATCAGCTCTTAATGGGCACTGAGCTTTGATGTGGTTCGGTCGCCGCTTTTGTCTCCGGCGTGTCTTGATCAGTGTCTATTGATCTGGTGGGGACATGAAAACAACCGGAGCAGACACACAGGGAGTGGAGACGGGCGGGGGGGTGATACTATTGTATCAGAAGCCATATTTAACCAGCTGCTTGTGATGCAGAGAGTCTTTCAGGACGTGTGAGAAAAGAGAAAGTCGGAGTTGTCTAAGAGCAGAATCATAAACACACACCTTTAAAAAAAAATAAAGGTTCCTACAGCGGTTCTTCGTGGTGATACCATGGGGGAATATTTTCAGATCTGCAAGGAACTTTTTTTACCTATTTAGTGTAAAAAGTATTCGTCCCTGAGTTCATTCAAGGTGCAAATTCTGATCATTTGAATTAAAATGTTGAATTTAAATGCAACCATTTGGTAAATTACTCTTAAAAAGTCATTCATATTACTTTATAGACGTTATTATCACATTACTAATTGCTCTCTCTACAAAGTAGTTGTAGAAAAAGTTCGGCTTACAATTAGATACGGCACCACAACAGTCATTTATAGCGTAGGCAAATAGCAGCCATATTAGCCATTATCAAACTGTCACACTGTTACAAAACCACTTAAAGAACCAGTAATCAGTGCTCTAAAGAACCTTTAAAAGGATTATTAAACATAATACCAAAAGTGCTGTAATCGTTAAATAACTCTTGTTTGCATTCAGTTCTCCAAAGAACTGTGAACAGCAAAAGAAAAAAAAAAAAGGTTTTGAAAGATGGCAAGGTTCTTCAAGGAACTCAAGGAGCTCCAGAGCACTTAACTCGTTTGTCTTACAGCGTATGCAAATGAGCAAAAAATAAATAGTGCGTTTGGCTCTATAGAAACACAGCATAGGTCATCTTTATTATCTTTGGTACTAACTTCCCACTAGACAAACCCTTACAGGAGAACCAACACGGCATCATTCCTTGCGTCGAAGCCCATTCATTTAAAAACCCTCACTGAGTGGGGAAACTTGGTTGTTATAGTGTCTTAGCATCGCGCCTTTATAATTCTTAACACCACGGCATGCCATCACTTTCAGATCAAACATTCCTGAAAGAATGTAGTCATCTTATCCCCCAAAGATGTGATAAAAGGATGTCTGTTTTTGAGGAGAACAGAAGAAGAGCCCATCTCTTTGATGGACCAAAGCACCAGCCATAAAGCTTATCTCTCTCTCACACACACACACACACACACATACACACACACACAGGCCAGCAGTCTTGCTGGGTCCTGACCATAGCACATTGATGTCTGAGGCTGCTTTCTCCTGACTGACTCAGAGGTTATTGCAGCGCACCATGGAAGCACAGGATATTTGACGGTCCCCTGCCAAAGAAAGAGCCGAGGGAGTGGGGGAGGCGAGGCGAGGCGGAGTTGCCGTTGACAACTCCAAGATCTCCAAAGTGACCATCTGAAAGTGAAAAAAAGGGAAAACTTATTAAGAGAGAAGGGTCCAGGGGAGGCCATGGGGCTAAATCTGTCACAGCTTTTCAAGAGAGGGACAAGGCAAGTTCATGACTCCGGCAATTACAGCTTGTACATGACTTCTACAGTTGACCTAATAAAGAATAGCACGTCCGTTGAGGAGAGCTAGGAGTTGGTGTTTAATCCGTAACAGAATAAAAAAACAGACACACAATCACCCTTTCCAATAGAGAATGAATCATACAGCGCAGGACAATGGAAAATATATTGAAGTCGTCGTGGGTGAGATCTGAGCTTTGCTGACTCAAGAGGAGTCCCCAGGATACACTGCGTGTCAAATCTTCTGCACAGATGAAAAATAAACACCGAGAAGAGAAATGAGAGACGAGGAGGGGGGGGGGGGGGGGCAGAAGGAGATGAGTAAGGAGCCGAGTCAGAGCCGGCAAGTGTTTGAAGGGCAGCATCAGCGGAGAGATGTGGGAATAACATTCCTTCGGTTTGTGCGTGCCAAATATTTAATGGAGTGGAGGGGTGTAAGGAGGGGTTCGGCTCTGGACAAAAAAAAAAACAAAAAAAAACGCTTGGTGTTATTCTTTTATCACACTTACCCAACGAACATGTGTGCGCATTTGTGTCAAACGCAGGAAACGGGAGGAGGGCAAGAAGGGAGCGGGGTACAGTTGTAGAGCGATCAAAACCGCACATGTTTTTTGTTTCCTACATGTGTTTTCTTTCCCAATTATGCCTGAACCTCCGAGTCACACAGAAAAGAGGCGGAAAGAAAACACATCCTTCTCCTCCATCGACGATGGAGGGCGAGGAGGTGGGGGGTATGCTTTTTTTTAACAAAATAAGGCCTCATGCTCTTTATGTTTTGGTATTGTTTGTGTGCATTTCCTCCTATAGCTCGGGCAGTCCTCGCATGGAGGGCAGGAAAAAGACAGCAGCCACGACGGCCTTTGATGTTCATGTTTTATGGTCCCATGTCAGCGCATTGTCTGTTAAGTCCTTTTGTCGTCCGTCTGCCTAATTAAGACCTCAGAGCGACTTGTTGACTCCACAAAGACGCTTGTTTGGGGAGGGTGTGTGTGTGTGTGTTTTGTGTGTGTCAAGGGTGTGTGTGCTATGACAAGGACGTTTTTTTTGTTGTTTTTTTTAAACCGTGTACAGACACACACACGCACGCACGCATAACCTTTTACCTACAAGAATGGAGTCATTCACTTTTCTGTTTGAGGGCCGTTTGATGAAACTACATTCGTGCACACAGTAAACACACTTCACACAGAGTCTGTAGGAAGTTGGGGGAAACGATCCAAACAACAATTTGATTCATAATTTTTTCCCTCGCATCCGATTGTTTTTTCCGCTCCCTTTTCATTTCTGCCATCTCTCTTTGGATCTCTCCAGCAGGAATCCGGTGACGTCAGTTTGCTGCTAATCCGCCTTCTCAGCAAATACACTGCTGGCACACACACACACACACACCATCCCGCAGCTTTACCAGCTTAACTTTGATGTGTCTGATACCAACAGATGGTTAAAAGGTCACCTGTCTCTGAGACGTACTGTACATTAAACAGAAGACAGGTAGAGAAATGGGGAGCGAGTCCTGCGCACCCAGCAGACAGTCTGTTTTTTTTTTACTGTCTATTTTTTATTTAAATACTCTCTGAAGTCTTTGTGCTTCATCTCACTTTGTGTAAGCGTTAAGTCCGTAATAGTGCTTTAATAAGTATGTAAGGGTCATTCGACAATCCTGTTCCCGATTTGAGGCTAGTCTGAGCAAATCACCTGCCCTGTAGTGCTGTGGTTTTCAAACTGAGGGGCGTGCGCTGCAGGTAGAGCATGCATGACCAAGGGAAAACTATGACGTGATACTAAGATGAATGATCATGACTTGTGTAGGTAAAATAATGCCATTCTTCTGACCTTTATTTCACTAAAATTCAACTTTTCTCCTTTGTTATAAGTTGGGCTATGTGTGAGCTTTTTTTAGCTTCTGAAGTGAGTCATGCCTGGACCACTGTTTGCTGTTTTCGTGAGGGCTTTGCAGATATAATCTTTAAGCAGACTGCATTCCATCCTGATTTTAAATCTTACGCTGCCTCTATGCAGCGTCTACACTAACGTCTTCAGCAGCAGCCACTGTTGTGTTTGAGCAAAAAGTCATTTCACACACCTGACGTTCAACCACACCTGTGGTGACGTAGCCGCCAATAGGTCCACATGGGACACTGGCTGGTCCGTATTGGACACAAACGCAAAGCTTTTAAGTCTGGCGAGATGGATTTCGCACGATGATAGTTTGATGACAGTTTCTGTCAGATTCCAAGTGCCTGGAAACACCAACGACTTTGTAATTGTTAATTATAAATGCAGAGAGTGTTATCCTGCACTTAGACTGAATCCGGTGTGTGCGTGCTTAAGATTAAAACATTAAAAAAAAAGGTTAAATCTGTCATTATGTCTGCGGTCTCCCGTGTTTCTAAAAACAAATCTCTCTGTTGTGTGTACCCGGTATTATTATATTTTCCTGTCAGGCGGGTGACCCACTCATCACTATACCTCCGCTTTGTCTCACTTATTGGGGGGGAAATTATCATGCATTTATTTGAATGAAATATTTTTAGTTCCATCTCTTCTTGGAACTAACTGGGGGTCTGTGTGTGTGTGTGTGTGTGTGTGTGTGCGGTGTGTGGACCTCCACGCAGTATTTGTGTGTTTTCACTCACGCCTCAGAAATCCAGTCACTCATCAAACTTCCAGTCCGTGTTTTCTCGTCCATTTTCACTCATAGCACACGTCATTCAAACATGCAGCTGTCACACATGGAACACCCAAGGACATGTTAGAGCATTTTCTGACAAATGAAGCGCATGAGCACCCGTGTACGACGCACACACACACTCACACACAGTGTCTCCTTTAAAAAAACAAAACAAACACAAGTGCATACAGTCACTATGGTATGCAAGTGTGTGTGTGTGTGTGTGTGTGTTGTTTGCATCCAGTGGTTTCTGTTTCAGTGTTTAGCTCCATACCAGTGGGTTTTCCCTCGTGTTGACACAGATGTGCTGCCTTGAGCCAAGGGGACGCGTGTTTTGGGACTCCTCTTAATGCAAACTGAGTCTGGTTTTCTTCTTTCACTTTGCACAATGTTGCAGATTCATAGTCGTGACTGATACGACAACCACTGATAGAGAGCAGAATTCATCTGTCTTGACGCATACAGTCATAGGTTAAATGTGTATTTCTTTTGTATGCATAGGCCTACCTGTGTGTGCGTGTGTGCTCTCTTGTCAGGGCCCCATGTGTTTTGCTGTTTGCCGCACACATTGTTGATCGCTGAATGCAGCAAGAGCCAATTAAACTGGGCTTGAAGCGTGCAGCCTTTCTTCTCTCTCTCTCTCTTTCTTTTTTACAACTCAGTTAGTCCAAAACAAGCCACTTCACATTTTACAGCAAGGAAACATCTGTAGACTTAACCATCATTGTTTTTCTCTTAGACTAAATCAAGTCTGCCTTTCTGTGACAGGTTGTCCCACGCACAGAGATCAGCTGTAAAAGTCCTCCGCAGAATGCAGTACTTTGTGGCCAGGAAGAAATTTCAGGTAAGCAAAAGGCAATCTAGAAGGAGGAGGAGGAGGAGGAGGAGGAGGAGGAGGAGGAGGAGGAGAGCAAAGGAGGGACGAGATAGAGAGATAAAGAGGGAGACAGATTGAGAATGAGAGAGGGAGTGAGAGAAGTGTGTGTGTGTTATGCAGGATGAGGAGGTGGTGGTGGTGGTGGGGGTGGTAGCCCCAAGGGCATATATCAGCTGCATGTATATGTGTGTGTACGCATGTGTTTGTGTGTAAATGCCTGAAACCTGCACCTGCATGTCTTCTTTGTGCTCACTTCAGTTCAGGCGTAGTATCATGGGAAATCTACTAACCTGTCTCTGGGGCTACAGTAGGAATTCACTTACTGTACTGCACTGACAAAAGCACACACACACACACACAGCAGGACACAGCCTCGAGCATTAACGTCAGCAGAATTATGCTTTTAAAAAAAAAAAAACATAATCATATTTGAAATACTTTGGCCATCGTTTTCATGCTACATGTTATCGTAGAATGGTTCCTATATTCGTACCATTTCCAAGTGTTGAACATGTTTTCAATTATGGCCTAAGTGATGTCAGCTGCAGAGGCCATACTCTGTGTATACCAAGGATACCCTAAAGAGTTCACTGGGTTCTTTCTGATGCTGCTTGTATCCACGTCACACTAAACAAAGCTGTGAAAGGACCTTAACACGATTGCTTTCTACATGACCATGCACTTGTCAGTGCACACACACACACACACACAAACACATTCACAATGAGTTAACAATGAACCCTTTGCACCCAAGGGGGTTGGGGATGTTTTCAGGGACCGAGCAACAGAGGCTATGGTTGACAATGGCTTTTGTGTCCCTCTCTCTGTGTGTGTGTGTGTGTGTGTCTATGTGTGTGTGCACATGCATTGATCCACAGCAAGCGCGGAAGCCCTATGATGTGCGAGACGTGATCGAGCAATATTCCCAGGGTCACCTCAACATGATGGTCCGCATCAAGGAGCTGCAGAGAAGGTGCCTGTCTCTGAGCTTCATTCACGCTCTTTCTTCTTTCACTGTCTGTCATTTTTTTTTTTTTTTTTCACAATTATGCTGGATGCTGACTCCTAATCACAACAAGAAGGAAGAAAACAAAAACATATAATCGCATTTTAAAATAAAATAGGTCAACTTGAATCTTCATTTGGTCATGTTGTGGTTTACCATTTTTCCATTGGCTCAGACGTTTGTGTTTCTGTTTGCCTTTACCTAAGCTGCACTGACAACAAGCTCAGCTGAACTGGGTCATGAAGACAACAGTACGAGTGTTGGCTCCATTGCAAATTTCAGCCATTCAGCCTTCAGTGATTTTGCATCTCAGTTTTGCAACAGTTTTTATCAGTTGGATCGTACTCCTGCAGTACAGTTTGTTACTGTTCATCTGACAGATAGGAGCCTCGCTGCTCTCCGATTTGTTACACCTTGTTATGCTTTGTTGAGCTGTAATGAACTCCAGTCCTCACTGAAGTAAAACCTTTTGTCCTCGTCCCGCAAAATTCTCTCTGCTTTTTTAAGCAATTTTCTTTTCCTCTAACCACACGACGCTCTCCCATGAAGGAGGCCGATTAGGTAATAGACGGAGTCAGACTTATGTAAGTGCGTCACCTGGACCTCGTGACAGAGATTCAGCTGAGCAATGGTAATCTATCGAAAATTCTAAAACCAGCAGGGCGTCATAATGTGTAAGTACAGTGGTGTAAAGCTTCAATGCAAACAATTGTAGAGGGTAATACTCTTTTGTAATCATAATTCTACTAAAGCTGCTTCTTTATTATTATTATCATTATTATCATTCTTATCTGCAACTGAACACCAAAACCTCAACAGAAAATCCCAAAACACAGCACACAGCCACATGTGACCCCTGCAAAAACACTGCAGTCATGCAATGACCGCTTTGCATCGAATGGGTCACCCACATAAATGAAAGCTAATCAAAGGCACGTGATTGCTTGTGATAAAAATCCCACCCTTAGTTTGAGGTGGTGAGGGAAAGGGAGAATGCTCTGCGTGCATGTTGAACTGCTTCCCCCGCTGTAGTCGACTTATAGATGACTAACAGTCCACGTGAGCACGTCTCATTGTTTATTTTCAAAGCTTGACATTTCAGTAAGAGCACAGCATTTATTCATTTATTCCTCCCTTTAAAACTCGCATGTGGGTTTGTTTGTTTTTTCGCAAAAGCAGCAGTATATAAATACTATTCAAGCTGACGCCATTTGTTTAATTGTATTGGCTGTATAAATTGGCTTATATTATTTTATTGTATTGTTCATGAGCTGGAATAAAGTGTTGTTTACTCAACTGAATCTCCTCTGCATCTGGCCAGTGTGTTTTTTTTACCCGTTCCCGGCCTAATTTCTTCTGTCTTTTTCGCCAGGCTGGACGGGACTCTGGGGAAGCCAGGAATGTTTCTTCCAGGTAATATACACAGCAAACACAACGGTCTTCGTCTGATAGACAGCCATCACTCCTCGCTCCATCTCTGTGTTTATACCTCACACGTACACAATCTGTGCCAGACTAAATATGATGTATGTGCATATGCCTCTGTTTGGATGTGGGAATGTTTACAGTGTGTGTTTTTATATGCGGGAATATGTGCACCCTGTTTGCTTCACTGTGCATGCATGCAATTTATAGTGAAAGTACTAAATGAATCAGTTATTATCTGCTGTTATCAAGTTGATATGTAATTTTTAATTAATTAATTAATTTTTGAATTAAGTTAATTTGTTAATGACACAATACATCCAACAGTTATGTACAGAATTATAGCTTAGTCTATTTAATTCATTGATTGCTGATTGTAAATCAATACAATTTTATTTATATATTTCATATTATTAAACCAAATAATAACATAAGTTATCTCATGATATTTTCCATATAGAGCAGGTCTAAAAAATACTCATAAATATTATTTACAGTGACCCAACAAGTCCCACCATGAGCAAGCACTTGGTGACAATGGCACGGAAAAAAGAGTCAGAAACCTTCGAGCAGACGGCCATCTGCTGTATTATGTAATCATCAAATATCCGAGTTAGACATAAAGTTTACTAAGTGTTCATTAATTATAAAGAAATGGTTTGTAGCCCCAACAAGGATAACGTGTTTCTTGTTAAAAACTGCAACTGAAACGGTAAATTGGGCAGCCTACGAGCTACGTGGCTACATTCATGCAAACAGCAGCAGAAAGATCTATGATACCAATATACCAACGCTTGAAGTATCATGTTTCTTTCATCGGTGTGAAAAACGTTAACTGCTCCTGGCAGTTTCTGTGTTGACTGAAAAAATGACGTGAGTGGGTCACAAATAGATCACTAGCCGCTGATTGGTTAGGGCAAAACAAAACCAAAGAATCTTTGTTGTCAACAAGAAACTGAAAAAAGGTGAATAAAAAAGGTGAATTAATCAGGCCACATTATCAGGATATGAAGTTATAAAGAGTTATTTGATTATTTGGAAAGGTTTTATTCACACTTTATTATGACTGAGGTGTACTGCAGTGTGTGTACATATGAATCTAAACATTCTTGACCCTAGTTTGCGTTACCAGACCCCCGACTCCCCCTCCTTCCTGCCTTTCCTCCCTCTCTTTTTCCTTTGGTCCAGTTCCCAGGTGCTTTGTAAACATATTTTGTTTGGCTACTTCATCGTTAACCAGTTAGACAAGGGATTAAATTAAGAAAACAACTCTGCAGCCCTGTACAATTTTGCATACTCTCCAAGGCTATGCTACATATATTCAAACACACACCCACACACACAGTATGAATGAATGGTTATATTCAAGGGAAATCAGAAAATACGCTGTTGCTAATGTAGATCCAGTGATTAAGTAGAGGGCGGGCTTACCTCAGCATACCCGACTTTCGATCCGATCTGAAGAATAGAGTTTAGTCATGTTTTTAAGGTTACATAACTCTTTCTGACGTTTACTGTATACGTTACAGTGGGGGGACTGTAAACTGCCACGGTGACTCGTGCCCACAAAAGTGTCAGAAAATGAATGAATGGGCGGTTTGACCGGAGAGTCATGATCCTTCAGGGCTCTCACTGTTAAATCTAATGTTATGTTTGTAAGTTGCGTGAATGTACATTAATTGAGTGTGGCGAAACGCACTTTTCTGCATCTGTTTTTGTGTCCTCGTGATTACCAGCAAGAAATCACAAGTAAATTCTTGTCATCACTACAAATGTATCATTATTAGATTTAAATGTTTGCATGTGTGTGGATATATATATGTTTCATTTTCTTTTTTTTTTTTGCTCCTCTCTCTGTTTTCATCCACCAGGAAAAGGAGAAGATAAAGAATACCCAACAATTGGAGCACGGCTGATCAGGCTAGAAGATAAGGTAGGCACACTCCTGCTGCTCAGGGTGTGTGTGTGTGTGTTTTGTCTGTAAGTCAGAGAGATAAAGTGATTAGATTACCTTTAGTCTTCATGACTAGGAGTTATGCGTGTGTGTGTGTGTGTGACTGAATGATTGTCTGAGTGTGACGCTCGTGTCTGTGTTATCAGATGGATGCATGTGGTGGTATGTTTTGATATGACCATGTCGTGGCTCAGCTCTGTCAAATCTTGTGCCAGTGTAAAAACACACACACACACACACCTGCATTCTCTCTCCACCTTATCAGCATCTATTCAGCGCTGCGTCGATGCTTCACTTTCTGGGCTGGTTGATTCTGATACGATTTTCCATGCCAGCCCTTCTTTCTTCCTGTCGTCCCAGGTAGGTTGGCGACAATTCTTGGATGTTTATGTTTCCATATGGGAATGTTAGAATACTGGAAGCGCTAGGGGGGCTAAAGAGAAAAGTCTTTATGCACTGAGGCATAGCCAATAGGCAACAGCTGTGTTATGAAGCCCACGGGTGTAACTAGGCGTGTCCTCTCTCATAGAGCAACAGGCACAATTTGATGCCAGCGTGATGCCAACCCCCGATGCGAGCGCGTTGCCAAGATAGACATTTTCCCCTCTGGGGGTGGTTGTACCAGTTGGACTGGTGTGTGTGAATGCGTCTGCCTTCCTGTCTATCAGTCTCTGTGTCTTTCCATGTGCAAATTATAGGATATGAAATGTGTTTGTTAGTTTTGGTCTGTGGCTACATCTGTTGTCTGTTTGTCTGACTGGTGGCATCACTAGAAAGTGAAATTATCTTTGCGGATTTGGAAAAGGTTTGGAAATGTGTTTGCGTGCTGAAGCTGAAGCTGGTGTTTAAAATTAAATACTAACCTTATAGTCAAGTTGTTCTCACATCTCACGGTAAATGAAAATAACTCCTATACAATGGAACAATGCATTCGCTAACCACTTCTTTTCTATTCAAGTCAGCCAGCTCAGGATTTCCCCATCCTTTTGCGTTAGTGTTCACCATCCCATCTCTGTGTGCTCATCAGCACTGATGTGCTTTAATGTTTGCATGCGTTTACCGCTCTCAGACCTCTTTGTTACCGAGAAAGGAGTAATGATCTTGAACCAATGAACATTTCGACTCTGAAGACCTCCCTCAGTGATTGAGTTACGGCCCATTTGCTCTGGGCTACATGTTGCGATCGCAATCTCCTGATTGGAAACATAAACCTGCGTTAAGAAGTGCCTCCTCTACCTACGACTCCCTCAGTCTCTCTTTTCCATCTTAAACCTCTTCTCTCTCCCCCCTGCTCTGCCTTGACGTAAAAGCTAAATAAAACTGAGAGGTGGATAATTGAGAAATAAATCAGCGCAACCCAACTGATGCAGGCTGCTCTCCCTCCCCTCCTAAACAATGTGGAACCAATCAGCGTTCCTCTAATCAGAACTGCGTTCGCGTGCTTTTGCTGCAGCAAGCGTCCTCTCAGAGGGGAACAGAAGAGTAGCAACGGCAGCTTATGACACCCAGATCCACTCTTCGTAATTACTATGTTCCTCGCCTCAGTACCCGCCCCCTTCCCGTGTCTCATTTCTGGTCGTGTGAATTTGTTGTTTTGATGGTTCTGACGGTCCGACACACCTGTTCCATGGAAAAGGGGGCCTCCTCTTGCCCTCAGGCAGCAGGTGTATGAACCTGTCAACCTCTGTTACTTGGAATATTCGCTGGCCATTGTCAGAATAGGCCTGCGTTATTAAGCTCCACTGGCATGCATTATTGTCCACGTGCATTTCCCTTGTGCTCCTGACACATTTTCACCCAAATCTTTAGAGCATGGTCTCAATGTAGCAAGTTAAGCTGCAGCTGCCCAGGGTTTGGATTCTGACCTGTGGCCTTTTGTTGCATGTCATCCCTCATCTCTCTCCCTACCTTGCTGTTACTCTTCAGCTTTCTCTTTCAAATAAAAGGTTCAAAAGCCCAAAACGTTTGGCTTTCTCTTCAAACAATATTTCAACATAAAACTATCCCAGCGTAACGCTCGAGCCGAATGCTATTGCGCCACAATGTTTGTCGTTTCTTGTGAAAAAAACACACAGCGGATTGAGTTTGTTGTGACTCAGAGTGCCCTTGGGTTCAGTTGTCAGAAAGTGACTTGTTTTCAACAGGATCTCCCAGCGCTGCGACTTTGTTTGTCTCGCATCGCTGTGTGTCTATTTCATAAGGTTGTGTAATTTCACGAGTTGCGTCACTTTCTTTGCACGTTGCCCATAATAGTAAACCTAATCACACACAAAGCAAAACCCTGGTGTCACAGTTGAATCACTTCTGAATAGGATCTTTCTCAACAGCCCTGAGGAATTATTCATCAACTCTGGACCCTAAATGTTTGTGTATGCGCGTGTGTGTGTGTGGGTGGGTGGGTTTGTGTGTGCACAAGAGTATGTTCCCATGCCTTTTTCAATACTTAGTCAGCATCCAGCTATTTTTTTAAAATATTTATTTTGACAAATTCCCACTTTCTAATCACCATTCCCCTTAAAAACATCAGACATCGACCACTCTGACTGCGCTTTATTCTGCAGCTGAGTAAGTAAGATTTCATTTTCTTGTGCAGCTATTGTCAGCACATCACTTGTAGATGAATTTATCTTCAGTGGACTGAAGGGGGCTCCGGCATTGTGTGTCCTGTACAGGGTTAGACAGTGATTTATTACACACAGACAAAGACACATATAGATCTACACGTACACACACACACACACACACACACACGAGCGTATAGAGTTGATTAATCACCGATGTGTCTAACCCCGCACTCTCAAGATTGAATTCTCCAGGAGCGACCTGGAAACGAAGATGGATGGCACTCTGTGACAGTGTGTTATCTTTCTGTCAGACACACTCGATGAAAAATACCCAAACGACAAGCTCAAACAGTGGCCGGTGTCTCTGGGCTTCAGCGTGGCCTTTCAGAAAGAAGCTCGCTGCATGCTTGGGGATGAAGTCAGCCCACTGCTTGTGGTAAATCTCTCCCAGTTTTATAGGAACAGGATTTTTTTTTTTTTTCTCATAGCAATAGACAGAAAAGGGCAGGGAAATTACAACAATATGCTTTCACATAGCCTGTAAATGTCCATTTGAAAAGCAAGTTATGCTTTTTTTAGTCGGATCCTATTTTCTTTCCGAGTTTTAACAATATTGTCAAGTGTTGTGCGGCGCAGGGCAACCCAGCGACTTCAAACTGAAATTAGTGTGTAGAGCTGAAGGCAGCGGCCTTTAATTATGTAGGAAGAGAAATTTGTTTTGTTCAAGGTTGGGAGTTTTTCACAAGGTTGGAAAAACATTAGTCCACAATGAACCTTTAAATGTCTAATTTGTTCATTTCTGACATTAAATAATGAAATTCAATGCTAATTGAATTCAAATAGACTTTAAAATACTGAATAACTTTTTTTTAAAAGATAGTACCACTCATAATTCAGAATATCAAAACTTTAAAAGCATTTATTTATTAGTTAAAATTGAAAAATCTTTAACTTCAGATTATATTTATTTATTTATTCTCTTGAATTTAAGTCTTATAAAACTCTATATGTCTAGATTTTAAATGTGCTGATTGTTGCTTGATCATTTTACTAATCT